>JAWWEV010000054.1:14526244-14547948 GCA_035583235.1 Hafferia zeledoni
CCTCAGGTTCCCTGGGCCCAAATAAAGCACCGCATAAACAGACACCCTGTCCGTTTGTGTTTTCGTTCCGGGCAACATCAGGGTTGTGTCTGAACGGCCTCCTGCCCTTCCACCCACTGCTTTCAGCACAGGAATTGTCACGAACAGGCTGCAATGTCACTTCCTACATATGTCATGTGTCTTTGAGTTGCAGAGGGGGACAATAGATTTCTAAACCCTGATTATTTAACGGTTAGGGTGGTTACTGAGATGATGGCACTGAGTTAAAGGAACGTTTAGGTTCATGTAAGGATATTGGGTCAATCTCACTGCTATTGCCATTGCTGTAATTATTTCATAATCAGCCATACAAATAATACCTTGCTGCCAGAGATCTGCTATCTCATGACTCATGGAGTAAATCTTCTGAGCATTCTTAACCTGATTTTCATTTTGTGCTTCTGGTTTTCTTGTGGTCAGTTCTTGTGCCAACTGGTTAATTTGATGGTTCCCAAACTACTTTGCTTATGTAAAATGAGGGCATCTTTTTTTCAACAAGCATTGTTGTTTAGTCATTAAAAATCTTTTAGATTAGTCACAATTGATTTGGTCCAGTAGTACACTTTCAGTTAAAAAAAAACAAAAAGGAGCAAGCAGGCTAATCTACAGGGCGATGATTCTACGTTCTCTGTGGATTTGTCTGTTGTTAAGTTGCCTCTACCTGAGTGACAGGACCAATGTTCCCGGGGCTCCTGCTTCCAGCATGTATCAGGAACTGTTTGGTTGCATGTTTTGGGTGTGAAACTTGATGTGATGGGTCCTGCAGTTTGATTTGCACCAGTCAGGCTGCTGTTTAGCTGTGACCCAGTGCCATTTGGTGACACCAAACCCACATCCTTTCTGCTGAGCTGTCTAACCCAGTGTGTCAGAAGGTGCAAGTGCTGGTCCCTGACAGGCACACTGCTCAGCCCTTCCCTGAGAGGGGCTGCTACAGTCCTTTGCACTGGAGACACCAAGGAGTGATGCTTCTCTTTGGGATCTGAGTGATTTATTACGAAACAGCTTTAAACCCATGAGACTCCTTTTACTGGATGGCTGAGAGACCTTGGCTACCTTTGTACATGACATAACAGGCTTAGATTAAAAAAGTCCTAACAGCATCATCCACATCCTTTTACACTTTTTTATGTGCAGTAAATCACATCAATTATGACACTTTTCTCCTGAAAGTTTTGCTTGCTCATTCTTCTGGCATCTCAGCATGGTTTGGGTAATTTGGAACAACCCGTCATGGGATACACAAAGGAAGTACTTGTCAGCAAAGAGGGGAACACATAAAAGGTTGAATTCAGGGATTATTTGGGGGGCTGAGGAAGCTGACAAAGAGAGGAGTTCCCTGATAGTCAGTGTGTGTCACTGGTGGAGGGCTCTGCTTTGGGGACAGACTCCTGATAAGAACTCACTAAAATGCAAATTTGTATCTCAGATAGGTGGCTGGGTTTGGCTACACAGCAAAGCCTCTGGTCCTGGGAGACTTCCTGCCTAATCTGGGAACTGCTTTGAAGCGTCACCTCGGGGGGAGCGGGGGCTGTTTAACCCCATCACTGGAGGGGCTGAAGGAGTCCCTTTCATTTGGTGTGAAGGGGCAGTAACAGAAAGCTGGAAAACTTTTGACCTGGTAAAATGTTTTGCACTCTGAAACCTGATTTTTAAACAGAATCCAAGTTGTTGTGAGAAAAATGGACAAGCCTAATGGAGGTGTACATGAGTAGGTTATTTAACAAGTAGGTCACAGAGGAAAAGGCATGGAGGCAAAAGTTTATCTGTGCTGTTAGAGCAGATCGGTGGTTAATGCTGTGTATGGTTAAGCAAGAGACTAAGGCTACAAATGGAGTAAACAAAACAGTGCCAGGTTTTGTTCTGTGGTCCCGAGGCCAAATGGCGTGTTCTGGTCTTGTCCTGCACCACTGAGCCATCTGAGTCTCTGGGCAGGATGGCTGCACTCAGGCTGTCCATGGGGAATGGTCCTTGGGCTGCCCTGATGGCACCATGCCTGGGAATTGTCTGGGACAATGCGAGGAGGCCCAGGCCAAAGCGTGCCAGGAACCTTCCACCAGTTTTCCTCCAGAAGTGCCAGGCTCAGGGCCATGGCCGGGCCCCTGGGGCTCGCCAGTGGGGGCATGGCTGGGGGTCTCACCCGGGCTGTGCTACATCCTGCCAAGGCCTCTGGCAGAAGGGAGCTGACACACAGCCCCAGCGCTGGGAGAGTGGCGGCTGTGGTGCCTGTATTGCTGGTGCTCTCTTGGGAGGGGAAAGTTCTACATGCCAGGGCAGAGGTGCTGGAAATGTGTTTTGAAAGCCTTCGTTAGATTTTTGTCATTACTGACTGTTGTCATTACTTGAGGTCTTTTATTTTGTTTAATCTGTGGAGGAGGAGACAGAAAGGAAATACAGTTTGAGAGGCTGGTGGCTACTTCAGGACAGCGTGAAAAGAAACTGGGTGTTAATTACCTAATTCAGAGTGTCATTTCTGACAGTTGTGAGCTGAGATACCATGAACTGAAGGCACTTTGGTCCTTCATATGAAGAGTGCTTGCTCATTTCTCTTTTATTTACTTCCCTTCAAGGCTTTAAATGATAATCACTGGACACTTGCATATAATTGTTTTAGTTCCTGTCCCTCTGGGCGCTGGTGGTTCTGTCTGTGTTGTGTTACTGAAACTGTGCTCGGAAGTCAGATGGGAAGCAGCTATTTGTGAGGAGAGGGTGTTGACATGACACAGAATAAGGGAAGAATGGTGGGGGAAGTTTTCAAGGAGAGCTGCAGAAGTGTGTTTGCTGTGAGCATTGGTTTGTCAGAGGCATGATCCCTCAGCAGGGAAAGGAGAGACACGTATTGATTGGGGAGACACCTTTATAGAGTTTGGCTCCTTCGTTGGCTCTTAAAACTTTATGTGGGAAACTGTCTCTGTTGCAAGTACATGTCCCCTCCTCTGCACTGGCACCAGTGTCCTGCTCACATGTGAGCAGAATGTGTTCTGGAAACCTGTCAGTGAATAACTAGTGATTTTCAGGCTGTCAGGACCAAAGATGTGAACTATACCTCCCAAACCAAACAAGTGAGATTTACCCAGTAAGTTATTTATACAGGACAAGAGTACCCCTGGAGTTTTTAACTTAGTTAGCATGAAACCCCGGTGCATTTGGTGCTGCAATACCTGCTTTGCTGGGCTTTTTACTGAGGCTGCAGCTTTGCCAGAACGGAACTTCTAAGATTGTGCTGCATTCAGTCACATTGCCCCACAGACTTGGTGTGCTGTTGCCTTCTCTTGCAGTGATTGCACAGCTCTTGTGCAAGGACTGATAACCTGACTGTACGTGGTTCTTTTGTCTCCTGTGTGTTCCTCCTTCGGCACTCAGAAATAACATTTGCCAGAATAACTGCACTTAGAAGTTAGGGAACAAGGGCAAAAAGCATTTAGAAACGAAATTGGACAAATAAAGTATAATAAGTAACATAAGAAGCCAGGAGGGAGCTGGGGAAGCTCAGCCTGCTCCAGCAGGTGCCTGTCTCCCTGCAGGATCAGCACCTTCTGTGTGTACAATGTGAACATTGTGACCAGCAAGGTACATCTGGTGGTTCCACCCTGACCTCTGCTTCCTTCCCTGTTCCAAACCAGCTTAATATGCATCTTGACATCAAATAAAGCCCAAAGGAGCAGCCAGGCTCTGATGGGTTCTGTCTGTTATGCTGTGCATGCAGTGTGTCCTAAGAGATCCCTTTGCACAAGGCAGGCCAATGCATCTTTCTTTGGCGCTTGCACAAGAAAAGCCACAATATTTGGAAAGTAAAGTATGAATCAAATTTTTTACAGCACTCAGGCAGAGGAACTGAAATTTGCCAAGAGCAAGCAAGAATGAAAGTGCAGTGGCAGCATGGCCATGGCCAGGTGGTGCGTGGGGACAGGGCTGCTGGCAGCAGCTCTCTGCTCTCTGCCCGTGTGGTGCTGGGGGAGCTGCTGGGTAGCGTGGGACCAACAACCAGCTTAACCCAGGGGAAAGAAAACGTTTGGGCCATTTCTCCTAGACAAGAAGAAAACTTTGCTTTCAAGTGCATTAATAATAAAGATACTGGTCTCTGTTTATGCAGCACTTTTTTGGCTGGATCCACTCAAAACAGATGACCAGTCTTTGGCAGGAGAAACTGAGGTGCAGAAACCCAAAATGAGTCGTTCAAAGACTGCAAGTGAAGGAACAACCAGAGCCTTGGGTCCATTCCTTACCTCTTTTAGAGAAAAAATTGAGCAAAACATATCACTTGAGCTATATGACTTTTTTTGTGAAAAAGTGCAAAAAAATGTTAATTCTTTAACTCAGCCTTCTGGCAACCAGCTGACACATCCTTGGCAGCCAGTGCTTGATGAATTGGTGGTCTTAGCTCAGTTCCAGGGGCATATCCAGAAGCACTATTGACAGTGTCTGTGCAGAGACAAAGGATCAATGGGGATGGGAGGCATTAACAGTTTTCCCTTCTGGGAATATCTGCTGGGTGCAAGAGACTGTGCTGGGAGTTTTCCTGCCCAAGTCCTGTGTGAACATAAGGTGTAGAATGGAAGTCTGGGCCCTTCAGGAATTGCCAGTCAGCACCTTCCCGTCGCTCTCAGGGAGTAGTAAAAATGTAAACAAAGAATCTGTGTTGTGCCTCAGGATGACTCAGTGACAGTTGTCTGAACAGTTGTGCTCCTGCTAAAATCTCAGCAAGTGCAAGTGCAAGCACTTGGACACCTGCTGGTTTCACACTCTCCTGTCTGTCTGTGTGTGTGTAGCTGCTGAAACAAGCCCTGCCCAGCACTGTGCAGAAGTGCTTTCGGAGGCAGTGAGCGCAGCCTGAGGTCTGCAATTCAGCACACACTGAGCACAAAGGGTATGAAAGACAGAGATGAAGTGAAAGTGTCAGTGGTTGAAATGTACTGCTGGTGCTGGCCCTGCGTTCCGTAGGACAAGCAAGGTAAAACCGTCACAGGCCAAGCTGGACCCAAGGAGAGATTTCAAAAAGGTTGTAAAAGTCAGTATATAGAACATTTCACTCTTGTGGCTCTCTGTACTTCAGAGATACAAATACAGAAAGGAAGTTTCTTCCTCTGCAGTTTCTCAGCTCCAGGGTTCAGACTTGCAGTTTGAAGACAAATTAAAGGAGTGTTTGAATCCTGAAATTCCCAGCACAAACCTGTCCTTAGGGACAGGAGGATTTATTTTTGGTGTGTTTTGTACCTCTCTGCACACTTCTGATCTCCTAAGGCTTCACCTGTCTTCTTTTCATTAATGCTGAAGATAAATTTTCAGTTAACACCCTTGTTGGTGTTGTCCTTAAAAATTCTCCTTATTTTCACATAAAAAGACTTTTGTTCCCAAGTTCTGAACCTCAGAGGCCTTTGAACAAAGATAACAGCTTTGTTCAAACTAACACAGTACCAAAATAAAACCAGGAGCATAACACCTCTCTGCAAATCATGGTACTATTGAACCTTTGAAGAACAGATTGGTGAGATTTGGAGGGAGAGTGGTTTGTGGAGAGGCAGAGTAATGCCATCATAGGAACATCTGAGAATCAAGAAATGTTAAATCCAGATGATATTTGAGGGACAGTTTCAAAGGAGGAAGAGAAATGTGCTGTCTTAGTCTGCTTCTGTTTTCTAGGCCGGGCTATTTGCTGTGTAAGCAAGTTTCACTGAGTTGGTGGAATTGGTCAGAAGGGTTGAGACTTTTGGGTGAAGTAAAACCAGATTTCCCAGATGGAGATTTTTTTGGTATATGGGGAGTAGTTTGGGCTAGAGTGTAATTTTTTCATCAAATGGTAACACCAGCTGTGGCACTAGTGACAGAAATCTCATTATCGTGTTACCTGCCCATTCTGTCATGCATTCCAGGGGAATTTGGCTAAGTGAGTAACTTCTGCTTTTGCTCATCATTATACAAATCTTTTTTTAAAGAAAAAGAAGCCTCTCTTTCCCAGCAGTTGAACACCAGGCAGTGGCAGGAGCTGGCTCTGAATTTCCCTGGCCCTTGGGTGTGTGGGTGACATGACATTCAGTTGCCTGTTTTCCTTGGGCAGCCCTGGGGCCTGCAGGAGCCTTTGGCTGGGTGCTCAGTCCAGACACCCAGCAGGATTGCCAGCACACACTCTGCACAGGGGCCCAGCACCCAGCAGGATTGCCAGCACACACTCCTTCCTGCATGGGGGCCCAGGGGTGCTGTGGCATTCAGGGGAACCTCTCCAGAAGGGGAGTGTGCTCTGGAGTGCCTGGAGGAAAAAGGGTTGGTGCTTGATGATAAGAGCACTTCTGACAGGGGACTCTACCTGATGAGGCAATCCTTTTATCTCACTTTGTCCTTGTTTGTGGAGTCATTCTGATTGTAGGAGTGAGGGAGAAGAGACAGAAAACATGGACATCAATTGCAGATTTCAAATGTGGAGCCAAGTTCAGACATGCAGTGAAATGCTATTGCAAGTCTTCTCTCCACATCTTCCTTTAATCAACACTGAGGTCTGAGCCAGTTGTACATGTGCATACCAAAATTCCATACCCAGTGAAGAAGCTCTCATTATTTTCAGGCAGAATATGTTTCAGGAGAGAGATGGAGAGGAACCATGGAATGCCAGTTCTCCACATTCTGTCTCTTGTCGAGAAGATACAGGTGTGGGCAGGGGAGAGTTAGTGTGGCACAAAGATATGAACCTGTTTAATCATGGATGGCATCAACTAGGAAAGTTTCCATGGGTCCAGAACTTGAGAAAAGTATTTGTACAGAGGTCTCCTGGTTATGAATGGAGACTGCTGGAAGTTGTTAGTTTTATCTTTGGAGCTGTGCAGCAGGTGGTTTTGTTGTTCTTGGTGTTATTGCACAAAACTGCTTTTTTGAGCATTCACCTGCTCTTACTCTTAGTTTTCCAGCTTTGACTGGAGCTGCCTCTTGAGCAACTGTAGAACGAAATAACTATTTTCAAAGCAACTAGTGCTTATTTTAACCTTCAAGGGGATAAACAGAAGGGTATGAACTCTTGAGAAATAAAGTATCTTTTCCCTTCATGTAAAGTTTTTAGGTCGAGTTGCTTAAAAAGGAACTATATACCCAAAGATGTAAAGAAGATTACAAGAGAACAGGTTAGAAAAACGTGTAAAAACTTATCTTTGCAGGCAGCATCACAAATACAGGAGTGCTAATATTTCTACATCATCCCTGAAATTGGATTTTTGTGCAATGAGGGATAAATACACAGCAGGAGAGGAAAGGGATCCCGTGAGGTTTGTTCCTGCACAGAAGGAGATGTTGGGCCTGCGGGCTCAGCAGAGGGGTCTGCCCTTGCCTGCTGCCCAGCAAGGGAGGGGATGGGGCCTGACTGGAGTACTGGCACAGCCCTACCTAAAAATCTTGGTTAGAGTAACTCGCTGCTACTTCTGAGAAGTTTGCTGCTTTCTCTGTGTTTATGTTTTCAGTTTCTAAACCTTATGCCAGGTTAGTTCCTCCCCCACCACACGTACATACACAGATATGTACTTCCCCAGTGATTCATGGGAGGTGCCTTCTAGACTAGGGTACAGGTATGGGGGGGTTGGGTTTTATGGTGAATTCTTGGCTGTTAGTGATTGAAGTGGAGCGTTGATGAGTTTACATAGCAGTCATAACTCTACACTCCTAACCTACTGATGTGTGGTACAACTGCTAAGGCATGCATGAGCTGACAATCTTGGCAGACTCTGGAGGGAGATATGGAGGGTATTCTTGCATAAAGAGTGTGGGGCTAAATATTAGATGAATGTGCCCCTGCTCAGTAGCTCATATTTGCTTTCCAGGTTTTGAATTCTCCTGATGCAGTGGTTGTTTCTTCAGCAAAGCAAGTCAAAATAAAGAAACAAAAGAATCTACTGGGGTTTGTATATTACCATGCAAATATTTCATCAAATAAAGTACCAAGGAGGTATAAATTCACTTCAGTGGTCAGAACACAGTAGAAATTTCAATCCCTACTGCCTTGAATTTTAAGATTATTGGTGGAATCTGAGGCCACCAGTGCTTCAGAGGCAGAAATAACTTCAAACAGAGTAAGATGGTTGCTCCAAGGCTGGGTTTGAGGGAACAACAGGCAAGCATTTCTCTTCATTTCTGGGCGGTGGCTTTCTTTGTTGCAGAACAGATGAGCTCATAGCAGAGCCAAGAGCAGGCACAGCACGGCACAGGCAAGCCCCTGGAAGGGAGTTGAAAGAAAGGATTTTTGAAAAGAGAAGAAAAACGCTAAAAACCCAATCAGCAGACTCGGCACTGAGATGTAACTTTCCTTCCAGAAGAAACTGAAGAGCCATTAGCACGTGCAGAAACCGAAGTGCTGTTTGTCTGACACGCTCCTCTCCCCTGTGCTGTGTGCAAGCCCTGGGGGTGCGTGTGCCAGAGCAGGAGCCAGCCCGTGTTCCCTGCCCGGCTGTGCCACCAGGCTGTCCTGCCGGCCCCGGGGCTGCTCGGGGGGCACAGCCTGGGCTCTGCTCCTCCAAACCAGTGTGATGCTCGTCGGGCCCCAAACAAACCGCCCGGAGCCACGGGCTGCTCTCATTCCCTGTGTGTGGGACAGACGTGCTCATCGTGCTCCAGGACATGAGAAGTGTTCCAAAGCAAAGTCTGCACCAGTTGGGAGTGCTCAGGCTGCAAAGCTTGCCGGGAGGAAGGGAATAAACTCTTCACTGCATCCATAGTTTGTGGGACAAGAAGGAATGGCTTTACATTGCAGCACTTGAGGAAAATAGGAGATGCTTTCAAAAAATCAGAATAATGAAGTAGTGAAATAGATAAAGGCAATGTTGTTAAGTGTCTGAAACTAGTTCTTGTTGAGAATGAGTGAAACAGATTGCTGACAGAAGGGTGGAAGGTGCTGTGTGCCTGCCTCGGTCACAGGGTGGCTTTCTGGCCTCTTGTAGTCCTGATTTCCTTCATGCTTTGATTTTAAGCAGCACAGAGGAATTAGTCAAAGGCATTTTAAATTGCTTTCAGGCAGCTTTCCTGACTGATTATTTCCTGTTACCTGACTTTGTGCAGTCATCACCCTCATGCTTTTGGTCTCATTGAAATTTGTGAGGGATCTTTAATACAGCAGAGTGAAAAGGTCAGAGGTTTAGCTCGAGGTGTTCCTTTGGCACCTGGAACTGAGTGGGCTGACTCTGCTGAGAGCAGCAGAGAGGCAACCAAGCGAAGGGGTGTCCTGAATCGCTCCAGTTCTCAACAAAGTAAATGGCACTTACCTTCGTAAGTCAATCCAAACAAGTTCCACCAACTTCTCCAAAAAACAGGCATATTTAAAAACGGAGCAAATCCCTAAAGACACATAAAAGGTGTGGATACTTTCTTTGGGAAAAAATAATGGTAAAACAAAAGTGATCTTGGAATTACAAATTTCCCTAAAATCAAAACATGGAATCCAGTTCCATGATGCTGTTACCAGGGGTACCATGGGGGGTATCCTGTGATACTGCGTGGGTGTTTCACATTTGGGGGAGGTTAATAGTGTAAAATGATTGCCCAGAACATCCCTTTTAACAGGTAATTTATTTTATTTCTTGTTGCACATCTGTCCTGAAAATATGCTGTCTTGAAGATTCTGTGGCAATCTGTAAGATGACAACACAACTTTGTGACATGACTATCAGAATAACATACTCTGTCATGTGAAGCAAAATCACCTAACTTAATTTAGAATTTTCTCCTTCTAATTGGGACAGTGTGCACTTCCCCCAAGTTTCTGGCCAGTCACCGGGGTCAGAAGAATACCAGAGTGCTTTGTCTGCCGAGATTCTCATTGGTATAAATCACTGACCATTTTCAGTTGTCCATTGGATCCTCTTGGCGGGTCCTCCCTGGGGAACAGGCGCTGCTCACCCTGCCCTGCCCAGCACTGCTCTCCCTGCTCCAGCAGTGCCACAGCAGGGTGGGGGCTTGCTCTGCAGTCCACAGAATTTTGCCCTTGTTCCTAAGTTACAGTTTAGCTCCAGAGCCCGCTGGGTTCACCTTGCTCTGACTGTTCCTGCCTTGCAACCCCTCATTTCCAGTTGCCTCTGCCCTGGCTGGGTTGGTTTGGCTGTGAAGGTCCTTCCCCACCCCACATCCTCGGTGGTTCAGCTGCATTTTTCGCTGCTGCAGACAGTGTTTGCCCTTGCACTGCTGCCTTGCAGCCCTGTATTCCCACACTTTATAAATGTGCTTTCAGTGGTGCCATAAGCTGTCCCTGCTTATTTATGGATAGAGTTGCAAATTTGATCCAGATGGTGCTGTTTTCTGAAGTCTGCTTCTGAAATCTGTTTGCAAGATATGATCTGCCTGAGCATATGCCTGATGGGCTGGTTTGGGGGATCTCCTTTCAGGACTTCTGGGTATTTTTGTGGTATCCAAGTCGTGCTTTGTTAAATCCCGAGTCAGTGGGACTGGATCCTCGTGTTTGCCACAGCAGCACAGGTAGTGTCTAAAATCCACTTAGAGTTGTTATTTTCCTTGTTTCCAAGAGCCTTAGTGCTCTCTGAGTGTAACAAGAACAAAGGTTTACGCTCTGTAGCAAATGGCAGTGATACCATTAGCAGCAATTCCTGGCTTTGCACCCAGAGGCAGGGGACGGTAGTTCCATCTGTAGCAGGGGATGAAGTTCCACATGTGATGGTACCTGTGTTGCCTGTGTGGGCCCGAGCGGCCCAAGAGCACTCGCAGCTTGCACATAGCCCTTCTTGGTTTCTCTTGTGGACTTAATCTCATGCAACTCGTATTTCCACTTTTTCTTTTCTCTCACTCTGTTATCTCTTTATGTGCTTACATTCCTTTGTTCTTAAAACTGGCAAAAAAAATCTGTGGTATTTAGTGTGCCTTAGCGTTTTTTCTTAAGCATGCAAATTATCACAAAAGGCCTTAAGGAGGTCTCTGACAGCTTCAGTTTTACAAAGCTGTGTCTCTGGAGAGCAGAATAAAAGCCCCACAGTTGTACAGCAGAGGTGTGTGGATGAAGTATGGTGAAGTCTGTGCCTCAGGGAAATTGAGACCAGCTTGTGGAATCAGAATGTACCAGCACTGAAAATCTCAGAACTCAAAAGGCAAAGAATTAAGTTACCTCTGCACCCCCACTCAGGAAAACCCTTCTGATTGTAGAGACAGCTGAATTCTCATGGTTGATGGGCCTCTGCTCTGTATCATTTGTCATGTAGTTCATTTGCTGGTCCACAATCGACAGTTTTACACGTTCAGCTGCTTGTTGTCCAGACAGAAATCGTGCTGGCAGGTTAGCAGGAGGAGCTTGGGTGGCTTTGTCACCTTCCAGGGAGGGCCTGGACTGCGCCTGGCCATGGGACAGACTTTGGGGAGCCTGAATAACTGGTGACTGTGGGCGACAAAGAATAATGCCAGTGGCTTTTGCCCTGAACTTGCAAATCCCAGTGGTTGCACTGTGAAACAGTCTTGCAGAACAGAAGGGTTTAACATCACTTTGCACCAATTCAAGGCCAGCACAACTTAGCAAGGCCTGCTCTTGAGTGTTAGTGCCACACTGCACAAAACACAGAGGACAGCGACCCAAAGCCTTTTTCTGTGGCCTGAGGCCGCTGTTGACAGCTCGGGAACAGATACATGCTTTGATGTGTACAAGTGTTAAGGCAATTTGGCTTCTCTGTTTTCAGTGGGTAAAACCTCAGCAGTTAAGTGTCTGGCAAAAGAGGCTGGAGGTTCTGCTGCAGCAGGATGAGGGTTCTGCTGCCTTCTTTGGTGCTGCAGCCTTTTGGTAGTTCTGTGTCCGGACCCTTCCAACCCATTTATCTTCACACCAGGGGTTAGGAAGATTAACCTCTGGAAGAAGTTGTGACCAGAAACCATTGGTATTTGTGGACCACTGCTGGAGTATTTGGCAAAATTGCTATGTAGGAGTGAGAGAAGAGTTAGAACTGCCTCAAACTGCCACATTCAAAGTGTAAGTCCACATGTTTTCTCACAGCAGAACCCTCAGAATTGTACTAACCTTTGCTGAAAAGGCCTTCTCCCTTCTGCAAAGTTTTTGAATTAATTGGAATGAAATATAACAAAAAGGTAGCTTTAATATTTTTTGCTGTTATTAGCAGGAAAATCATAACTAGTTTCCATGCTTCCAATTCCTACTGGTTTCCATTTTTGCATAGAATTGTGGCATTGTAGGTGTCTGGCAAGCTTGCAAAGAGGAGAGAGGGAAGAAAGAGATGAAATTTTTTCATATGGCCCAACTAACTAATTAACTGGCAGGGTTTTGTCTCAGGTTTCACTGGGCAATGTTTTTTACTGTGGCTCTTGGTTTTGGCAGCAGATTTCCCCCTGCTTGGCACAGTAACTGTTAAAAGAGTCCAGCCAGGACTGTACGTCCTTTTAAGCTGACACCTGTTGCCATGTTTTTCTCCTTTCATTTTTCTTTTTCACACACTACAGTGTTGATGAACTGCTTCTGCCCAGTGAGTGAGAGCAGGTGACATCAGTGCAGTCAGAATTCGTGTTGCACTGGGGATTCAGAGCAGGTGACATCAGTGCAGCTCTGTGTGCTGTTTGTTCCTGCTGCTGCTTCCTCTCCGTGACCTGGTGCAGAAATTCCCACTGGGGTTTCCAGCTTTTCCCTGCTGCAGGACACAGAGTGTATCCCTCCTCAGTTCCCTTCTCAGCAGCTCCGTTGCCACTCGAGCTCTCTGCCCACGCGCTTGGCTCGGGGTGTTGTTGCAGTGGGTTTGCCGCAGACTGGAAATGGCTGGGCGAGCCTGGGAGCCACTGCCAAGGCAGGTGCCAGCGGCTGAGAGCTTGGCCTTCCCTTTCCTGCACACACCAGCATCTCTGAGGGGTGTGAATTTGGTGTAGAGGGAGACACAGAAAGAGATGGAGGATGGGAGAGGGAACAGGAAAGAGAAAAACGGGGGAGGGGAGGGGAAGGGGAGAAGTGGCCAAGGAAAGGGAAATGAAGACAGACAGACAGAGAGACAGAGAAAGAACTGTTTCCCCTTTTGTGAGGAACGGGACCCTTCAAATCAAGATGACTTAGTTCAGCTGTTCAGGCCACTTTATACCCATGAACTTGCAATTAAATGCGGAAGTGGCAGACAAGAAGCGAGCTAAAAGAAGATATTGTTAACTGGTCGGCACTGGAGGGTGCGGGGGGAAACTGGGAAAATGCTCAGAGCCCAAGGCATGAATAAGCACTCAGTTTCCTGGGATTCTGCCGCGGGTGGGAGGAGACCTGGAGGTGCTGCAGGACTGTGTCATTCAGAAGCGCTGTGGTGGCAGAGGCCCTTTGTCCTTCTCCCCGGGATGCTCCACAAAGGCAGTTTTATTCCATTTCATGGTGCTGAGCCCACAGGCCTCTTTCTACTGAGCGAGGGGGTTCTGCCCCGGCTCCGAGTGCTTTGCTGAGAGGCTCTGGGAACTTGATTGTTGTTTGCCTTGGGAGTACATTACTTACTCCTTGAATTTTTCATGATTTTTGCCTGGATAACCTCAACTGAGTCCTATTTTGCTTTGAAAAATAACACGTGGGTGATCAGTTTTTCCTGGATTATTTCAAAGTACGGACACACCCAGTAGGAGGCAGGGCTGCTGTCTTGGGGGCTGGCTAGATGGTGCTGAAGATTTTTTGTTTTCTTTTGGATGAGACAAAGTAAGAGCTTGCCTACTCTCCTAATGGCAGCTTGCCCGTAGTTGTGCATGTCTAGTAACCTGTGCTGGTGAGAGATAATTCTCACTTATTCCTGTCAGTCCATTCGCCTCTTGCTTCTGGTCAGAGGGTAAATAGTGTAGTTGAAACATCACCTGGAGCTTTGAAAGCATTTTGGAATTCTTTAGGCTGGAACGAGTGTGTGTGTGTGAGATTCCTGGGAAGCAGGGGCAATCCGGGATTTGATTGATTAGGATAAAGCTGTCACATTTATTTCCTTGTTATATACCTTTTAAGTATTGGAATGGGAATAGATTTCATAACGTTCAAGAAGACCCTAGCAGAACACAAAGGATGCTTTGTTGAGTTTAACATCATCAGATATACAAAATTCATAACCCGTGAGACCAGAATGGGGGTTCTTCTGCCATAATCTGCCAAACTCACTGAACTAAAGGAGATTTAACTCCAGTAAGGAGTCAACAGAAAGAGAACACATTCTTTGGGATCAAACCTCAGCTCATGAGTCTGTGGCAAGCAACTGAAATGCTCATGTATTAAAGATGTTTCTGTAAACTAGGTTTTTGGGGGTTTATTACTCTAAGGACTAAAGCAATATTGAGATTATAGAATATGATTGAAACTGAAGTGTGTATATTATTAATAGGGACTACGATGTGTCCCTGCTTGTAGGGAGTGAAAGTAGGTCATTCTGACTCCATAGCGTTACAACTCCAACACCAATTGGCCTCAGCATATGAAACCAGGCTGAGGGAAGCCCTTGAGTGGGATGGTTACTTTCACAGCCCCTCTGACTGGTGCTGTCATAACATTCTGCTGGTTCCTTTTGACTCAGTTCTCTTTCCAAAGCTGTGTCTGTCTGATTATTTTGAAGGTTATTCGTATGTACAGGATTGGATCTGAGAGGCTGCCCAGTGTTGGTACTGCTGTGGAAGGGACAGCAAGCAGTTTGTTCTGTTAACATTTGGTAGGGCAGAGATACAGAAAGCTGGTGCAAAGCTCACAGTGCCTTTTGCTACCACAGTGCTGTGTGGATTGGGCATTGTTGCACAGGAGACATTTGGTGCCTTGTGCCAGTTGCCTGCGCATTGTCTGTCCGATGCAAAGGTGGCTGTTGTGTTTGTGAGTTCTCTCAGTTGGGCGTCCTGGCACAGGGTACTGTGCTGCTCTGCCCCTCTCACACAGAGGTTCCTGCAGGCCCATGGTGGGATCAGCTTGGTGTGGGCTCTGAGTTCTGTGCCCAACACACCTTGCTGTCCACATAATGTGCTCCTCATACCTCACGCAAGGCGCTCCCAGCTGTGGGTGGGAAATCAGCATACGCAGCTGCTTTCATCACAAACTATGAGATGATTGGAAGTCTGGGAGTGATGTGCAGTCTTAAGCATGTCATGTCGTTTTCTTTGAATTGGAGGAGCCCCTAAAAGTTTTATGAAACTTTTCAAGTTTGCAGAAGAACTGGGTTAGCAGTCACAGAACAGGATGTGTCCTAAATACTCGCTTTCAGTATATGCCTGCTGCTTGTAGTCAGCACTGTCAGGCTTGGATGGAATGTGAAATGCAGCTCCCCAAACTGATGCTGCCTGTGTCTCCCAAAGTTCTGTTTGTGGTTAGGGAAAGCATTGCTGGGAGTTTTACTTGCAGTAGTTCATCTCTCCCATCATTTCCAGCTCTCAGGATTAGCTCTCAGGCTAATTTGGTGATTTGGCCTTTGTGAAAAGATTCCTGTCTAAGGGAAGAAGTGTCTGTAATTTTTATTTCTTTCCTCTCTATTTTCTAGCACATGGAAAAACTGTTGAATAAAGTTAGTCTGCACTGTCATCTACATGATTTAATCACAAACTGCAGGACTGCATTTTGCTTTGCCTGCATGAAGGGGGTATCTCAGGAGGCCTTTCAGGCTGCTGCGTGAGTGCTCTTTGCTGCCTAAACCAGGTCCCTGAAGGACAGTTGTCCTGTGGCAGGCAGCCCTTCTCCTGCTTCTGGAAACACTCACTTCCAGTGGCTGTTCTGGGGCTGCCCCTGGGACCAGGTGGCCAGCACATAACCCGGGATTCTGTGCTGGACAAGGACAGTGGATTCATGGGGACACAGGATGAACAATGGGAAGAAAGACAAGACTTCAGATTCAGGTGGGAATCAAAGGGAGATAGAGGAAATAAACCTTTTGTTTCCTAGCAAGGTTGATTCCATGTTAGCAGCGGGAAATGACATGTGTCAAAGACCTCTGTTGTTGCAGTCCTGCACCCACAGCCATACGATGCACTGTAAAGGAGCTACATGTCGGACAAACTCCAGCTGTCCCTCCCTTCAGGGAACTCTCCTCCTCTCCTGCCTCAGTGTAAACAGATGCCCCTTCCCACTCTTACTCAGGTTCCACTGGGATTGGAAAATATAGAGGCAGGAATTATTTTCTTGGTTTAGATAATATTTCTTTTTCCTGTGTAGATCATAAAGCTGGTGAGAACCCAGTGTAAAGGAATTGTATCACAGTGACAACTTAAACTGTGTTACCAGGCCTCTTGAGTAATGTAGCACAGATTACCAGCAGATGCAGCAGCTCAAATGCCCTTGGTAGTGGGACCAGCATTTTAAAAATGCATACATGTATGCCTGGGGAAGTAAGAAAAGAGGGCAAGGAAAGCTGAGTAGTATCAGCCAACATCTTGGTAGAGTCTAAGACAAGCTCTCAGAGTTGGGTTGGGTGGAGGGATGTAGTGGAGACAGATTGTCTTCTGCTGTAAACTGGCTGGATTATCTCTTGGATTCAGTGCACACAGGTGATGCTGGTCCATTCTTTCCAGGGAGGAGTCATTTCTGTCAGAGGCCAAAGCACAGGCATAGTGTACACAGGGAGCGGGATCAGCACTGCCAGTTGGTGTGGCTGAGGATTCTGTAGCCAGGAGGGGCAATGTTAAAGAGGAAATGCTGTCTGTTCATGGAACACTGAGTAAGGGACACATCTGCCTCTTAACTCAGCGTGTCTGAGGTGGAATGAGTTCTGTGATGGCTTTGTGTGCAGCTCAGATCCAGTCCAGTTCAGTGGAGCTCAGTGATACAGCATGTGGTGTGCATTATGTCTTTGCTGTGCTCTCTGTGTTTGATGACTGCTGGGCCTCCCTCCTCTTCTCCTGGGAGTGTGCACCTTTTCCTGTGTACCCCTGAGCAGCCTCACCCATGTGACTGATGGGATGTGGGAATGAAGCCTTTCAGCTGCAGCACCTTAGCCCAGTTAACTCCCTTCAGTGCAGTTCTTTCAGTATTGGTACAAGCTCAGGCTGTGGTGAGACAGATACGTGCACCTTTCCCTCTGCCTGAAGAACCCTCAGGAGCTGTTTGTCCTTGCAGAGACGACGAGTGTTCAGCTGCCCAGGCTGTGCTGCCCAGGCTGTGCTGTCCCAGCTGGGCTGCCCATGGGGCACAGCACCACTCAGAGCACAGCACTGCTCAGAGCCACCCTGGGCTGCAGCTCCTTGGCACTCACTGGCCCTCATCTGTTGTTGTGCCTCATTCAGGGGCAGTCGAGTGGAGACACTTTTGTTCAAGTTCACAGGAAGAAAGTGAGGGCAGATCTCCAGGAGATGGTTGTGGCTGCTGGGACATTCTCCCAGCTGAGACACTGCAGAGCAACTCTGCGCAGTGATGGTGTTTCCTTCTCGTGAGCTCCTTGTTACAGGCACCAAATCAAAGGGAGCTCAGCAATAATGCAGAGGTGTTTTTAAATCCTTCTTTTGTAGTTGTTTAATGCAACATTTACAAGGTTTAAAGCTGTGTCTGCAAAGATAATGATAAATAATAAAAATACTTAGCAAGACTCCAGAGTTTGGAACTGAATCCCTGCTACTCACAGGATTTATCTGTCTGAAGTCTAAAGAAGTATCTAAGCATAGAGAAGAAAGGGAAAGCTAAAGAGTTAACCCTGATTACAGCCCACGTTCAGCAGGAAGTTTTGTCATTGATTCTGAAGGCAGCTATGGGAAGTCTGAAGGTGATAATATACATTACATCCTGGTCTAAAGACATCACAGGTGGGAGGTGCCTCTTTATGTGGTGTTATTTCAGTATTTTTTTTATGTATTGTCTTTACCAATACATACTTTTTTTTGGTGAGGTACCACAGTCTCACCAGCAACTACTTTGGTGGGGAAAAACGAGATACTTTCGGCTTAGTAGTCTTCCTGAAGAGACATTATCAACTGTTGAATTAAACGTCATTTCCTACTGAGTCCTTTCTGTGATTGGAATGTGGCACCTGAGCCCAGTCAGTGACCTGAAGGTCTGATGTAACAGCCATGAATGCTGCAGGGGCTGTTTTGTGTCCCAGACTGGCTCTGACCTTTCACTGACAGCCCCAGGTGTGCTGCTTTCTCTTGGAGCCCCCTGGGCTGGAGCATGGTTTCCTATCCACAGTGTGGGTGCTAATTATTCACTGTGGTGGTAGCACTGGTCTGTGCAAACAGAGCTACCCTGTATTGCTGTCATTTTATTGTGTAGCACCTGTATTTTAAAAATTTTTACTGTTTGCAGTTGAATTAATTCCAGTGAATGCTATTTAACAGGGTCAAATGAAGTCAAATGAACTGGATGCTTCCCACTGTAATTCTGGAGTCTTCTAAGTCTTCCCTTATGCCTTTATCCTGTGCTCCTGTATCTTACTGGAACAATTTCTGCATCAATCGTGTTTCTGGGGGCAGAATCACAAAAAGGTGCTTTGAATTCTCAATCACACTGTGGCCCACAGGCTGCTCTTGTAGCTCACTTTGATTTCCTGGGTGTTGCTGCTCAGCCCTTGTTTTGACTGCTCTGCGCTGTTGCTAGAGATGACTAAGATGTTCTTTGCAGCCTGGTAGGCAGGAGAGAGACAAAGAGGGGCCCTTCTCATCTGTGACCTTTAGCAGAGAACTCTGAGTTACTGCAAAGGGGATGTGTTCTTGCAGTTACTGCAACAAAAGAGCCTGGACTTGATGTGTTCTGTAGCTCCTCAAGAGAATTAGGCTCTAGTGTGGATCACTTTTCTGTGCAGAAGATATTTTTTCACCTCCTGGGGTTTCATTGCTTCTGGATAAAAGCTTTTTTTTCCCTTTCCCCTGTTTTTCGGTGTTTCTTTAATTGGATCAGATGGGGTTCCCAAGAAGGCTTGAAAAATTTCCTTTGGAAGGAGCTGGATGTGGCAGCTTTGAGGCAAAGTTTGGCCTGTTGTGTGTGAGCAAATGGGCTGTGTTACAGTATGACTGTGAGTATTCCTCTCTGCAGTGGAGGTGCTTGCTGCAAATGGCTGGAATGGCAGGGAAGCTGCACTGAGGGCTTAGGAGGAAGCAGCAAGTTGGGAATGAAGCAACACAGAAGGCGAACCAGTAGGAAATTAACTGGGAACGCTCTCCATTTTTCATACCCAGCATGAGGAATAGTGGATGAGACAGAAAAGACAATGGGCTGAAGAGAATACGCACACAAAGTGGTGGCTTTTGCTCATGGCCTACCTATTTTTGCCTTTCCTTCTGAACTAGCTCTTTGTAATGTGCAAGTGAAGAAATGTGGCCATGCCGAGGGATCAGGTGTTCAGGACACATGCAGTGCAGCCAGTGTTTGCCAGGAGGTGATGGGTTCTTGCATGCTGCTCCAGTGTGGCTTTGGAAAGGATCCTGTGCTTCCAAGCACAGAACAAAGGTAACCTGCCTATCCACGGGGTTCAGTTGGTGTGGCTTAGAGCATTGCAAAGGCTTTTCCAGGCAGACCCCTCTGGAGCTGCAGCCCCAGCTACTGACCAGCTGGAGGCTTTCTGTGGCCACAAGAGATTTGGAATTGTTTTCCTGTGCCCTTCTCTGCTCTTTTGTGTGACTAATTGCTCTGGTAAATCTAAGTCCTGTTACCCTGAAGCATTCAAAATGATTTCTCAAGAACTACTTAGTTCTCCTCTGCTTGGGGGAATCTGCCTTTGTGATCTCTTGCAGTGGCAGCTCAATCCAAATGAGAGCAGGCCTGAAATCAGGGCCTCAGAGCTCTCTGGGAAGTGCTGTGGTCCTGTGGAGGTGCTGTGTGCGATGTGCTCAGCGTGGCCACCTCTGCTGCAGGACCCAGCTGGCTCTGAGCCAATGTCTGGGCAGTGTCTGGGTCTGTGTCACCTCTGCTGATGGACCCAACTGTCCTCATAGACACTCAGCACTTCATTGGCATGGCATGTTTCCTATGGGGGCAGAGGAGGTTGGGGGGTGTGCCGGGGCAGTGCTGCCCATCAGGCTTCATGGCGGTGCCCCCCGGATGTGCCGGTGCCCCGAGGATATGCCAGTGCCCCGAGGATGTGCCGATGCTGATGGCTGAGGTGCTGCCAGGGTGGGACAACCCCCCCCGCCCAGTGCCAGCACTGCAGAGCTGCTGCACAGACAGTGCCACATAGAAGGGTGGTGGTGCTGGCGTGCCAAGGACACTACCCCCAAATTAGAGGGCTGGTTCTGCAACTGTTCTCATGGGTGGGAAGGGCAGGGAAAGGAGCGGCTCCATCGCGTGCCCTTGGCTGTTTAACCCCTATGGCACTGGGGACTGTGTTACACTGGGGGGAATGGAGTGCAGAGTAAAGCAGCAGCAGTTTGAGGGACATTGAAATCCTCCAGTGCTGCTTGGCCCAGAGGAATGATTGTGGCTGCAGTGGGGAATGCTGAGGTGTGTTGCAGTGTGTGCATGGGTGTTACTCATTTTGGGACTCACTATTCCCTGCTAATGCATTTAGGCCTGGGATGCATCAGAGACTGAACCCCTGGCTAGGTTTCTACAGGCACCACTGGAGCAGCATCTTCTCCTGAAGTGTTAAACTCCACAATACACTGTCAACCCAATTAACCTCTACAGCAGCATGAAGCTTCCCATGCCTGCTTGCATAAGGCTGGAAAGCAAACACAACATTAATTGTGATGCTATTAGGAACTGTACAGTGCTTAATAAGTCAGGTACATAGTATCTGTCCCTCACTACCTTCTCTGGTAATGTTTTATATGTATTTGAAACTATATTCCTTATCAGCCATTGGTGGTGGTGTCTGATTTGTTTCACTTCCATGCAGTTTGGGTGAGGCTGATGAGCTTTCTGAGACTGAGGCTTTGTGCTGCATCCAGGCAGGCTCTAATGTTCAGTACACCCGATCTGTGTCTGAGAGGAAAGTTAAACTCTCTGCTTAGCCCTCCACCAAGATTGCAGGTGGGTGCCTGTTGCAGTAGTTGTGGAAGAACTCATTTGTGGCCACAGAACTTTTTAGACACAGTTGCCAAATAAGAGAAGTGCAAGGACATTACTACAGGAAGCTAAATTCAACTTGACCAAATTTTTATATAATGATATGAGAAATATTTAGGTGGATAGATTTGAAGTACTCTTTACCAACTCCAAGCCCCTGTACTCTGTCCTCTCTTTATGGTGTTGTAATTATGAACAGCTATAGAGAGCAGGATGTGTCAGCTTATGTATTCCAGTCACATGTGCCTTGCCCTGGGTAAGAATTCCACTGCCTTGCTACTGACATGGGAAGTAACCAAAGTACAAAGGAATCTCTATTCCAAAAGGAGTAGGGAGATCAAAGTAGTGGTTTGGACAAATGACACTACAAAATATCCCTGAAGGTTTGTTGTACTTGGATAGTGCCAAGGACATCAGCTGATGGGTCTGATGTAAAACTGCTTGTCTTGTCAATGACAGATTCACTGACAAAAAAATGACACTTTTCAGGTATGAAGTCCATCAGTTCTACAGGAAAAGCTTGGAATTACTTTGACTGTGCTGCTCATGGAACTCTAATCCTCACTGAGGCAGCTCTTAGCAGCATCTTACCTTTTGGTAGATAACTTTGCTTATTTTCATTCTCCTAACTAAAGGGAAGTCTTGTGTTCTTAAGAGGATGGTGCAGCTGCTTGGAAGGCAGTGGATCATGTAACCCAGCTCAGTGGGAGCAAAGTCATACCCAGATTAGAAAGGAAAAACATCCAAGATCTATCCAACTCTACCTGAGTTTCAGAGCAGTTTGGTGTCCAGCAGGTTTCACTGG
>JAWWEV010000054.1:14548048-14574105 GCA_035583235.1 Hafferia zeledoni
ACTGGGAAAACTCAGGATAATGGAAAATCAGGTAGATTTCTGAAGCTGATTGGAGCAAGTGAAAGTTAGTTTGCTGTTTTGGAAACTGCTGCCATAAACCCTTGTTTCTGTGTTAATATTTCTCTCCCTTTTAGTACAGCTTTGAGTATTAAAGAATAAAATTTACAGGTCATCGTTCATACCCACTTTCCATATATTTATTATGATGGAAACAAGGTTTACATCTTGAAAATAGTCTTCATTTGGTAAGTGCAGAGTGAATACTTATATATGTATTGGACAGTCTTATTGTTGTCAAGTGAAGACCCTTTCAGAGTAAAAAATATGTAATTAAAAAGTTTGTACTAGTTTCATACCTATT
The DNA here is from genome assembly GCA_035583235.1 of Hafferia zeledoni. Lineage (NCBI taxonomy): Eukaryota > Metazoa > Chordata > Aves > Passeriformes > Thamnophilidae > Hafferia > Hafferia zeledoni. The sequence goes on from JAWWEV010000054.1 coordinate 14,548,410, forward strand.
AAAAAAAGTATCTTCATGTGGAACATGCGGCCTGAAAAGGTTTTCAATTATGAAAACATTCTATAGCATTTGCTGAGAGATGAGACTGTATGTGCTGTCATGCAGATCCTCTACAAAACACTGTTCTCCACCGCTTGTTTTACAGAATTCAAGTTTCATACAAGGCTGACCTCATTAACTTCATTATGCAATCCTCATCTCCTCCCCAGAGACTTGTCCATTGTCAAGGGCAGCTGCATTTGCTTATTACAAGAACCTTGGTCATTAGTCACATCAATACAAAGCAAAGCTCTTAACAGAACCCCAGATTATAACTACAAATCAATCCAAATTTCTTTTTAAGTGCAGTTACAAAGTATAGCTTTGGATGCATTCACCCTAAGGGCTGCTGCTTATATATATTTTTAATTGGTTTTCCCACTAAATTGTCTTCTCTGCTTGGCAGAAGAATAAGTAGAGTTTTGTGCCTAGACAAGTCAGATTTATTTTCCAGATGAATGGATAAAACTGGGAGTCCCCTGGGTGGAAATTTGCAACTCTCAGCTGCTCTCAGACCTATTCCAGGGCATTGCTGGGAAGCCACTGGGTATCTTACAAGCAGAACTGGTTGAAATTCAGATGGATCCTCTTTATGATAACTTCACATATTTCAGAAAGCCCTTTCACTCCAAATCAGGACTTATTGGCTGGTTCCAGTTATGAGAGGAGTGGGATCTGATGTGGAGGATTAACAGCATTACTTTTGCTCACTGTGGACATGGATTACAGGTCGAGGCTGTCCAGGTATGCAAAGCTCTTAAGGTTTTTGCAACAGGATTCTGTATCTGTTCAGGCCATGGTTTCTTTTTAAATCACAGTATTTATATTTTGCAAAAGCAGAGTTATTGCTACAGCTAATTGATGCACAGAACTAATGTGCTGCAGTCCACAGTGTGGGACAGCAGGGTGTGGGCAGCAAGCCTTGGTCTGGGTCCAGGACAGTGACCTGCTGCGGGCAGAGCCTGAAGCCTCTTGCCATGGCACCATCGCTGGGGGCCAACAGGGCCTTGCCCCTTGCCCACTGTGGAAGGAGGGGTTGTGTCCCCAGTCCTCTCCTTGGGCTACATTGTCCTCACCGTGCGCTGCAATTCCTTATGCACAGGCAACTCTGAAACCTCCAGGGAGGGGCACCCTGCATATCAGAACTGGATTCAACTTTCGAGGCATGTTTCCAAGCTTCAAGTGCTGAATGCTTTGGGAAGAGCTCAGAGCCGACATTTTTCTGGGAGATGTTAATGAAAGGGAGGGGTGAGAGGTGGCTGTTTCCTTAGGAACACACAGACCTCAATCATCCTTTTTCTGTGTTCTTGTATTGGTTGCCTGTAACATTTTATCTTGATTTCAGTGCTCTTTTACATCCACTGTACTGCAATAATTAAGCATTTGACCAACATTCTGTCCTCTGCTCTAAGTTAGGCTTAGAAATCCCTGGATTGTTTTGGATGTCTCAATCTGATTATCAGAATGACTTACAACACTTGATTTTTCTAGAGACACCTGTGCCAATGAATTGCTCATCTTATTTATAGCCAAATTTAAACATCTTGCACACTTCTTATAAGTACTCCCAGCACTGGTAATTTTGCTGGCTTTTCATAGTCAGATTTCCTGTGGCTTCTTTTGTGGGTGCAGAAGTTAGCAGTGCCTTTTTGTTGATAAGACTCAGAGTGAGAGTGCAGTGTGAGTTGTCAGGGGCCGTGTCTGGTGCGCAAACACTGCGAGGAGGAGCGTGGCTTGCAGTGGGAGACTCACCACAGCCTCAGGGGACCTCCTGCAATGCAAAATTGATGCTTCTGGGTCAGTGACAGCTTATGCTGCCATGTGACACTCTGGAAACTGAGCCTGCCTTTCTTTGTGATGGAGCTTTCAGCTCCTTGCGTTTCCTCTTAGTGGGGGCCACAGGAGAGAGCAGTGTGATGGGGCAGCGACTTGGGAGGCTCTGGGGAGTCCTGAGGTCACAGTCTGCTCGTGCCATTGCTCCTCTGCCTTGCACAGGGGAGGGTTGCTGAACTACCACACACACTCATGAGACCTTACCTTTGGAACATTCAGCTTCCACATAAATGTGTGTGTCTGATTGTCATCATTTTGTTGGTTAAATGCCCCAAATCCTGAGAATGCTGGAGACTTGGGAGAGGGAGCTTAATGAACTTGATGAATCCTTAGATTTTAGAAATAGAACAACGTCTTTTTTCACAGTCTGAGTATGTGGCCCTTGGTGAAAAACAGAAAAGCTTTGGAACGAAGAGCAAGCAGCTGGGGTTTTTGTGCCAGGGTTTGTAGGTAGTGCCAGTTGCTGTCTGAGAGTGAGGGCTGGAATCCAGCCCTGTGTCGCTGTGTAACATCAGTGTCACACTCAATACCTGAGCAGTACCATCACATTTCCTAGTGAAAATGCCTTTCCACATTTCACCCCATGCATAGAGCCTTCATGGGGCTTTTTAGAAGTGTCGCTCCTCAGGAGCCATCACCATTGCAGGCAGCACACACAAGGCGTGGAACTGGGCCTTGAGCAGGAGCTGGACTCAAAGGAACTGTTGGCAATGTTATGCAAATGTCAGCCTGACAAAGGCTTATGCTCTTTGGTGCTCTCATTGTGACTTGGAGCAGGCACTGAAAGCATGGATAGAGCTGGACTGTGACCCTTTTTATTATGTCCATATAGCCCGATATGAAAAAGTGGTCGTGCCTTCCCTGAATTGTTTCCTTCCAACTTCGCTGCCACTCTTTCTCCTTAGGGTGCACTGTCACTTCGGTCCTTGTTTACACAAACAGCTGCAGTCCTGTAATCTGAGATGTGACTTTAAACCACGTTGCTACTCATGTGCAAACCTCTTCTAGCAGGGGTTGTTTGCAGTTCAGCTTAGACCAGCTGGGAGCAGTTTTGAACTAACCTGATCTAAGACACTTTCATAGAAAAGCGTCTGCATTGAGGTTTGTACCTGCTTAACTAAATCCCTTTCAATCAACAAGATCAAAATACTGTCCTTGGCCCACATTTGAAAAATCTGATACCTCTTCATTTTCATGTAGAGTATGAGTTGCTCCAGCTCAGTCTGGCCTCAGGGATAGCTGTTCTTTCCTGCCACTTGTCCAGCATTTGCCAGAGTCAGGTCAGTGCCGTGGTAAACCTCAGCCTTTGCAGAGAATTAGCCTTTGGTTCCTCAGCACCCCAAGCACTGAACTGTAGTTTGGACTTGGCAAAGGGTTTTCCTGATTTAGTTAAACCAGTGCAGACTTGTGTACAAATAAACAGAAGGAGTTGGGGTGGTGAGGTCCAGAGTGGCAATGCTTATGCTGTTGCTTCCTCCTGGCAGTGGGCAGTGCCATCCAGTGCAGTGACAGATGTTCCTTGGCTGCCTCTCAGGATGAGAATCACAGGACAAAACACATCAGGGCTACATGGTGAGTCTTCTTACACCCCTTCAAGGGCACTTGGTTACTTGTTTCCCTCTCTGAGGTGCCTGGACACAAATGGGCAGCACCGGGAATAAACCGGAGGAACTGGAAGTCTGTGTGGTCATAGGGCCACGATCTCATTGCAGAGACAGAGACAGGTGGGACAGCTCCCACTGGAATGTTGTCAGGGGTGGCCTGTGCTCGTCAGAAGGGACAGGGCAGAGGGGAGGTGCTGGAACTGCTCTTGGTGTGAGAGCGCACTGGAATGGATGGAGCTCTGCCCAGGGACAGATGAAGTTGAGGGTTTATGGGTGAGAATTACGGGGCAGGCTGATGTGGGGGACACTGCTGTGGCTGTTTACTACAGCCCACCTGATCAGGAGGAGGAGGTTGGTGAGACTTTCTGTGGGCAGCTGGAAATAGTGAAAATCTGATGCTTTGTCTGTGGCTGGGATGTGAGTTCTCTCCTCTGCTCACCCGAGACCCACCTGTGTCCAGGGCTGGGTCCCCAGCACAAGAAGGTAGACCTGCTGCTATCTTACATTTTTTATCTCAAGAACTACTCCTCGCCACTCAGAGAGATAATATGGATAGGCTGGTCCAAATCTGTGCATTATTTATGTTGTCACAGCAAGGATGCAGACAAATGATCTGTTTCTGTTTTACAAATGAAGAAATACCAGCAGAGAAGGTGGACTGATCTACTGCAGGCTGTGGGTGGATCACACCAGGTTATAAGTGGCAACTTCTTAGTGGCAGGATTTAAATTCAGGCAGTGCTAGTTTGTCATTCTGTGTTTAACAACAGTGAATAGATTGTGACTGGAGAACAATAAAAATTAACCCTCAACACTGAAAGACAATGACTTTTCATCAATGCAAAAATATTTTTCTCTAAACAATCCCCTGTGTTCTGGCAGGGATGAAGTAATTCCCTTCTTTTGGGCTAGACATGTTGATTCAAGAAGCTGAAGTCTCTAGAAACAATACATAAGAAACACAAAGAGTAAGAATAAGCTGGACTCTCAGGAGAGAAGCAAGTGAGAAAAAAGTCTCTTTACACTTCCTGTGAAATTCTTTATCCAAACAAATGTCTTGGACACTTAAGAGAGGGTTAGAGGGACTGAAGATGTGGACATGTTTGTGTACTTTTTAATATAAAAATAATAAGCATTGGTAAAAGCCACAGGTATTCTACTTTCTATGAAATCAAAGTCCTTGTTAACCAGATGTAAGTTGCTTGGATGGTCTGACATGCAAGTCGGGTCTTACCAATAGGGAGTTTCCATGTCAGATGTCTCTGAGAAAGAGGGACGTGGTGAGTACTCAGCATGACTTTTGGAGATGCAGCTGCAGAGAACACAGAGGCACCAAGCCCAGCAGGAACAGAGCCTGCCAGCTCCTGAACCCAAGAGCATGTCTGGGGGTAATGTGAACCAGAAGGCACAGAGCAGTCAGGCATGTCTGCAGCCTTTAGAGACCTCCAGGAACTGGCACTGGGGAGCCAGGGTTGTGTTCCCTCTCCTTGTGAGGCCTGGGAAACTCTGTCCCATTGGAAGAACAGCCACCTCCTGACACACAAGTGATTAACTTGCTTTCCTCTTGTCACTAAACTAGAGCCAAACTTCTCCACGTGGTAGCCTGAAAAGCCTGGGTTCATCAAAGAATAGCAAGAGAAACAATGGAACATGGAAATCTTGGCAAAGTGTGTGAGTGTGTTCCTGGACAGTGCTCACTTATTTTATCATGTCAAAGACAGCTTTGAATTCTGGCCTGGGTCAAAATTAGTGAATCATTTCAGAGACAGCATTTAGGCATATTCTAGATTTTGAGTAAGGGTTCTTTGCAGTCCCTGCCCTGAGGCTCAGGCTGTTGGCACTGCAGTGCTGTCTCATGCCAGGGCAGCCTGTGAAAAGCTGTAGGGAAAGGTGCCCTTCTGTTCCCACACCTCAGTCCTTCACAGGTCTGCCTGTCTCCTTCACCCACATTCCTTATTGTTCCCTCTGCTCTTTCTGGAGAAGGCTGAAGGAAAGAAGTTTGAATTCTGGGAAGGAAATTGCCCCTTGTGCTGTACCTCCTTTTATCAAACCCTTTCAGACAACTGACAAACATGTACAGAAGGTACCAGGAAGCTTTTTTGAGTGGGTTTCAGTATCTATAACGTGTCTTTGTCCATGACCAGCTGTAGTATGACTTTTTTTTACTTTGTTATCCAGTTTCTGATCAAAGTTCTTGTCATTGTTACCTGTGACGACTTAGTTTCTACCTATTTTAATGTGATCAACATTCCATTTGTTTTAGAGGGGGTTGAAATATTCTAATGTTCTGCACAGAGTTTGCTTGAACCACACCATCCCTCTGCTGCAAATTAGTGGTGATTTATTAAGCTTTTGTGGGAAAGATAACAAATCCACGGAGCACTCAAAACAGATTTTCCTGAGATAACCTTGTGGTTATTTTGTTTCTTCAGCATTCAGACATAAGAAATTATATAAAACACTTACAAAATAAAAAATGTCAATGTCATCTATGATGGAAGAAAGGCATTTCATAGAAATTACTTCACTTGTGTGAGGATTTTTTCAGAAGAGCATTGCTCTAAAGGAGGTTTTAGGGCTTTTGGAGGGGAATTAAAGAATAAATAAATATAAAGACTTCTTGTGACATCCCATGCTTATAACTTCCTGCTGTGGTTTCTTGGTGTTTCACGTGGGTGTTTGCACTGCCTGTGTCAGTGCCCAGTGGGTGACAGCAAGAGCAAGGCAGCTCTCAGTGCCAGCAGACTGAGAGAAGGTGGGCTCTTCCCAGTTCAGGAGAGTGACCCCAGGGCATGGAGCGCTGCCCACTCTGCTTGGGCTGTTAACAGACAAGGAAGAGGTGCAGTTTCAGTTTTCCTCCTGGTTTGCTTTGTCCACCATCTGCAGTGCATTTAGACACAGTTCCTTAATTTGGTACATGGCTCAAATGAAAAAGGTTTTGATAGAGGGCCCTGTATTGACAGTGGATGGAGCATCCAGAATTCTTTTCTTGAGATCTTCACTGTACAAAGAAGACTGAAACAGTTCACTAGAAGAGACGCTGCCTCTGTAAGACTTCAGAGTGCATTTTATAAACACTTATTCCTAAAAAGCTTTTCAATCTATTGCACTCTACTTTAAAACATGACTGTCTAAATGCAGTTTGTGTGTGTGTTTTGCCTTTGAGTTGGCTTATGCAGTTGTGCTTAGGTGTGCAAATTGGGTGTGTTTTTGCACTGAACAGTCAGCTCTTTAGGCAGAGTAACTGTGTGAAAAGACATCCACAAGTAGAGACTACTTACAAGCCAGGACTTCACACTTTATTTTATATAAGTAACATTGGTTACTGTTTTTATATAAAACTAAGTTAAAGCAGACATTTATTTAATTGGCAGAACTTGAAATTCCAGCTTTATTTATGTAGGGAATTCTGCATATCCGAATAGATGCATCACAGGTCATTGGCAATCTGAGAGTGCTTCTTTTATAAAAATCTGGGGTGTTTTTCCACTCTTAGTATTTTATTACAAATAAAAGTCCTGCTATGTGTGAGCACTCAGTAACTGGCAATCAGCTGAGTTCACAGATGTGGCTGGGACTCTTGTGAAGGCTAAATTCAGTGCAGTGTGTCAGTGAGGTGGATGAGGTGTGAAACAAGTTATTTGCTTTGGCCCTGCACGGCCCTGGGCTGGGGCAGCATATTGAGAGGCTGGTACTGTGGCCTGAGAGAGGTGGGTCCTTGGGAAAGGAGTGCCAGCAGCCTGAGGTGGCTGGTGATGGGCTTGGACAGGGAGCTGCTGCCCTGGCAGGAGTGTTGGCTCCAAGGGAGCTCCCTGTGGGGTGTCTCTGCTGGACAGTGGGTGCTGCTATTCAGCCTCTGCTGAAAAGGCAGCTGAGGGGCAGACACTGCAGAGGAGAAGATGGCAGCCTGGATGAATGGCCTGCTCAGTGCAGCACAGGGCACTGGCACGTGGGCAGGGAGGTGGTGTCCTTCCCTTCCCTCGTCGGGGTGGGGGGCAAAGTGCTGCCTGATCCTGGCTGCAGGTCTGCAACAGGATGTACCTGTGTTCAAAACAGGGGTTCCAACTTCCAGGGACTGTCCTGGTGACAGGCCCCCGAGCTGCTCTAATGGCTGTGTTTGCAGTGCAGGGGGAAAGCTGTGGCCACACTGGGAGAGGGGCATGTTGCAGAAGCAGGAGCTGGATTGAAGTGCTTCATGTCTGCCAGCGACGTAACTCAGCTGACTTCAGATGAAAGGAGCTCAGATGTCACCTGTTTTCATTTAAAAATATCATAATGCTTTGAATAAACTGTTTTGATCACAAAGCCCCATCAAGGAAGATTAGAATTTTAGTAATTCCTTTTAAGATTTTGCATCTATTTGCACCTCTGTAAAGGAAGAGCAAATGGCTGTTTTTGCTTTGCTCAAGAAGGACACAGGTTTGGAACACAACTGCTGGTTTGCTTTGCACGCTGCCCTCCCAACACAGCCCAGAACATCTGCCCCACCAGTCTGGAGTGGCTCCAAGAGGAGCTGGGTTTCCATGCAGCCCCAGAGCCTGGCCATCCCCACACAGCCTCACAAACCCTAGGGAAGACAGCCAGCCTGCTGGAGCCCATCAGCTCCGGGGCTGCAGCAAGGCCCTCAGCTCAACTTCCCTTTTATGTTTGAAATAGAATGCTCTAATTCTTTGCTCTGATTCACAGGAAGCTGGGGTTTGAGGCAGTGTGTGATACGATTGTGTTCTGCAAGAGTGTGTGTGCAGAGCAGGAATGCCACAGTGAGAGGGTTCTCTGCAGTCTGTCACATGTGAGGGCCAACTCTGAACCCTGGCTCTGCCCTGGCTTGGGGCACTGGGACAGGCAGTATTTTTAGACTTTACTTGTCTAGCTCTTTGAGCTGACAGAATGGTCTGCTTTTCGACTTGCCCAAGAGGGAATGTGACAGGTTCCCACTGAGCACTGGGTGCAGTGGAGAGCTTAGGTCTGACAGAGCAACCCAAACCGTGCATTTTTGACTCTGTGAGTCATTTTGCACTCGAGTCCTTTAAAACCTGAGAATCAAACACAAGTAACGATATGTGCATTTGGTTTGGTCCGTAACCTGATGGACACCCAAGCAAGTGTTCTCTGGCCCCTGGAATGCTGTTGTCTCAGCCTGTTAACCACTTGTATGCACAGGAGTTGAGGCCAGGCAGGCAGCCCCTGCACAATTTACCTGGGGAAGCAATCTCGATGTTTAGGTCCAAAGTCTGGTGCTGAACTGGCTTGTGAGACTCTCAGGACATGTCAGCAGGGCACAGGCAAAGTGTTCCTACAGAAACAGGATCCTGGGATTTGGTTCCATGTTTGTGGCGTAGATCAAGTTTATGGGTCACTTGAGATCGTGGTACCTGGGCCTGGTGTAGGTTCACGTGTAATGTAGGGCAAGTGTCAGTGCACCTGATGGCAATCAGCTGAACTGGCTGTCTCTGCTGGCTCAGAGAGTCGGGCCAGGCCTGACAGTTGGTGTTGGTCAGTAGCATCTTGTCAGCACAGCTGGGACACTCAGGGCCAGACTGTCGGGTGGGGCTGCTCCCCCCAGGGAAGTTAGGTGAGTTTACACCCCTGCACACCTGGGCACTTCTGGTTGCTTGACCATTCACGTTAACTTTGGGGCTCTCAAATGTTCAGCTCATTGCATAGAGTCGGAAACTGAGTATGTAAGACAAGATTCAACATCTTTTAAGCTTTTCTCTCTTCTCTGTGGTCCTTCTTCCTTCCTGAGGGAATAGCACTGGTGAAGTCTTAGACTGTGTTGCATTAAAGTTCCTGGACTTAAACGGTACTAGATTGAAAGTTCTTCTCTGTCTTGTCTGTTTAGTGTTTAATACATTAAGACACCATGACTGGAAAGAGTAGAAAAGGGACAGAATAATCTTTCTGGTATCAAAGTTCTTAAGCTTTGTAATCTTGAAATATTGATTGAAGAAATTCTAATTCTTGCTTCAATTACATTAATCATTTTGATTTTAGGGTTTTTTTAGAGGTGACAATGTTTCTACTCACCCTCAAGCCTCTGTGTCCCTCTTGAAAAAGGAGTGGCTGTGTAGAGCCTGAATCCTGATTAAACGTTCCCTGGTGCCGATACCCTCTCAGTGCTTGGAGCCATCACTCATCTAGATGGTTGCAGTCTGCAGTCCCTCATGAGCAAAGTGAATGGAAGAAATAGGGGTCAAACCCTGCGGTATTTAGATGTTGTTTACTGGGCCCTTGCTCTCTTACTTTGTTTAAGTATGGGAAAGGCTAAGCAGACACAAACTTGTCAGGATTTATTCCTTTACATAACAGTGGAATGAAATAAAGCACACTATTCAAACAAACTGTCCTGAAAGCGTTTGAGGAGTGCCACAGTGCAGTAAGATGATTAAAATCATCTTATGATTGTAGAACAGGGAGAAGGACATGAAGAGGCCAGTAAAAGGGAGACTATTCCAAAGGCTTGAGAAAATTAGGCATGTAACTGTCCTAAGCTCCTTTGAAAACCCAAACAAATACATTTTCTGTTGATATCAGAATGGGCTGGAATCTTACAGGGGGAGATACTCACAGAAGGGCTGCTTAAGCAGAAAAGAGGAGGGATTTTCTAAGCCTACAATAACGAGAGTCTGAAGTGATGTAGAGGTGGTGGTGTACAGGAGGGAGAGCATGGAAAGGAGTCAGAGAGACCGAGCATGGGAGATAGGGAGAAATTAACAGCAATGAGCCTTGAAGGATTCCAAAGAAAGCAGAGGTGGAAAATGCAGCTTTTGGGGCCCTGAAATGAATTGGGATGTTCTGCCCTGCCCGAGGATGCAAATGTCAGTGGGGATGGGAGGAGAGGCTGGCAGGGGTCAGGCAATGGCAGAGAGGAGACAATGGCCCCTCTGCAGCACCAGCCTGGCTTTCACCTCACAAAAGGCTTTTTGTAATTCAAATAAGAACAACCCCTCCTCAAGGAAGGGATCTCTCTTGGAGCGAGAAACACTGCAACAACTTTCATTCTCACTTCCCTTTGGTTACACCTTCCTCTCTCAGTCAATGCATCAATGAATTTGGTTTAATCTTTGTTGTTGCAAATTCCAGCGTAAACAGCAGTGCACTGGAAATACAGACACGAACCAGGGTCTTTGGGGAGCTTTTTGTAATATGTATATATGTATTTATGACTTATGTATCTATACAATTATAAAAAATATCCACTCCAGGTCAAAGGGTCTCTTCCCTGTGACACATCTGGCTTTTGCAACTGAAGCTGCATTTCTTTTCTCAGAGTTATTACAGTTTCACCTGAGATGGAATCTGCTTTTTTTGCAGATGGTCACACAGTCTGCTGTGGGAAGAGATGGTGCTGCTGTAACATCCCTGTTTCTGTGTATGTGAAAGGGCTGTTGTTTTACATGACAACACTGGAAGGAAGAAAACTCCTTGAAGGAAGGAAGTGGGGAGGTGGGCGTGAGGTTGGGGCACATGAGCAAGGAAGGCATTGTCTCCGGGGATGTGGGAGCGCTGAACACAAAGATCTTTGTCTTTATTTTCCGAGCTAGTGCAGTGAGTATTGCAGAGCACAGATGATCAGTGTAAGGAGCTCACCGCCCTTCATGTCTGTGGCTCAGCATTATGGAAGGTAAATGAAGGGACATTTTCAAACCTTATAGTGGAGTCTATTGGGCCTTCTGGGCAGCAGCAGCTGCAGCTTCTGCAGCTCAGGCTGCCTGAGCTGTTTGCAGAGAATGTGTTGGATATTCCATGATTTGACTTCCTTTTATATCATCTGGGTTAGTTAATAGTTTAGTTCCTCATCAGGAGATAGATGAAAAAAATAAATATGTACCAATAAGCTTTGAGGTTTTAAAGCCAATTTGTTGCACAGGAAGCCTGAAATTAGGGAATAAAAGATATTTCTGGTGCTATTTCCTCTTACTAAACACCTCTGCCTATCAGGCAAGTCCCTGTTCAGCTGTTTGCTGATGAATTAATTTGCCTGTAGAGCTCAGCTACTTTTTGCAGAGTTGCTCTCTCTCACAGCTATAGCTCATTGTTTTAAGAGAATGTGATATAAATATTCTTCACAGGTGAAATCCTCTGTGCAGAAATTTCAGTATCATGCACTCTCTGAAGCTTAAGTTCTCCCCTCCTTCTCTAGACACTGGTAATTTAAAATTAGTTTTTATAGACTATTAATATAGCAACCAGTAATTGAGCAATGAGGGAGCACTGGATTGCCAGGAAGAGGGACAGTGATACCCACTTTAACAGCAGCACAGCCGAGGGCTCTCCACTCCCACCTGGGCAGGGACCCAGAGCTGGGAGGGCTCTGCACTCAGGGAGCTACAGCTGAGATGCTGGGACACTTAGTTTGCTGCAGAAATGCTCACTTGGTTGGTGTGAAGGGCAGAAAAAAGGGTTGTGGTGGGGTTTCTTCTGTATAAATAGCCCTGTGCAGCCATTGTTATGCTCTTTGGAGTTATTTATTGCAGAGTCTTTCAGGCTTCAGTGCAGTGAGGACTGCAGTTCACATGTGGGATGGGATGCAGGATGGTTGTTTCCTGCCATTTGTGTAGAACTTTAGCTTATAAACTGCTTATCTGGTAGAAAGCAAAAGAGTATGGTCAGGAGGACAAGGTTCAAAGCTAACAACTGAGTAAGAGGAGCAAGGATGCACCTGCTCTTAAAACATGAACTTCAGCAAACACTCATTTTCAATGGTCAGAATAGCTCAGTAAAGCCATGTTCCCCCAGGAGCTTCAAGCTGCTTTGCTGAAGACAATGGGGTTTTTGGGTATAGAGGCAAAAACTATCTAACAGCCACATTTAGTGGCAACACCGAGTGATGAAAGAAGGAGAATTGAAAATTATACTTGCAAGTTCTTCTTCATATGTTTTTACTCTGTCTTGTCCAAAACGGATTTGTGGCCCCTGTGCTGTAGTTGCAGGGTGAGGATGCCACTGATGCTCAAGTGTTGGAATTCCTTTTCCGTGTCACCTCTTAATTTTTCACTGTGAGCACATTTTCTTGGAAACAAGATATCTGCACTTGCAAGAAGCTTTGTACAATCAATTGCACAAATGTAAAGCAGTTTATTTATTATATCACTGCAGATACTGGGCTCGTCTGGATCACTGGGTCCCTGTTCCAAACCGGTCCCGACCACTGAGGAGCTGAACAAGATTGTCTCACTGTCTGCTGAGAGCAGAGTGTCGCTGCCCTGTTCAGCAATGGGTTTGACAGGCTTGTGCTGTCAGTTATGGCTCCTCCTGCACACAGGGACCGCTTGCCTCATCACTGCCTGTTTCTGTTCTCCCTTTCATTTCCCTCGGGGGCAGGCACGCTTTGCCTGCCTTGCTGTTCAGTAAGAAATCTCTTGCTATTTCTGACTGTTTGAGGAAGTATCTGCTGCAGACATGGATCCTGAGAAGGGCCATGAGCAAACTCCCTGCCTCGGCCCTGATGTTTTACACTGTTGCTTGTGCTGCATAGAAGATGGGAAACAACTGGTTTTCCCTAAGGAAGTTGGGCTACGAGTTGAGTTCAACAAGGCCCATTTGGAGAGAAAACCTGGTAGCTTCAGTCTCTTTTGTGGGAGAACAACTCACAGTTAGCAGATTCCTTCCTTAAATTGTGTTCTGTGCTTTTCTGGTTCAGAGGTGCTGCAAAGACACTCAGAACAAGGAGGTTTCTTTGCCACAGTGGATTGTGAGGATCGTGAATGGAAGAACAAAACACCTTCATGCAAAAGGGGCCACTAAAAAGTACTTATTTATTGAAATGAATGTCTATACCTAAATTTCTTTCTAGATTTGTAATGTATTACTATTTATTGGAAGAAACTCAGCCAACATGATGTGGTGCTGAAAGGAAGCATTTCACTCTGCTCACTCTAATTTGTTGTAACTTGCTTGAATCCTGCAGGCATTGGTACTGTAAGACAAACTACAAACTGTGACATGGGAAGCATCAGCCTCAGTCTGCTGAGTCTGGGAGCAGCAGACCCCTAGGGCAACTCACAGTGCACAGATAAATGTGATGCTGATGCAGCATCAGAATTTTAAATAGAACCCACTGCTGGTACAGGTGAGCTTAGACCCTGATCAAACAAGTAGCACAAAAAATCAAAATTTGGAAAGAAAGTGGTGCTGCCCTGTGAGCAGGACATGCAGCATTAGCTCCATGAGCTGCTGTTTAATAGTTTGTCTTTATCATACTTTTTTTGAATGACTGTGTTGGAAAAGATTCTTCTTTCACCTGAGAAGAAACAAATAGTTCTGCATCCACTAAGTTTTGATAATCTGGGGGGAATTGCTTTTTGGAAAGTAGATTACTAAACTTCTAGGACCAAAATCTCTTGTTATTACTGGAGAGGCTGCTGTTCATGTGCATCAAGGCAAATCAGAGGCTGTAGGAGATTTGATGGACTGTCTACAAAGTTGACTGCCTGTTTCCCTCTTAGGTCTTTTATCCTTTCTCCTCTGTCTCTGCTACTCTGCCTTTCTCAATTTTTTTTTTTTTTTTTTTTTTACATTTTTCTCTCTCCTTTTCTCTCTTTCCCATGTTTATGTGAGGTGATCTTTTCAGACAAGCGTCACAGAAAAGCTGTTTTTTAGATTAACACAGTCTCTACTTTTTTATTGACTGGCCTGTAACAGCTAATGTGATTTGCACTTCTGTGTACAGCTCTCTATTATTAGACCCACCATCCTGGGACTGATGTGCAGGTAACTATTAGTCACCAGTGGAGCTGCTAATTGGGTAGATTAATTGGTCGTTCCAATTGGATTTGATGTCTCCAAACAGAGCTGTGATTAAAGCAAGGGAAAATCTCTGCCTGACTTATCTTTTGAAAATGAGTGACTTTAGCGTGATGTGCCACCTTGTCCAACTCAGATGGCTGAGTGTTAATGCTCAGCTGTGTCCCCATGCTGAGTGGGGAGGGCACAGCCATCCCTGCCCACCCTTGGGCTATCAGTCACCTCAGAAAGCCTCATCTCGGCCCATTCCCTGCCCAGGCAGTGCTGGGCACTACAGTTCCTGCCCACACTGTTGGCAAGGGGCACTGCCAGGTTCTTACACAATGCCTCTTCTGCCACTGGCCTGTGGGTCCTGTCCCTTTAATGCAGGAGTCTGTTCTTCAGCCTCTTGGTCCATCCACACAGTCTCCTCCAGGCTCTCCATATCCAGCTGGAATCTAGCCAAGATCTCCTTCCTGTTTAGCAATACAGGAGGAGAAGCATGGTTATAGTCCTCGACATTTGTTCAAAAGCAGGTTGCAAATCCAGGGCCAGCCCCAAGAGCAGGGTCTCTGTGCCTCATTAATGAATCTCTTTTATTGGGACCTGTCCCATGAAGTGTGAGTGACTGACGAGTGGTAGAGCCAGGGCTAAGGAGGGACAGATGTGTGCTCTTTAGTGCTGAACTCAGGCAGGACATGGTCAGTGGCTTCAAACCAAGTCCAGAGGCAAAGGCATTGCAGAGGCCCCAGGTTTGGTTCAGGGACATTGCTCCTTAGCAGGCTGTGAGCTGTGCCAGTCCCAACAGGCCAGTGAGGAACAGCAAAAGCTGAGTGCACACCAGCTGCCATGGGCATTGCTCTGGAATTGGTCACTTTTAAAAGCCTTTTATTATCCAGCAGGAACAAAGCTGCTTTGTGCCAGAAATACAAAGCCATGACCCTCTTCCCCTCACTGTGTCAGGTGGGTAAGCAAAGTTCCTTTGGTAGTTCTTCACAGCACTCCCCAGGGCTCACTGCTTTGTGTGGGAGGCAAGTTAGAAACCACTGACAAGAACAGAGAGGAAAGCTCTCTGCCCTTCCGTGCACAGGTCATGGAGCTCATTGCAGCAGATTCTGTCCTCACCAGCTCCCCTTCAGTCTCACCTGCAGGTATTTGCATCTCTGCTGACACCTGTGGAAAAGCAAATTCTTTGCTCTCAGTTCAGAATGGCCCCTTAGCCAATAGTGGCTGAGCCAGTGGAGCCTTGAGGTAGAAATCCCATGCAGTGATCTTTGCTAAATCCTTCCCACTGAATCAAACATGCTGGGGGTGTGCTCAGTGCAAACACAAGTGGGCCCCAACTTCCAGTAGCCAGTTATGCTTTACAGGCTGATGCTGGGATCACTGTCCATTTGTATCTGGCCTGGAGCTTTTTATTGACTTGGCTGTTGAAGTCAGAGTTGTGCAGAGCTGAGGGAAGGGGAAACCTGACCTGAGTGAAAAGTTGCAGCATTGTTTTGTCTGTGTTTAACCAAACGAAATGGAGTGAACGGGATAATGTGTGCCAGGCACTGGCTGGTGAGTTCCATGTCCCTGCTCCAGGTACTGAGGCTGCTGAACTCGCCCCTAACCCCAGTCAGGGCTCTGCTGTGCCCCAGCTCCAGCTGTGGGAGTGTCCTCTGCTGCCACTCTGGCTGTGCGTGGGCACAGCTGCACCCCAGAGGCAGGGCAGCCTTCCGAGAAAGAGTAAAGGGACCCTGCTTCAGTCTGCTGGGAGGAACAGAGAATTCAATCTAAAAGTTTGAACAAGGGGAAGACATTTACTGCCAGGCAAAGCCCAACAGCATTGTAGGAAAATTCTTTGGTGGTGCCTGTGTGCAGCTCTCCATCTGTGACAGGGAGCTGGTAAATTGTTCTGTTCTCTGGTCTTTAAGGTAATCAGCCCCACTGTGTTGATGGGAGCCTAGAGGACAAAAATGAGTGAAATCAAACTGTATCCAGCAATTTGAACATAATCTCTTTTTGTCTCTGCAGGCATTTCTTCACCGGCTCCGCCAGAATGCTGTGGACAAAGCTGAGAAGTACATCACAGAGGAGAATGTTAAGGTATTTCTTCTGTCTTCTTCGTTTTCTTGATAGGGAAAATGATATGCAGTGAAAGGCTGGGGTCAGGGGTATGAATATCAAGTACCCTCCTGTCATATTGATGCTTATTATTAAGCTGGTTCCCTAAGGAAAAGAGCTCATGTTGACAGCTTAGCTGTCAATCTGTTTGCCCAATCTTAGAGTTGTCATCTTCCAGCAATTTTTCATCTCACCAGCTAATTTTGGTAGAATCTGACAACAGTTAGAGATATTAACTCTTGGTGAGATTTGTGAAATGGTGAGTAGAGGCCAGAGAGGCCATGTCAGTGTCTTTGATGGGAAAGGCAGGGAAAGCACAGCCCTTTCTCTTTTGCCTGAAGTGTTCAGTTACCCAGTTCCCATCTGCTGTCTTCTACTAATCTAAAACTGATAGGGCTTAGGAGAAGGAGTCAGGAATATTCCCCTCTGTTTGAGTGAAAAGGAATTTGGGTCCTTGTGGGAGGACTAGGTAATGTGAGACCCTTGTGTAAGGAGTTCCTGAATGAGTTTTGCAGTGGAAAGAGATAAGGGCCATAGAAACAGGACTGTGAAGAGCTGCCTCTCTGGTTTCTGGGGTCACAGGGGCCTTGCTGTTCATTATGGCCATAAATATGAGCAACTCTTTCTTGTAATAATAATAACTCTCCTGATGTGTGAGTGCTGTGCTACTGTCAGAGCAGGCACTCCTGTCACCTCCTGACACACGTCAGGGTGGGCACAAGGGTGGGCACTGCCTTAGGCACAGGAGCAGGTGCAGCAAAGGTCTGGCTGCTGCCCTGATTTTCAAGCAACTCTTGTCTGCAAATTCTGCTGCAAGCAGAGCTCTACTGATCACCACAGAAGTCATCAGATGGCACAGATACTCCTTGGATCACAAAAACACCCCCAAACGCTGCTCCTGAAGGATAACCTCATCCCTGACAGATGTTTTCCTCTTGCTTGTTAATCCCCTTTTGGCACAGCTTCTGGCAAAGCCATGCAGGCAGGGGCAGCCCTATCATCACGTCACTTCAGCCATGGGAGAGCATCATCACAGGCTCTGCCTGAATTAGCACAGGAAGTTTCTGGGAGCAGCCAAAGGTTTGGAGCTCCCTGGCCCTTTCTGGGGTATATTAAAAGCTAGCAATGTTTTCCACTTTGTATTTCAGATCTTATTTTCTAACATTGAAGACATTCTTGGTGTTCACAAGGAGTTCCTGGCTGCGCTGGAATTTTGTTTACAACCAGAACCTCAGTCTCAGCATGAACTGGGAAATGTTTTCTTAAAATTTGTAAGTACAATGACTTAATGCTATCTGAAAATGCAGTTTCCTGCCATAAGCTCTGCTGGTCCTTAGCAAGCCCTAATCTCTAAGGCTTGTAGCAATACTATGACAATGTGTGTCTTGTATAAATGTTGTAGGTAGGGTGAGAAAAAATTTATGAATGAGAACTTGTGAATTAGAACAATGGACACCACATCAAACTCAGCCAAACAATGATGTATTTTTAGAAAGTCTTCCTTTTCCCATTGAATTCTTTTCTTTTTTTTTCTTTTCACCCAGCTGATCACAATTTATTGCTGAGAATTTGTCTGCTTTGGTTCCAGATATTTCAAAAGAGCAGCACAATTTCAAGTAAATGAATAACTTTTGTGTGTATTGTAAAATTTTTAAAAATTGAAGCCCATAAAAATGAACGATCAAAATTAGACTCAAAGCACCATTAACAGTAGTTAGAGCCTGTGCACACCTTTGCCCTCCAGGAAGTGAAGGGCGGTGGGAGAGGGTTTATCTTGCTGAACTGCAGCGCAGGTTCCAGCACTCAGCCCTTGAGCATGGAGCAAACAGGGACCTGCCCCTGTGGCTGTGGAACTGCTGCTGCTGGCTCAGCAGTGTCAGAGGCCGGAGGGAAGCGCTACCAGGGCACACACTGACTCTGCCAGAGAGTGCAGGGCATTTGGGGAGTTACTGCCCTATACCCGGCCTTGCGCCTGGCTGCTGGTGCCAGGTCTGCTGCACAGCTGCAACGTGGTGGTGTGTCTGTCCTGGGCTGCTCTGTGAGCTGCGCTCCCTGGCCCAGGAGTGCCCAGACCCACAGGGTGCCCAGACCCATGGAGTGCCCAGACCCACAGGGTGCACAGACCCACAGCACAACCCTGCTGCTCATCCTGCACTGCCCCTCTCCCTGTCACTTGTTTCTCCTGCTGGGAAATTGTTCCTGTGGCAGATTTCTGGGTTGTCTCCCTTGGTCTGGTGTCAGTCACATGTGTGCCATCCTCTTGCCTAATATGTGCATAGAGCATCCTATATTTGCAGGATCAGTTACATACACTGAGTTGCAAGCTGGACTAATTTAAATGCAAAGTTACCTGATTTACATGCAAAATAATTAGAAGCTGCACACTTTTTTCACTTGGAGCAGCCCTCCTGAGATGTCTGAAAATTAGAAAGCATGTATGTAATAGCCATTTCTTCAAATTCTTATTAACTCCCTTAAGCCACAGGACCACTTCCTATCAAAGTATGTTCTATTGGGCTTTCATGATCAAAATTCATGCTTTCACAGTTCATCAGGTTTGAGTGGACAGCAATTATACAGCCATTCATGACTTGGAGCATTACCAACTGCCCCCTTATTTAATTTTTATTTATACTGTGACAATTATTAAAATAGTGTCAGAAAGTGGGATGCTGGGACCATGCCCCAGAATTGTGCCAGTGTGAGGACTGGCAGCGGCTGAAAACCCTCCTGGTGACCCCAGTGAAAGGGAGGGCACATCCCCTGAGTGTGCAGTGACCACTCCTCAGCAGCACAGGCCTGAGCAGGTCAGGAAAACATGTGGCAGGTCCTTCAATTCTGATATTGCATATTGCCAGTTGTTTGGGAACATAATATCTAGAAATTAGTTCAAGGAAAATGTAGTTTATGCTCATTTTTTAGGAGCACTGTTTCATGAATGATCAGTTTTACTGCCTGAGTCATCAGGAATCTTGTTTTGTTGACAATTATGTTCTTCTGTTTAGGTTTTTCATGTTGACAAAATTGTTTTCAGCCTGCTTTGAAACAAGAAAATGCCATGCCTTGTTAAAAATATGTCCAAATAGAATGGTTTCAGTTTTCCAAATGTCTTACTTGTTTTTTCTAGTCAAAACTATTTTCAAATTTGTACTAATTTGTGGTCAGTTCTAATGGACTCAAAATAACATCTGTGGAGAATAAACTATTGGTTAAAGGTTTATTTTAACCAGATGAAGATCAGTACAGACTTAGCAAAATCAGGAGGTCTTGCTGTGTATCCATCAGATTTGCTGAGTAAGAAGGTGCCACTTTTATGTGGGCACATCTCTGACCATAATTGCACTTTAGTCTGGAGCAACTGCAGGTTCAGAATTGCTGGGCTGCCATGTGTAATTCTGTAAGTGGTAGTTTGCTCCCCAGGCGGGGAGGGAGCTGGGCCTGCCCGTCACCCAGAGAGGGAATGGAATGGAACCGGAACCCTCAGCCCCGGGAGCATTTCAGAGCGTGTCCTGTACCTGTGGGTCGGGGTGTGTGGCACAGCTGGGGAGGGCTGAGCGCAGGGCTCTGCTGGGGGGGCAGCTCCTGTGCTGTCTGGAGCTGCAGCAAAGGCATTTTGGCATGCTCTGAATGTGACCTGCCCGGCTGCAGCACCCAGAGCTGCAGTCAGAGACCCGGGCAGTGCCGTTTGTGTGCCCTGCTGTGGCGGGGCTGGTGTGTGAATGGCTCTGGGTTTGGTTCCAAGTGTGGGGCTCCTGTGCTCCCAGGGAGCTGAGGAGAGGGGAGAGGAGGAAACGTGGGAGAAGCTTGGATGTAGAGAATATTCAGTATCTCTGGGTTTGATGGCTGACAACAGTCCTATTGCCTTTTTTCTGTTGTGCTCTGGGCCCAGCCCTGCCCTCTGCAGCTGATGGTCTGAGCCTCTGCTCCTTTGCTGCTTGCCAGTGTTACAGCCCAGCAGCAGTAAGATCAGCTGCTGCTGAAGGACCAAAGTCTTGCACATGTGCATTCCAGCTCTTTGCACCCTCCCCTTTGGGGCTGCTGTTCTATTTGCTTTGTGCCATTGGGTCTCAATTCTTTCTTTGGAAGTACGCGGAGGGGGAAGAATTTCATCAGATTAGTGATAAACCAAACCTAAAAGCATTTTACAGTTTCTCTGAGCATGTACATCTACCATGGAGCATCTGACCAGAATGTCCAATTCTCCTCAACTAACATTAACTCAATTTCTTTTCCATGTGACAGCAGCAAAGGGAATACCCGGGGAGTGCAGCTGTATTCCCAAGGATTCATGTTCCAGAACTCCTTCAGTTGGCAGTAGGTTTTTGCTTGGCTTAGTATGAGCTGTCTCCAAGTAGCTGGATGCTGCAGAGCTCTTCAGCTAACTCAGGAAGCTATAGGAGTGCTAGGAGTCAAATCAAAACTCCAAAAAATTAACTTCCAAGTGCTGGGGAGATGAAACAGCTACTCTGTTTTCCTTGCAGAAGGACAAATTCTTTGTGTATGAGGAGTACTGTAGCAACCACGAGAAAGCACTCAGGCTGCTGATGGAACTGAACAAGATCCCAACAGTGAGAACATTCCTCCTGGTAAGCACCTTCTCCAGCACTCTTGACTGAAGGACCTCACTTTGCCCTGTGTTCAGAATAACCCCCTGGTATCCCAGGAATGCTGGGCACTTCGCAGGCAGTGCCCATTCCAGCTGTGCAGCACTCAGGGTGGGTGGGTACTGAGGCACCTGGTGAGCTGATGTACAGAGCTGAGCACCCTTCTGGAGTGAGTGATTGCAGTGGAAACAGGGAAGACTTTTTAATTTTTTTTTTTTAAAGCAACAAAAAACCGAGCCCAGATTGTGAAAAGAGTAATGCAATAAATAAGGCTAATTGCCATTGGATTTGATTTCCTGCTCATTTCTCTGACCTGTTCACCATCTGCAGGCTCACCAGAAAATTCTGACACCCTTTTGCTCTCGAGTGCAGTTGTGGGCAGGAAATGTAGTCTGGATGAATTGTTTTGACTGCATCATTGCTGCTTATATCAGAAGTGACCTCACACCCCATCCAAGCCATGGTGGATCTGTGTTGGGAGGGACTGTGGCCATGCAGCCTTCAAGTGCCTCTTCAGAGTCTGGGCTGGGAGGAGAAACAACCAGTGGACAGTGCCTTCTGCCCAACACTCTTTGTTTTTCTTTCTTTTCTTAGTTGTTTCTCCTCCTTGCTTTCACCTCAGTTCAGCTTGATTTTTGCATGTCTCTTTTTCTTGGCTGCGGATGCACAGCATTTGGAACTGGCTTGGTACATAGATGAGGGAATAATTTGGCACATTAGCTTTTATCCTAGTAAATTCTATGAAGCAGAAGATAGGCTGTCTTTTTGCAAAGGACCTGCTCTTCTTTTTTTTCCTTTTTGCCAAAGGTCTGCTTTTTCCCCAACATAGTCCATCCAGCAAAAGAAAACTCCTGCATAAATGTCAGTGTCAGTCACAAGCGGGGCCAGAGTATTCCCTCAGCCCCAAACTCCAGGCCTCAGAGGGAGCAGCAGGGACAAGCCCTCCTGTGGGTGGGCAGGCAGAGTCTCTTTGTTGTGTCTCAGTTTCAGTGAACCTTGTTAAACCATTACCCTGAGTCCCCAGATGACCCTTTCCTTGTTCATAAGTTCTCTGGGTGCTTCTGTTGAGGGCAGCTAATGAGAAAGAGCAGGGAAAAGTGCATACAAACACCGTCCTTCCCAACATTCAGAATATTCTCCACCTCCCCTGGACTGACAAAGGCTTCTGTCTGTGTCACTGGCAGCAGTGACATGCTGATTACAAGGCACATAAATGATGTCACACTGTCTGCTGTGGGTTACTGCAGCACCTGAATCCAAGAGACTCTTAAAATAGCAGTATATATGGGAAGAGAGGCTGCACTGCAGTGTCTACTTTGCTGTGGTTTCTGTAATTTCTTCCAGGCCTCCCTTTCCTCCTCCACTGCCTCGCAAAGCCAGGGCTACAATGCCACTGTGCAGGGAAGGCAGCCTTAAAATACAAAGCTGTGCTTGTGAGAGTAGATTTGGCTGGATTGCCCCCTCCCAGCTGCTGGAACAGAGAATGTGGGAGAGTGTTTGAAAAATCAGTAAGTGCTAAAGGGCAGTTTTGAGCCCAGAGCTAGAGAGAGGGCTGAAAGAAGAAATGGGAAGGACTGAATAACTCAAGACTTGGAAAATTGGACAGGGAGCATTGTGAGCTGGTAGCCAAGGCCACAGATCTAGAATAGCCTGGGGAAGAGTTATTTTACAGACAATTGTCTGTAAAAATACCAGTTGGGACTAATGAGATTGTATGTATGATGTCTGTGAACATTCCCTGAAGAGGAGGATTCTTAAACTACAGCCAAAAATCCACTACATTTCAGAATGTGTCTGAGCCACAGCACACATTTCACAGGGAAGATGTTACTGGTGATGTCCCAAAGCAGGCCCTTCTTGGTTGAACTGCATTAAACTTCAGCTCCTGAGGACAGGTAGTCCATCTGAATCCACTACCTGTCTCTAGCAGAAGCCACTAACAGAATCTTCAGGGAAATGCATAAAAATCTTACAGGAGGTCAGTGTTCCTTTGTCACACAGGTTATAGCTTATTGTGACAAAACAAGGACAGACCAAGGACTATCAATGGTTTTCTTCCCACTGCTCTACCCAATTCTTGTACTCCCCTTCCGTGTTGATCCTGAGAAATGAATGTCCATGGTCTGCTGGGAAGTTCCTGTGTACTGTTTTGGCCAGCAGTGTGCCCAGGCTGTTTGGCCAGCTGTGCTCAGGCATAGTGTTTGTTTTGTCAGAGAATTGGTGGATGTGATGCAGATGAGTCATTTGTTTCAATTCCAGTTCGGTTCCCTTCAGATATAAGGACTGGAATAGAGCTAATTAAATTTGACTCTGTGTCAGTGGTCGGTGGAGTGCCATTGCCTGTACTTTAGGTGTGGCAAAGTGTTTTCTGACTGCAATGCTTGTTACAGAAATACAAAATTGTGTCAAAGAGCTCCTGAGAGCTTGGTGTCTGAGGTAACATTTGTCTCCTTTCTGATTATAGGGCTGTATGCTCTTGGGAGGCAGGAAGACGACAGACATTCCACTAGAGGGTTACCTGCTGACTCCAATTCAGAGAATCTGCAAATATCCACTCCTGCTGAAGGTAAACCAAAGGCAGTATTTCTCCAGTGAGATTATGCCTTGAGTAGAGGTTGTTCAGCTCAGAAAATACCAGTGACCATTAGAGAGTGTGGTGAATTCTGATTCTCAAAGGCAGTGAATCCATGGTGAACAAATTGTGTCCTGTTCCAGACTTGCTTGATACTTTCTAGCACAAAATTACCAGAGTGGACACAAATGCCTCAGACATGGGAACAGCTGAGGGAAAATACAGGCAGTTCTGCTGTCCCTGACCAGAATGGAGCTCTCAGAGCAAGGGGGGGAAAGATAGGTTTAAAAATATCACAACCTTCAATTTAAATGTTTGCTCTCCCTTTGCTACTGAACTGCTCCTGAAATAGCTGGTTTGTATTCATGGGGATTGGATCTTATTTTATCTAATTCCCAGAGCAAAGAGATACTTTTGTATTCCAGCTGATGAGAACAGGGATAAACCAGACCCAGCCTACTTTCCTCTTCTACCTTTGTTTTCAGCAAGAGTTTGTGAGCAGCCAGATTTTGTGGTAACTTTGGTATGACCTTGTTTGGTGTAAGGATTGAGCCTGACCAAATAGGTAGGTTTGGCAGCCCTGGTTTGCACCACAGAATTCACACCTCTGTGAATTGAAATTGTCTGTGTTTGAAAGTCAACCCAGGCAGGAGGGGAAGGCACAGATTTTAAATATGGGAACTATTTTTTATTAATATTGTATGTGAGGATCCCTCTTCAGAATAATAATAACTTCTGGCATGGAGTTGATTTGGGTTACTTGCTGAGGAATGACTTGCTGGAACATCTCCAAGTGCAGATATACTTCAGGCATTAATCACAATAATTAAAAAAAAAAGGCATGATATCCTGCAACTGGTGAACTTACGTTTTTTCATCCTCTGAGGAAGCTGTTTGGGGTTTTTTTGACTAGCAAATGATGGAGACAGAACAATGATTCAGATGATGGTGATTGAAAAATTTCAATTTTATTTAGAGTTTCCCAGTTTTTTTGACTCCAGCATTGCAGCTTTGGAGTGGCTGACTTTAAACAGGTTTTTTGGTTGGGTTTTTGGTTGTGTTCTTTCTTGGTTGTTTGGATTTCTGTTTGTTTTGCTTTGGGGTTTTTGTTTTGGAGTTTGAACACTTTGATTGCTATCTTTCTGTCTAATTTGCAAACCTTTTAGATGGTTTAAAGGCTGGGACTCCAGACTAGCTATGGCGTTTCACACTCTCCGTGCAAAGAGAGAAGTAATGTTATTAACGTTTTTGCCCCCAATACAGTTCCTACCTGCCTCAGACAGCAGGCAAGAAAGGTAGTGTAGAATTTGCTGGTTAGTCAGTGACTTCCTTCTAACTGAGAAAGAGGCTTAGGGTAGGCCCAGGCAACACCAAAGTGTGCTGTGTGTGCTGGGCACTGATTTGGGCAGAGGGTGCCCAGCCCTGAAGGGAAGGGAGGACACACACTGTGTGAGCCCTGGGGGGCAGCAGAGCTGCTGGAGGATGGTTTGATGGGGCAGCTCTGCCTCACCCACTGCAGGACACTGAAAGCAACTGCTCTGTGAACTACTCTTTGAACAAAAATAGCCTTTTCCTCACTGAAGAGCATTTCTGTCAGCCAGCAGCAAACCCTGGGGGATGGTGATCATGAGTTAATCACACCATGGGGGTGAGGGTTGGGCACAGTCACCTCTGTCTCCTTCCTCCCAGCACTGGAGGAATGTGCAGCACATGACTGGAGTCCCCTGTGGCTCTGAGAGCCCAGAGCTGTCCCAGGGCCTGGCCCTGCCCGAGCCCTGTCCTGCTCAGGAGTTGCTCAGGCTCCTGCCAGAAAGGCACATTCCACCCCTGATCCTTTAAAAATATCGCAGTGTGTACACAACTCTAGGGACGATTAGGGCAGTAATTATGTATTGCCTCATGTGGGGAAGAGTCATTGGCCCTGGGAGGAGCACAAAACCCTGAATGCCAAGAGCAGGGATCAGCTCCAAATGCCCTTGGAGAGGAAAGCCCAGCAACGACGCACACACAGCCTTAGTGAGTCGGTGCCTGCGCCTGCAAAGGGGAGGATGGAACCCCGTGCTGTGGATCTCTCTCTCCGTTCCTCTCAGAGCTGTTCAAGGAACAGAACCTTCAACTTGGCCATAATTGAATATATTTATCTGTGGGGTTTTGGTTGGTGGGGGGGGGGGGGGGGGGGGGGGGGGGGGGGGGGGGGGGGGGGGGGGGGGGGGG
>JAWWEV010000054.1:14576124-14603499 GCA_035583235.1 Hafferia zeledoni
TTCAAGGAACTGTACCTTCAACTTGGCCATAACTGAATATATTTATCTGTGGGGTTTTGGTTGTTTTCTTTCCCCCCCAAGAAGAGTGGTGTTGCTCTTAGATTCATGACATTGGGTGGTTAAATCCAACTCTGTGTAGCACAGCATTAAAAATTGTCGCTGCCCTACAGGGCTGTAAGGAACGCTGCCAGTTTATAAATCATACTGCTGTCTTCCACACATTCTATATATAATCACAAAGAGCTGCTAATATTTATAAAACTGGAAACATGGTTTTGGTGCATTTTAATTTAGCATGTGTTGTAGGTTTGATGACACATTAAATCTAATCTATTTTATCTGATTTATCATTGCTTGTCAAGTGTTTACCCTGCAGAGACATTGACATAAATTACAAATTTTAAAAATAAACAGAATAAAAAAACTACTGTGATTGGCAGGTGCACAGATGAAGCTTGATGTAACATTTATTTTCTGATTAGTTTAAGTGTAAAATAAATGTTAATGCAGGCATCTATTACAGACTGTAGAATACAAATGGAAAACTGGGCTCTGTCCTGGCTGGGCTCTGTTCTGGCTGCAGGGATCACACCCCTGGGGCACAGCAGCAGCACCCACAGCACCCATGGCTAAGGCACAGCAGCAGCACCCATGGCACTGAGCCCGTGCTAGGTGTGTTCGCTGTTGGTTTGAAGTGCACAGTCAGTGTTATGTGTCAAGGGAGGACATGGGGAAGGGTGACAGAGAGTTCTTAAACAAAGATCAGTTAAGCAGAATAACATCCTTTTTTTCCAGGAAATACTGAAATCATGTTTGCATTAAACCCCCTCTTGTTTCTTCTGCCAATCCTCTGCTGTTCACTCATCATCCCCCCTGCCACCCCTTGGCATCTTCCTCCGTGAGGTTCTTCAGCACAACCAGCAAATAGACAAATGGATGAGCAGCTGACTTGTCTTGTTTCTTGTGTGTTTTAGTTCCTATCTTTAGATTCCGTAATTTTTGGAACCCTTTTAGCCTTAAGCTATTTAAAACAGTATCTGAGATTGAAATGCTTCAACACAGGACCTTTAAACAACCAAATAACACACTGAGGTGAAACAAACATGGTGAAAAAGTTAAATATTTCAGGCAACCTAAAAATGTGCGTCTTAAACACCACTGTTATGTATCAAGCTAAAATTACCAGCCTTATTTTAGGTTTCTTTTATGTGTTCTTACCTGATTGTGACTGACTGTAAAATACTATTGGGCTAAAAAATGATTGTGATCCTGAGTCTTCCCTCTGTTGGTTTTCAGTGGACAGGTTTTAATTGGGCTGTTGTGCTTTGAAACAAGTGAAGCAGAGACCTTGTTTGCCTCTGTTAGAACATGTGCCCCAGCCTTCTAAACATATGAACATAAAGCAAACATGTGACACAGCAAAACGTGTTTGGCTTGAGCTTTCTTAATTTGGCATATTTAACATTAGCAATTGCTTCCTTTATTTCACAGTATTCCTATTCGACCTGTGCAGATGAGGAACAGAGAGCAGCACCTACAGTAACGTTCTCTTTAATTTGCAGGTTCTCTCTAATTTGCAGTGGTTCTAGCATTTTCCTGCAGGTTTGCTCACTAATGCTTGTACCTTTTCAGGAACCACTCCTAAGTTCTCTGTTTTCCCTTTTTAAAAAGGAATTAGCTAAAAGAACTCCCTCCAAGCACCCTGATCACCCAGCTGTCCAGAATGCACTGCAGGCCATGAAGGCAGTCTGCACAAACATCAACGAGACCAAGAGGCAGATGGAGAAACTGGAGGCCCTTGAGCAGCTGCAGTCCCACATTGAAGGGTGGGAGGTAGGATGGGGATCAGCTCCCTGGGGGTGTCCTGGGAACGACCTGGGGAATGCCTTCGTTATTCTCCATTTCAGCCCAGCTCCTTTGGTGCCCAAGGCCTCACTGAAGGAACTGCAGGATCTCTTCTCCTGGAAGGAACCTGAGTGGCAGTTTGGGGAGCGGATGTGTGTGAGGGCTCCCCTGTGCCCATTGGAGTCTGGCTCCCCTGTGCCCATCGGGGTCTGGCTCCCCTGTGCCCATCGGGGTTTGGCTCCCCTGTGCCCATTGGGGTCTGGCTCCCCTGTGCCCATCGGGGTCTGGCTCCCCTGTGCCCATCGGGGTCTGGCTCCCCTGTGCCCATTGGGGTCTGGGTCCCAGGCTGGGTGTCTGAGCTCCAGCTCTGGTCCCTGCCTGGCACGGGGCGCACAGGGCTGTGTGCCCAGCTCCTTGATAGAGCTGCAGAGAGACCCCTCCCCAGTGAGGGGAGTTCTCAGAGCTGGGGCACAGGGATGTGTCAGTGTTAGGGCAATACCACTGCTCTGTCAGAAAGCTTCCCTAAAGCCATGGCCTAGGATACCTGCAGAGGTAGCTCAGGGTGTGCAGGGAGGACTCGTGGGCTTGAGAGGCTCCCAGGGCAGCTGCTTTGAGGGTGAGAGATCTCTTGAGGACAAGAGTCCCCTTGAGTTTAATGGGGAAGATTTAAGGCAGTGTACGAACACTCAAAGAAAGTATTTGTAAGAGAAAACTTGTGTTTAGCCACGTTAAGAAATTGAGATGTTCCTTCCTAGGAGTGCATCAGTTATTTCACAGTTTAATGGCACACAGATAAAGCACAGCATATTAGTAAAAAACCTTCATTGTGTACTCACAAAATAAAGTTAAACAATATCTATTTGTTGTGTTCCAGGGATCAAATCTGACAGATATCTGCACACAGCTCTTGCTGCAAGGGACTTTGTTAAAAATCTCAGCAGGAAACATCCAGGAGAGAATGTTCTTTTTATTTGATAATCTACTGGTCTATTGCAAGAGGAAATCCAGGTGAGTCCCTCTGTATTTCTGGGTTTATAGAGGTGCCATTCAGATTTGTCAGGAGAAGCTGGGACTGGTCACTCATCACTCACTGTATTCCTTGTTGCTCTGAGGGGCTCAGTCACAGGTGGGACCTTCCTGATCTTGACTATTGCTGTCATTTAGGCAATAGGGGAGAGAAGGCACTCTGTGGGAGATAAATATTCCAGGCAGTAACAGAGTCGCCCCCAACCCCTGAGAAGTCCAAAGGGAGGAGTTAACACAGTGCAGCAAAAGCACAGGGTGGGTTCTTAGAGCTGAAAGGCTGCCCAGGGTGGATGGATCTCCAGGAGGGATGAGAGAGTGCCAGCATTCACTGTGAGATTATTCCATGCAGAAGAGGGTGATCTGGAAAATGATCTAAAGCCAAGCAAGGGGAGAATGCAAGACTAAGAACACATTAAGTAGGTGCAGGGCCCAGGGGAGTGAGGAAGAGATGAAGATTTGCCAGTTGCTGTCAGCACTTGCAGCCCATGTGCTCTGTGCATTGTCTTCCTTTCCTATCCTAGCAATAATTTTTGCATCATACCACCTAAGAAACCTTAATTATTACTAACACCTACAGCTTGTTATTAAAATAGCATTGGCAGAGTGGAGGGCAGCTTGTTTCTGCAGCAGTTAAACTGTATTTCAGGTCCTAAGCGTTGCACCTCCACAGCTCCAGTCCCATGTTTTCCATTTACAATGAGTTTTCTACACTCCCTTCTCTTCCTTTCTTTCCTGTAATACCTTCCTCCTGCTTCAAGTTATGCTTCCATATTGTTGATGTTCAAGTGGAATGGCAAACCCATCTAAAAGTTCAGTAAAACCAGAGTGTTCTCTTCAAAGAAAATTCTGATCTCTCAAAATTCCCTGCCACCATCCTGCCCTTTTTTTTGTTTGATGGAAATTCTGAAACCATTCAACCGGGAAACTTAATTTCAGTAATATTCAGACTTTTTTGTGTGTATAATGCTGAATCTGTACAACATAAGTACAAATTATTAGGGGACATCTACATTAGAAATTATTAGAATGAAATACATTGGAATTGAATTTAAAAACATATGCATCATTCAGTGTTACATGGCTTTTAATGTTATCTGCCTGAAGCATCTGATGCCAAACTGAAGCAAGGGAGAGGACACATTTCATTGGACACTTCACCAGATTTGCCGAAATCCAAACTTCGATATGAAAGAGGGTTCAGAAATGTGTGTTTTATGGCAGAAAACTACTCCTTAAAAACCCCCAAACAGTTAATTGGACACTAATCTTTTCCCTCTTCAGAGCTCTGGAGCTGTTTCCAGCCCTGTGTGCAGTTGGGCTCAGCCTGGCCCAGGCACTGCCAGGCACTTTGTCCAGAATACCAAGGGTCAGAAAACAAAGCCTTCTGCTGCCTTTTCGGCAGAACTTTCTCCTTGTACAGGAGATATTATCAATGCTCTGTCATTTGGCCTGATTGTGGAGGAGGCTGCTGAGACACTGGGATTTTCCCAGGGGATCAATATTGTGTATCTCTGGCTGAGTGGGTATCAACTGATGGGGGTCCAGTGTCTGATTTCCATTAAAGAGCATAACATTTCATTAAGTCTGCTGGGAACTGACTAATGTAAAAGATATATTTAGATCACTGAATGACTTTAATTTTGGATATTTCTGCTGTCTAGCTGCTATTTATGATTAGTCCAGGATGGAAATCAGTGTCTTTTCCTTTGTGCAGTTGTCCCATTGGCTGCTTGACAAACGGTGACACATTGGTGGGACACACCTTAACTCCAAACCCCCCAAAACTGTGTCTGTTCATAATTTTAGATTGAACAACTTGGTTCTCATCTCACTCGTGCTGTGCTGACTTGTAGAAATCACTGGAGCTTTTTGTGATTAGAAGTGCAAGCAGAATTCAGGCCTCAGTTTCTGATAAATAATCAATGCAGCATTTGAATCTGGACATCACATTTGTCATAACATCGTAAGTTAGGAGTGGTGTTGTTGAGACCAATGTAAACTGTGTTTAGAACTGGAATTAGATCTGAGAGTTTAGCACCAAGACTGCAATCAGTCCCTTTGCAGAAGCTTAGGGAAGTCTGGCAAACTGATGACATAGATTTTCAGGGCTGAGTGTTGTTTTTTGTTTCTAGCAGGATCATAGATTGCTGTTTAAATTGAATCCTGATGTCAGGAACAATATGTTTCATGTGGGGAAATAAGCTGAGTGTTTAAAGGCTTTCCCTAGGGCTGCCAGGACAGCTTTTCTTTTGACTTGCACAGTCATCTGTAGGAAATGGTCCAACAGCTCCAAGGTCTCAGTCCCTGTCAGTCTGATGTAAAGATGCAGTCATCACAAAATGTGTGTTTGTCACTCAAGCTAGTTGTAAGAGAAAAAAATGTTCAGGAAAACTTGGTGATGCTTCTGTCACCTCAGTTTATCAGAGGTATTTTTTCTGACAAGGATTTTTTTCCCCTGCTGTTTTTAATTGCAATATTCTGTGGATCTTGTGAACTCCTGGCAGGTTGCCCCAGCAGTCCCTTCCCTGACCAGGTTGGACACCTGCCACCTCCTAATGACCAGTTGACCAGTTGTGTTTGGTTCACATAGTAGGGTTGTTCTCAGATATTAAAGCTCAGCAGGTGTCACTTGGATAGTTTTAAACCTGTTCCGGACAGAAAAATCGGAACATGACTAGCCATGAAAAGTGCTTTCCTAGAGTTTTAACAAGAAACTTCAACAGAGACACTGTAAAGGTTATGGATAAGGATGTCAACTTGGGTGCAAAGTTGCCACAGCAGCACTTTGCCATGCAGTGGCAGGGACCCCACAGGACAGGCTGTGTGACATTGTCCTCTGTGTGGCACGTTTGAAGCTTGGTATGTACCACAAATTGGTCAAAGCTTTAGGCAAACAAGGGAGGCAAATAGAATGGTGTGCCAGGTGATCCTGCAGTTGTCATGCCAAGGCCATGTGCTGCTCAGTTGTCCTGACATGTCCATCAGTCATGCAGAGAGTCTGTCTTGGAGGCACCCCCATCCTCACAGAGCTGGCACAGGAAGCTCATTGTCACTGGCACTGCTGCACCCTGTTCTTTGGGAGCTGATGGAGCATCCAGTTATTTACAGTCAGAGGTGGGGTCAAATACCATCAACCACTGTCCTGGAATCAGCTTTTGACAGTCATATCTCAGACTGCTTTGTTAATACACGTCACACCGTTTGCTTGTGTGTTACTAACAGTTCCATCCTAATTGCAGAGTTACTGGGAAAAAAACATCCAAAAGGACAAAGTCAATCAACGGGTCCCTTTACATCTTCAGGGGCCGAATAAATACAGAAGTCATGGAAGTGGAGAATGTGGAAGATGGAACAGGTAAGAGACCAAAGATAGTCTTCTAACAGCACAGGAAGTTCAGATCTTGTGTTGGAAGATGGTGTAGAAGTTCTTGTCCATCTCCTTTACTGAAATCTGGAGTAATCTGGGGAACTTCTGGTGCCTTCATTATTGCACCAACTTACATGGCTGAAAGACTGGACATGCTTTCAGGCACTAGTCCCTCATTCTGAAATGACCTTATGAAGAGTTTGCATACCCAGAAGATTGTCTATTTTTTCTTCCAATCCAAGTTAATTTAATAAAAGATACTTTTATCTTCTTTCCGTCCTTTATTTTTTGTACATCTTAAGCCATTACAGCTGAAATAATAGAACTTCTGGATCTTCTCATTTAGAATGCTACTAAATATTAGCCTCAGTATCAGTTGGTAGCATGGAATGTGGCCATGAGCAAAGTATGGGAATGGCAGTTGTGTTATGATTCTTGTGTCCTGACACAGGCAGGAAGAATGGGTGGGTTTCTGCTTTCATCCACAAAGGCTGCTGCTCCTGCTCCTGTTGTAAAAAGTCAGGAATTAATAGCATGTCCTTTAAACAGTTGACACTTAAGGAGTTCCTTACAGTGCCAGAAGTTAGTGTGTCCCCAAAGAACTCAGAACAAATAACCTGAACAAACACCATAATCTTTTTCCAGCAATGTTGTTGTATTTCAAAGACTTTAGTTCTTCTGAGGTGAAATCCCCAGTGTCACCCTTAGGGCTGCAGCATTGTCAGTGTGAGCAGCCTGGTGGCACTTGTGCTTGCAGAGGGACAGACACAGCTGGTCCCAGGGGCAGGCAGGGAGGGCCTCAGGAATCAGGGTTTCCAAAGAGGAGCTTCACAGTGCCCCTGTGCTGGGGAGAGCAGCTCCTGCAGGGCTCCAAAGGTGTGTGTGCCCCTGTGCTGGGGAGAGCAGCTCCTGCAGGGCTCCAAAGGTGTGTGTGCCCCTGTGCTGGGGAGAGCAGCTCCTGCTCACCCTGCTCTCTGCTCTGCCTCTTGCAGCAGATTATCACAGCAACGGCTACACGGTGACCAACGGCTGGAAGATCCACAACACAGCCAAGAACAAGTGGTTTGTCTGCATGGCCAAGACTGCAGAGGACAAGCAGAAGTGGCTGGATGCCATCATCAAGGAGAGGGAGCAGAGGGAGAGTAAGTGGATGGTGGATTTTGTGCTGCACTGAACGAACCTGTGTACAGAGGAGCAATGTATGTGCTTGTACACGTGTCTGAGGGAAAGGGAAAAGCTTGCACTTGCTCCTCTGTAGGCAGAACTAAAATCTATCCTTAATGACCCAGAACAGGAATTGAGAACAATTATTTCTTAATGTGTGCTTTGGGGTTTTTATGGACTTGTGTCAGTAAATTTATTCAATATTTTTATTTGCCAGAGCCAATTTCTATTGGACTAGAGAAGACCAAACATCTACAGCAGCAAACCAGCTTTTGTCATGTGGTATTCTCCTAAAGCAATTTGCAAATTTAAAGGGAAGAGGGCCAGAAAATGCCAGTTGTGAGGGTAGTTATAACATAGACACCTGCTGTTTTCAGAGCTCATCCTCCTGCCTGGAGCAATTCTCAATGAGCTATGTGGGAACTTGTACAAAGTGATTGCAAAATGTTCTTTATATCCAATTATCTTTTATTCTTTAAGTCATACAGTATTTCTTTCAATGACTGGGTAATATGATTGTCAAACTCTATTTTTAGCCTAAGGGTATTAGTAAAAAGGCTAATTAAGAAAGGATGAGAATATAGTGTTCCTGTTTAGTTTTGATTTATTCACAGATATGAATTTGATTTCAGCAGTTTTGTATTTTTGACTTGAAGTAGTAGAACACTCCAAATGTCTTCTACTCTTTCAAGCATTTAGATGCCTTTAGCAAATCTTATGCTTGAAGTTATTTCAGATTCACAGGTGAAATTGCAACAGAAGGTAGAGAATCACAGAATCATAGAATGATTTGAAGTGACCTCAAAGGCCATTTAGTTCCAGTCCCCCATGGTAGGGGCACCTCCCACCAGCCCAGGCTGCTCCAAGCCCTGTCCAACCTGGCCTGGGACACTCCCAGGGATGGGGCAGCCACAGCTGCTCCGGGCATCCTATGCCAGGGCCTACCCACCCTCACAGGGAACAATTCCTTCCCAATATGCAGCATAAACCTCCCCTCTTCAGCTTAAAGCCATTCCCCCTGTCATGTCAATACACACCCTTGTCCCAAGTCCTGCTCCGGCTCTCCTGGAGCTGCTTCAGGGCTCTCAGGTGTCCCTGGATCCTTCTCTTCCCCAGGTGAGCCCTCCAGCTCTCCCATCCAGCAGCTCCATGCTCTGCTGTGGTTGCCCAGGGCTGGGGCAGCTCTGCAGGGTGAGGGGTCTGACCTGAGGGGACAGAGGGGCAGAGTCCCCCCTCCCTGCTGCCCTCGCTGTGGGACCAGCCCAGGGCACAGGGGCTCTGCATGCCAGTGCATGGGAATGGGCAGGTGCAGCCTCTCACCCACCTGCACCCCCAAGCCCTTCTCCCCAGGGCTGCTCTCAGTCCATTCTCTTCCCAGCCTGTACTGGGGCTTAGGATTGGCCTGGCCGACAAGTGTAAAGCTGCTTTTTAAAATGGAGAAGAAAAGCTGCATCTCCCTGGTGCTAAACTCACCAATGACAGTTTGGTACTCAGATTAAAAAAAATTGACCTAATTTTCCTGTTAAATAGAAAACAAGTCAGTTAATTTTTGTGTTTCCACCAGTTTTTGCTGCTTGGCCTCAGCTTTTGACTTTGAGCAAATGCTTTATCTGATGTTAAAACCTGAGGAATTTCTGCTTCGTATTCCAGGTTTGAAACTGGGAATGGAGAGAGATGCATATGTCATGATTGCAGAGAAAGGAGAGAAGCTGTACCAAATGATGATGAGCAAGAAAGTGAACCTTATCAAAGACAGGAGGAGAAAATTAAGTACTGTCCCCAAGTGCTTTCTTGGCAAGTAAGTGGCATTTTGACTGAAAAGGTCCTTTCATGTCAATTAAAAATTTGGACTCTGGATATTCTGGGGATGCCTTTGAGATATCAGATCAGATGTGCTTTGATGCAGCTTTGTTAAAAAAGCCACAAGGCCCTCTTACAGTTGTGGTTTATTAAAATTAATCCTTGGTTTCTGCTTCACGCCGTGCACATTGTACTGTGGGACAGCTCCTGTACAGGAACTGCAGGGCAGCAAAAGGAGTGAGAAAAAAAACCTCAGCTGCCACAGGCTTGGGGCTGTTGGTGGCCTAACCTGTGTCCTCTTGTGCCAGCAACCACTGCTTTCCAGGGGATGTTTAAAGTCAGCAGAACTGTCCAAGTCTCAGGATTGAATGCAGAAGTTTTCTGTTTGTCAGTGTAACAGACACAAATGAGATTTTGTGTGTCAGGTGACCTGATATGTTTGTTAGAATTACAGGGTTCTTTGGGTGGAAAACCCCTCTTCGATTCAGCCTGGATATTAGAAACTAATGACAAACTAATTCTGAAGGCTGATGTGATGAGGCAGCACAGGAGAGACCCTCTGGGTGGCCATCAGTGACTGGGACTGGCAGCAGTGGGGAAATGTCCTGCTAGGCACATGGGGAGGCACAGGAGCTGCTGCCCTGGGAAGGCTTTTCCACCTCAGCTGTTCTGAGGGAAATGATCAGCTGTGGGAGAAAGAAAGAGTTCTGAGAGGCAAAGCATTCCCTCATTTGCCTTCCCTTGTCAGGTCCCCACGAGGCAGTTTGCAGCAGCAGTCCCTGTGTGCAGGGGTGGGAATGGCCCCCTGCCCGACAGGAGGCAGGCTGGGGCACAGGCTGGGGGCACAGGGCACAGGCTGTGGCACAGGCTGGTGATACTTAAGGCAGGGAAAAAAGGTATCTTGATTTTTGGAGAATTAGTTGCTTTTTTCTGCTTCACACACATCCCCCCACTCTCACAGTTGCTCTTGGATTAAAACCGAAACCTTTTAGGTTTGATACAGCATTTTCCATTTTCCTCACAACAAGAAGTACCAGACAGGAACTTACTTTCTTCCAGTGCTGTTATGTATGAGTCTATTGTAGATTCCCTGGTATTTTGCTTAGTTTCAAGTCTTATCCAGGATTTCCTGCTACCCCTTTTCCTTTTGAAGTGTCTGTTTTCTCACAGTGTGCCCTGGGCAGTGCCCTCAGTTTGGCAGCCACCTGCACTCCAGTGGTGAGGGCCTGATCCAACTGTGCCAGCGCTGTCTGAGCCCAGACAGACACCCACAGGTGCCCCAACCTCTGACTAAAGAGTTCCAGCCTTCCCCACAGCAAAGAACTCTGCTGGTACCTTTTCAGCAGTCACTGGTTGGTGCAGTCCTGGGAAACTCCCTGGAATGCAACTCAGTGAATACATTCCGGTCATGACTGGCAGATTTGTCTCATTCAGAGCTTTCCTGGTCAATGCTATTGGCTGTGACATGGGTTTTTTGCAGATATTCCTGTCTTAGGGAGTCACTAATAACTGGGAGGTGGTACCTTGACTTGCATGGCAGCACTGGGAAGGGAAAAGACTGTTATCCTGTTGAACTGTTTAGGACAAGATGAGGAAACAAATCAAGCTTTGCCCTCCACTCTTTTAATTGAAGAATTTTTAGAAACAGTCCAGCATATTCTGTAAGAACCTCTTGGAATGTTTCTGGATCATGCACTTTTCAGGGCTGAAAAAGCCTTCAGAGCAAATGATTACTGATTTTGCTTCTGAATCAAATGTCACAGAAGTCTTAAAGGAGCTTTTAAGGAAACCATCCCATGGTTGGGTTGCTGCAGGGCTGTGAGAGCAGCGCTCAGGTATTTTTCTTTTTCACCTCACCATTTCAGACCTTAGGAAGACTGCCCTACATTTACACTCCACATAAACTCCAGAGACACAGTTCCAATGAAAGCAGCAGGACAGCTACCAGGGCACTGCCATTCTGGGCAGCTGTTTCAGTGCTATGAACTGGCTGCTGGGCCCTGTGCAGCCCCTGGGCATCCCCCGAGGCTGTGGGCACTGCCAGCAGGGCCACACTGGGGCTGGGCACAGCACAGCTGCCTCTGCCCTCAGCAGTGAGGGTGCAGGCCATTCCTACTTCTCCCTCTGCAGCTTATGTTCTGTTTCAGCCTTTAAATACTTCTAGAAACAGTTCTGAATCACCAGGAAATTGAGAATGAGCTTTCCTGAGGAGACAGAGCCTGACTCATCACTACTCTGCCTTCAGGAGTTTTACAGAACTCTGCTGGTTTCCATGGGATTCCCCTGGCACAGCTGAATAGATTCTGCTGCTTTCTGCACTGACAGCCACAGAGTAGCCCCTCAGCAAACCAACGCTGGCAGTCCTGGAGGGCTTTTTGGTATTCTAAAGGGAAAATGCAAATACTACCTGCAGCTTTGATGAGTCAGCAGTGATAAATATGAAGGGACTAAAAATACTTCCTTCAGAGCCCCCAGTGGAGGCCCAGACAGTGGCTGTGCTAAGAGCAGCCCTCTGCACACTGGCAGCTACCCAAGTGTTTCATGGAACTCACATTTCCCATATGTCGCTCTGCTTTCATATATTGCTTTTGTTCTTCTCTATGACTTTTACACATTTCTGGTATAATTGCTAATTAACCTGGCAACCAGCTCAGTCCCCTGGGGCTCTGACAAGGCTGCATTCACCAGGCTTGCCATGGGCGATCTTGAATTTACTGTTTCTAATGAGTAACATCCTACATAGCTCTCCATTTTTGGCTTTTACTCTGCCCATATGTGCAGCTCTGCCCCTCAGCAGAGAGAGGGTTTGTTTTGTGCTGTGTGAGCAGACAGACTTAGCAGCTTTTGTCTCCAAGTTAGAAGCATGATATATGTCTCTGCCAGGCACCACCTCCAGAATATGGCCTTAAATTAACCTGTCAGTGGGACTCTGCTCTCTGGTACTGCTCTGTGCCTGAATTCAGTAGGTTGGATCTTCTGTGCTAAGTCCTTCCGTGATTCCATTGAAGCCTATGCAGTTACAGCACAGGGCTGGGGGCAGAAATCAGGCCCAGTGAAGAAAGATGAGCATGTGCAACTAAGTCAAACCACAAACACTGCTGGGGGGATAACAGGGAAAGAATGAGCTGAGAAGTGAGGATACTCTACTGTTAAACTTGGGGTTAAGGCCATCAGCTAATCTTGCTTCCCTTTTTCCCCATGGAAGCCTGGATTGTTCTATAAAATAAGGATTTGCAGCGTCTTTATAGCTCCAGCCAGGCTGTCTTTCCTTTCGCGTGCACACTAACTGTGAGCTAAGGGGCGTGGTGGGGAAAGTCTGGCTCTGCTGCAGAGCATTTGCCCCAGAAGTGCAGGAGACCAAACCGAGTGGAGGTACCACTGCTCACAGCAGCTGTCACCCCTGGCTGCAGGGGACAGTGTCCCTGGCTGCTGCCTGCAGGGACAGTGGCCCTGGCTGCTGCTCCCAGGGGACAGTGGCCCTGCTGACTGCCCAGCTCAGTGTTTGCTCTGCTCCCTTTGCAGCGAGTTTGTGTCCTGGCTCACCGAGATCGGAGAGATCAGCAAACCAGAGGAGGGAGTCAACCTGGGCCAGGCACTGCTGGAGAATGGCATCATCCATCATGGTGAGTGTCCCCAGCCAGAAGGAGATGCCACATTTCAGTGGTGCCCTGGAAAAGGGGGTGTAAAACTGACTGAAGCTGTTCACGTGATGTTCCTGTGCCATACCCAACAAATCCTGGAAATGTTGAAGGATTTTTGGGATTAATGCAGGGGAAACAGGACTTATTTGGTATCCTTTATGTCTGCAGTTGCTTGATTTCTCTGCAACATCTCAGTTGGGTACTGTCCTTTGTACTGCACGAGTCTGAGGATATGTAGCAATCCATAAACACAGACTTGCACACGAGACATCAGCAGTCCAGAGGAGAGCAGGGAGTGGAACGGGGCTCCAGGTGATGGGGCATTATAATGGGGCTGCTTCTCACAAAGGAACGAGATGACAGAGGGTTCCTGTGGCTCTTTAAATAGAGGGGCAGTATTTGTTCATCTCATCCAACTGATGACTTAAAGTGTTGTGGTGAGGAGTGTTTGCAAATTGCCTGTGCTGTCTGCATTTCTACTGAAAGGTCTTTCTCCAGATTACATTGTTTAAATTCAGATTGGTCCCACTTTGTGCAGACAGAGCAATATAGTCCCATTCTAGTCAAACAGCAAGTACCCCAATTTCAGCAGGAGAGTTTAGCTGCAAAATGCACATCAAAGGAATACTGTGATAGGGCTTAATTCACCACTGCTCTACATTTCCATAGTTTCTTGGAAGCCAATTTAAATAAGGAAGGCATTTATTTAGGCTAGTCTTGCTTGAATCTCTTGGCTACTCAGTACCACAAACTTGTCTTTCAGGTGACACTGTTAAGAAATTATGACCGTTTCCTTCTTTTAATTTTTTAATTAACACATAATAAAATCTATTGAAGCAGTCCCATAGTCATGGGGGGGAAGACTGATTTTAATTGTCATGCTGCTGTTCTAGTTTCAGATAAGCACCAGTTTAAGAATGAGCAGGTGATGTACAGATTTCGCTACGATGATGGGACCTACAAGCCAAGGAGTGAATTGGAAGACATCATGTCCAAGGTTTGTATTATCATTCCTAGCTGGAACCTTGTGCTGTGCACCAGGGAGTTTGCTGTGCACCGGGGGTGTGCTGTGCACCGGGGAGTTTGCTGTGTACCAAGGGGTTTGCTGTGCATCAAGGGGTGTGCTGTGCACCAGGGGTTTGCTGTGCACCAGGGAGTTTGCTGTGCACCAAGGGGTGTGCTGTGCACCAGGGGTTTGCTGTGCACCAGGGAGTTTGCTGTGCACCAAGGGGTGTGCTGTGCACCAGGGGTTTGCTGTGCACCAAGGGGTGTGCTGTGCACCAAGGGGTGTGCTGTGCACCAGGAGTGTGCTGTGCACCAAAGGGTTTGCTGTGCACCGGGGGGTGTGCTGTGCACCATGGGGTGTGCTGCAGGTCCCAGTGCTGCTCTCCGTGTTGGGTTGAGTGTCCTGCCCATGCCACAGGAGATAGTCACTGCAGGGAGGTGAGCAATAGCAGCTGCACAGTTGGGACTGCACCCAAATTGCTGATCGTAATCCTAATGGAGTAACAAAACGTCTTGAAACAGTGGGCAATACCAAAGCATGTCTTCTGCAGATCTGGGCATTATGGCTCAGGGACACAGAAGAGACCAATATTTAACTGCTGTTCCTAATAACTGTCTGTCAGATGAGTTCTGTATGTCCCATATTTTCCCACATACGTTTCCATAAATTTGATTTTTCATATGCACATTGGTTAATGGATTAATTTTGAGGAAGGATTAGAGAAAATGTTGGAATGGGGGTCACTAGAGATAAAAGAATGGATTTTTGGCTGTTGGAGGCAGGGAAAGAAGAAACAATGTTTGCCAGAGAGGATAGGGAACTGTTTTGAGTATCAGTTAATGACTAGATAATTCCAGCTGAGTAGACACATCAGAGCCCAGGTTTTGCTCGCTTTAGCTGGTCAGTATGTCTTTGAAGAGGAAAAAGCTGCTGCTAACACCCCACTCTTCCCTCCTGCAGGGGGTGAGGCTCTACTGCCGCCTGCACTGCCTCTACACTCCGGTGGTGAAGTAAGTGCCCTTCGTGCTCCCCTCGTGTCTGTTACCTGCCGTTAAAAGGATGACATGGTACTCTTGCATCTTTCTTGTTTCTTGTTTTCAACAGGAATTTTGTGCCTTTCTTGGCTCGTGCTCCTGGCACGGCCCCTCTGCTGTGCAGGGCACACCTTGGTTTGTTTCCTCGGGCCCTTTCTGTGCCTGGTGGGTGTGACCAGTAATTGACTGACCGAGGGCAGATGGTGCTGTGGTTGCAGCTGCTGAGTTGTTTGGGTTATAGAAAATGCCAGCAGATGCTGAATACACCTGAATGGGCTGAATGCTTGAATGTTTAGGTTCTTGTCCCTGCCATTCTGATTCTTTTCTGACTGGGCCTTGGACCAAGACTGATGGCAGCTTACTCAGAACTCTGGCAGCATCTGTATGAAACTGTTGAGTTGCTCCTCACAATTTGGAAACCCCTACTCATTAGTACTCAATATTTTAATGTTTTCCTTCATTGCTCTGACATTTCAAAAACACATTTTCCCC
The DNA here is from genome assembly GCA_035583235.1 of Hafferia zeledoni. Lineage (NCBI taxonomy): Eukaryota > Metazoa > Chordata > Aves > Passeriformes > Thamnophilidae > Hafferia > Hafferia zeledoni. The sequence goes on from JAWWEV010000054.1 coordinate 14,591,500, forward strand.
AGATAAGAGTGTGAGAGGGAAAAACTGCCCAGAAAACTCCCCCAGCTCTGCTGGGTTTAGCACATGACTGGAACACAAGCTGAAAACTCTGGGTAAGCACTGTGAGGAAGGATTTTGTTCTGAGGACACATATTTCTGGAAATGCTGTCATGTTTGGCTGGGTTTTTTCCAAGCTCTGGAAGTCCTGCTTCCCTTTCTGATTCCTCCCACCCTGCATTCTGCAAACACACTGGCATTTCTGCTGCCTTTATTTGCAGCTGCCAGTCACAGCACACTTGTGTCTGGAGATGGGTAGTGAAAGGAACATGAGTAGGATGGACTTTAGATGGTGCTTGGCTATCAGATTTTTAGAGAAAAGGAAATAGCAGATAGTGTGGTGCTAATGAGAGGTTGATGTGGCAAAACAAGAATAAAGCCTTCTCTTGAGCTGCCATCTGGAAACATTGGCCTGTGGAGCAGTGCCAGGGGCTGGGAAGGTCTCTGCCCACAGGGATGCCAGGGGAGCTCAGGCTCCCAGTGGAAGGACCACCCCAGGGGTGAGAGAGGAATTCATTCTTCACGGCCCCTTCAGCACTTGGCCTCTCTACTGAGGCTCTCAACGACAGGGAGCCAATTAATGCAAATTAATTGTGGTCATGGCTTTTGTGATGTGGAACTAGCAACTGGATCAAGACCATGAAACTTATTTCACATGGGCCAATAAACAGCCTTAAAATGGCTTTTATTCTCTTACGAGCTGGATTAAATCCAGTGACCTTGGAGGTGAAAGGTGTTGGAGCCCAATGTCCTGAGCCATACACTCCTCTTATATTTGTATCAGAATTCTTTAGCAATATTTCACAAAAGACTAAAAACATCAATTATCTCTGTGGCTCTGAGAAGAGGAATGGAAGAGAACTGCAAAAAGCATCCAGCTACAACAGGGCTCCTTTCCCTTCTGGGGCAGAGCTGCTGCCTCAGGGCTGGGCTGGCAGTGCCAGCTGTGGGACAGGACCTGAGCACAACACTCCTGTTCCTATTTACAGCAACCCAAGTTCTCTCAGCCCATGAGGGCTCTGGTACTCTATTTGTGTCTGGCCACTCTATGATATTTTACTAAAGTAAAACCTGAACAAATGTGGAGAATCGGGAAAATCTCTCCTGACAGAGGAGGCCAAAAGTGCCAATCCTTGAGCCTCAGGAAGGGGGCACAGAGGGAACTGTAGGTCCCTGTCTATGATACACTGGTGGGTAAGCACTGGAGAAGAACTGCTGAAGGTCATGGATGGCACTGGCACAGAGCCAAAGGATGTGAGCTGGGCGGAAATGTGTTTCAGAGGGAAACTGGAAGGTGAGTTCCTGCCAGAAGAGTGTGGGTTTTTACAGAACTGATTGTGGCAATGCTCTAACCCGAGGCACAGCAGCAGCCCAGGACAGCTGAGCACAATCTCCTGGTGGCTCTGGCAGGAGTGTGAGCTCCCTGGGCATGGCTGGAAACAGCACCTGGAGGAATCTGCAGTTCCACTGCTTTGGGTTCATCTCAAGTATCTTCCTAGTTCAGGTTGTTAGAAAAGTTTAACACTTAGGCCTTTCTTCTAGAGAAAAAGGGTGTCTGCTTCTTACTAATAGTGGGTCACAACAGTATGTACAGGTTTGGAGTACAAAAGAAGTGTATACCTCTTTGTCCTGACTTTCCCTTAATTCTCTCTCTTCATTAGAGACCGAGACTATCACCTAAAGACCTACAAGTCAGTAATCCCTGCCAGTAAACTGGTGGACTGGCTCATTGCACAGGTAAGGACAGTTCAGGTGCTGCTGTGTCTGATGAGGAGCTTCATTTTTCAGTTCTATGTAAAAGTAAATTAAACACATTTATCTGGAGAATATTACAACATAATTGAAGATATTCTGATTCTCTGAATTTATAATCTTATGCTTTCTGTTACTCTTTGTCTGGTGGAAATTTGTTATTTGGCAATGTAAAGAGGAGGAACATCATGTGTTAGCCCTGGGAGTGGGGAACTGCCAGTTCTTGGGGGATGTTTCCTCTTTCCTGGGGTTTTGGTAAGACATCTAAACCAATGCTGATCTCGTGCAATCTAGTACCATATTACTGGAAAATTAATCTAGAGTTTTACACCAACAACTGCACCATTGTCTTTAGAAAATGCAGTGGCCCCACATTTACCTTGTAATTACAGAGAAGAGCGTGCAGCTTGAGGAATTCAAAGTGCAGCTTTGGTAGTGCAAAGTCATCTGAAGGGAGGGTGGGCTGTTTGGCATGGGCAGTGTTTGGAGGCCAAGGTAAAGTCACCAGGAAGAGCCAAGTCTGGTTTAGAGCCTTCCTACATAAACATTTTGTTGCCTAGAACAAAAGTAGATTCCTAAGGGTTTAAGAGGGTAACATTAGAAGGCATTTCTCCTCCAGTTTATTTATAGTTGAAAGAATAAATTAGATTTTTAAATCCCAGCCTCTGTAAAATAAACAACCCATTTATCCCATGAAGTAACACAAAGAGAGTGTTGAGAATTGTCTCATGAGAAGACGTTGAAAATGAGGGAAGACTTATGAAGATCTGAAATTAGTTTATAGTAAAAGTTAAACTTCAGGTTTATTAAAGCTATTTTCGTGGACTTCCTTGTGTGATTACAAAGTCTTGTAGTTCCTTCAGAACTGCCTTGATCCTTTTTTCTACCAACACAGCAGTATTTAGTTCTTAATTTGTAAATGTGCCTTTTCTGCTCTCAGAAAGCCTTTTCAACAAAAGCCAGGAGCGCCGCTGATTGGCAAGAGCTGAGCCTGCTTTATCCTGTATTTAAACAGTACCTTTGCACCACAGTGATGTTCTTTGCCAGCATTTGCTTGGCGAGTACCTACAGCTCTCCTTGGCAGGGCTGATGTCCTGCAGACAGGATCAGAAGGCTCTTGGGTGCTTCAGACAGTCAATTTGCTGCCCTGCAGCTGCTGTGAGAGCCTTGGGGTGTCTGGTTCTGCAGCTGGAGGGGAGAGAAGGAGGTGTGATGTTTATGTAGGACACAGCCCCCAGGTCAGTCAGACTGGCAGTAATAGAGCTGAACTGCTGCTCCTGCCAAAGCAGGAGGTGCCCTCCCTGCTGGAGGAGCTGCCCACTGGGCAGGGCCACAGGCCATGGCACACCAAGGGACCAGCTACTGGTGTCTATAGGACCAGTAATGCCCCCTGGTTTTTAACAGAACTGCTTAGAACTTATTTGTTTGCCTGAAAAGAGCAGCAGCGTTTGTAGAGTCTCCACTTGTGGCTGCACATTGGCAGATACACAGAGAAAAGAAGCACTTGTGTTTGACTGAGTTTAGATGCAAAGCTCAGTGTTGCCAGGCCAGGGCAATATGTCCATTTGCAACTCAGCTTTGGGACTTGTTTTGAGTGGCTTCACTCGAGGCTTCAGTAGGGAGAAGCCAAAGCCTTTGCTGTGTAACAAACAATGCCACTGCAGGTTTAACCTCTCTGACCTTCAGAGTTCACATATGCTGCATTTACTCAGGTTTTCCTCCCTTGGGATCTCTCAGCTTCTCTCTGTAGAAAGAGTTTTATTGCCTGGGACTAATGAGTCCTAAAGTCCAACACTACGATTGCAAATAAAAAGTCTTTACATTGAGATAATGATGTATCCTTTTGTGAGTTAAACAACTGCTTTCCCCAGCCCTGGTCCGTCCCTCCTGGTTCCTGTAGGAGGGAGAGATGCTGTGTGTGGGAACCAACAGGGTTTGGCAATGGGATTCCCATTTGAATTTCTTGCTGTTATTCCCATCAGAGACCATCCTGCTAACTTCAGAGCCACAAGCTGTGTGGTGGGGAAGGGGGAATGATTGAGCTGTGATATTTGTCCTCTTGTTTGCAGGGAGACTGTCAGACTCGGGAGGAAGCTGTGGCGCTGGGTGTGGGACTCTGCAACAATGGCTTCATGCACCATGGTAATGCACCACAATTGCTTCCCCAGCCCAGGGAAGGAGCTCTCACTTTGGGCAGTTTGGCTGTTCTGGGCTGGGCCAGCCATGCTGTGTCCAGGCAGCCCTGCAGGTCCTCCCAGAACAGCCCTGGAGCTCCCACAGCATGTCTGAGCCTCCACCTGCCCCCTGAGTCCCCTTGCTGGCAGTTATGGGAGGGCTGGGGGGGTTGACAAGCTCTGAGCAGCATGTTTTTCACTGCATCACTTCCAGAGCCATAAGATCAATGCACAAGTACTGGCCTGAAATACCTCAAGAAGTGTCAGGTACAAATAACATTGCCTAGTTCTTGCCTCCTGGCCAACAAGCACAGTCTCAGTGCTGAGGCTTCCAGTTCTGAAGTGCCACATTGCCAAGTTGGCCATCACCCACCCTCACACAGGGCAAGTAAGCAAATCACCTCTGTATCAGTATCCAAGAGCACATACAAGTCCCAAGGGTAAATGTAGTTTGTCCAGTGAAACACTGTTTTAGTCACAGATAACATTTGCTCACTAAATTTTGAATAGTGGTCTTGAGAGCAGATTATTGTAAATAACTAATGCAGAATTTGCATAGTACTTGATCAGAGCATAAGCGTAATTGGGTTTTTTTGAGCCCTTGCAGACTCTTGGCATTCTTAGTGCCCTTTGCCAAGGAAGTCCTTTGCATTAGTACAGGCTGCATGAAGAAGTTGCTCCTCACTTGCTGCTTTTATTTGAAGCCCCCAGGTCTTATATTTGAAAAAGTGGTAAAGAACATTTTCACACCTTCCAGAATTTTATAGATCTCATTTCTCTCTCAGTTTTTTTTTCTTTTTTTTTCTGGGGGGTGTGGTGGTGTTGAAGAACCTTGTTCTTTGTGGACATCTAAGGTGCTTTTGAGCAGCCACTTTTCCCCTCTTTGCCCCTGTTGTAGTTTTACCATATTCATTTTGTTGTGAAAGGGGGCATGAGGTTTTGGGTAGCATCTTCCTTCCAGGAGGATCTTTTGCATTTTACGTACATTCTGCATGCCAGGGAGGTCACATCAGCTCAGGAGCTGCTGTGCACTCTGAGGAGAAGCATTGCCCTAAAGCACAGCATTAGCTTGGCAGCACAGAGCTGAGTGACTGCAGGGGATGCCTCTGCTCTGTGCTCTGTCCACACTGGGGAAGGATTTAGGACTTCCTTTAACTTGCTTTTTTGTTTCTCTCTTTCTTTCTCTGTGTAAATGCACATATGTATTTCATATGTATTGTTTCAAGTCCTGGAGAAAAGTGAATTTAAGGATGAATCCTTATATTTCCGCTTTTATGCTGATGAGGAGATGGAGGGAACCAGTTCCAAGAGCAAACAGTTACGTAATGACTTCAAGCTCGTGGAAAACATCCTGGGAAAGAATCTTCTGGTAAGAAACACGATAATGTAAACCTTGATGTTTAGTGGAACTGGCATTGTTTTATGCTAAAGGAGAATGGGCAGGTCCATTATATGGGGAAAACTTCTGTGGTTCACACAAACTTCACATCTCACTGTTGTTTTGTCTCCCTGAAGACCAGGCTGTGTTTGTCTCAATGGCCAGAAGTAATACTGAAAGCACTGTGGTCCTTCAGAATGATTCCTCCCTGTGCCAGGGGCTGGGGCATCTGGTTGGGATGATGATGCTCTTGGAGAGGTGCTGGGTGTAGGGAAGCAGTTGGAAGGTAATGCACTTTCTGGGCTCTTTTTATTGTGCTTTGGAAAGCACTCAGAGATCAGTTATTGTCAGTCAGTGTGAGGAAACAGATGGACCAGGATGTCTCTTCCACTTTTCCTGTCAGCTCAAGGCATTTCTGTTAAAATGCCAAAACTCAGTGATAATATGTTAGCTGTGAAAGGAGGGATTTAACAGTCTCTGTTGTTTTCTTTTAATGTCATAATTATTTATTAGTATTTAGTAAAGAGGCAGAACAAACAAGCAGACCTTGCTCATGGACTATTTACTTCTGATTATTGTAGTATCTAATTGGTCCTTCCAGTCACTCCATAATTTGGAACTGAAGTAATTGTGACAGGCAAAATGTTAATGTTGCTCTTATGGTAGTTCTGAAGTGCATCACAGAGCCTTTGTCAAAATGCAGTCCCATCCCAAGCAGAAAGCAGCCAGAAATGCTTAGAGGGCACAGATTTGTGTCAAACAAGTACAGTTGTGCTAAAAATACGAGTTGCTTCCACTTGTACACATGAGTTAGCAGTGCCCTGAGTGTTTGTGGAGACCCCAGAAAAGCAGGACAGTAAATGCAGGACACTCAACCACAAAAAAAGTTATGCCTGACCTGTGGTTTCTGCTGTGTTTAGCAATTCTGAGCAGTTATTTAGCAACAGCTCCAGAGGTTTTGCTAACTGCAGAACATCCCTGCTTGGCTCTGCACTCACGACAGGGCATTGATCTTCCCATCCCCTGACCTCGCCAGGGGAATTTGGGGGGAATTTCCTCAGCACTGGCTTCTGAAACTTGCTTTTCTACTGCTCTGTTTAAGGGGTAGTTTCCCCCACTCCCTCCATCTAAATCTAACCAAGTGCCTTCAGTCTGGAGCAACACACAAGCAAGACCCAGTGCTTAGTTATTTGCACAATTGTTTCTCATTGAAGGACATAAATCTTGACAAAGTGCAAAAATATACAACATTCTTTGCATAGTTGGAGAGAATTTGGGATAGTTTGCATTCTGGTCTGCCTCCAAACACTGTGCCTTGGTTTCTGCAGCGAGCTGAGAACTGTGAGCAGCCCCTTCCCCTTCCCTGCAGCCCAAGGCAGCCCCAGCCCCAGCAGAGCTGCTCCCTCTGATGGGGCTTAGTGTCCCACGGGCAGTGTGGCCTGAGCAGGGGGGGCTCCAGCACGTTCCCAGAGCTGCTCCCTGGGCTCAGTGTCCCATGGGCAGTGTGGCCTGAGCAGAGGGGGCTCCATCACCTTGTCTGAGGTTTAATGCACACAGGATGCTGCAGGCCTAGGAAACTAAGAGGAGAAGCATTCCCAGGGATTTATGGAGATGATGCCTGTGTACGTTTTCTGTAAAGTTCTCAAAAGTTGTGCTGAGTTGGAGGTCCAGACTGGAATTCTAAACTTCCTCAGCTTCCCAGACCCATGGTATCTCTGCCATTCCTGCAGGATATCCTGAATTGCTCCTCCCCAGCAGTGAATGGCTGTGTGTCCCTGCAGGGCACACCAGGGCTGGGCCTGGCCAGGGGTTCAGCTCACTCAGGGCCTGGGGGGTAATTCAGCCTCTCACATGAACTTTAAAATAGTGCAGAAATCCTCAGAAGCAAGGAAACAATTCTCAGTAATGTGTTTTCCCCAGTGCATGCTAGATGATGAGGAGCTATGAGGAGCTTTATTTTTCCTTTTAGCTTAGCTCCATTTTATCAGATGGATTTATATACGTAATGTTTGCTCAAATGGAAGATGTTTATCTGGTAGAATTTGCACTTGTCCATTTGCCAGTGGCCAGGCTTGTTTAATTTTTATAATGGGAAGCGAGTTGTTAAGCTTTTAACTTATTAATAAACCACTAGAAAAGGATAAGTGAAACGTATATTTTCCGTGATTTTAAAGGATATATATAAGGCAGGTCTGTGTGACCTCAGTGAAGTAACAGGAAGCAGGAATTATGAAGGCTCCTGTCAGATGTGAAAGGAGCACACAGAGCACAGGTTTCCCCCTAACACAGAGCTCAGTACCAGGACCATGAAGGAAGGAGCTGTGCATGGCAGGAATTGCTCTCTGGCTGGACTTGATGTAGAGTTCTGTAGTGTGCAGTTTTATCTGTAACAGAGAGGCCTGAGATACTCAATTATCTGGAACGGAAAGCTGAGAAGGACTCAGCTCATTCATTATTGGGTATGTGGGAGGCATTTAAAAATCACATAAATGACTACACTTTGATCTGTAAGGACACTCAGCAATGGAACATTCTGAGCAATGATGTCATCTGGAAGTGAAAGATCTAATGAAGGATGAAGGGTTAGGAGTTAAAACCAAATGCAGTTTTTAATAGAAGAGTTTGGAACAAACTCTTAAGGGTGGGAGTAGATTCTTCCCTTCTTAAAGACCTTGGATCTTACCTGAGTAGCATTCTGAAGATTCTGTTTTAGTATGTACTAAGGGCTCAGTGGAGAAATAACTGGATTAAATGTTATGGCTCATATGATGCAGGTGATCAGGCCAAAAGGTCCCTTTCAGCCTTAAGACATACAAGTCCATAATTGTGGCTTGCAGTGGAAACTCCAATGTCTCATCTCCAGTCTTGAGCTTTTCAGCAGATGCCCTACTGATGAAGCATTTCCCTGTGCTCTGTTTCAGATTTTGCCCGAAGAGGATGACTATGGGTTTGACATCGAAGACAAGAACAAAGCCATAGTGGTGAGGTCGGTGCGAAGAGGCTCCTCTGCAGAGGTAGGACCTGACGTTCTCATCTTGGCACCTCACAGCGTTTCAGTGCTTGGAAAGGCACAGACCATGCTTCTGAAATCTGTTTCCTTTTAAGGGCAGCAAACAGAACATTGGTTGTGTTCTACAATTCCAGCAATAAGCTGTTCCTGTAAATGGCCAAGTGCTTTGGCATCACCAGGTGCCTTGAGTGTCCCAAGTGATGGAACAACAGCAGTGTTTGAATGAGGGCTGTACCTCGGGCTCAGGAGCAACCTCCATTTAAGGAGGGAGGGAAAGTAACCCTTTGGGGTTAGCAAAGGTGTGCCCTGGGAAACAGGTTTATTTGAGTGAAAGCTGCATTTTTAGATCTGTATTTTTTTCCTTAGAAAACATGCACTCATTTTTCTCCCTGGTATTTTTTAAGAGTTCTCCAGAACGTGTTTGCTTGGTATCCTTGAGGCACATAGATGGGCCAAGTGTCAGAGGTCCATGTATTTCACAACCACCTTTTACCCAACAAGATCCTGGTGTGGGTAACACAATGTCACCCTCTATTTACTGAAATAAGGCACAGATGGACTGTAAATCTGTCTCTGAAAAGCTGTTTAGGTGCTTTTTGGCACCTATGAAGATAGGAGAGGGCTATGTGACTCATCCAGAGTTTCACAGTACATTGTGGGAGCACAAAGGCAGAGCTTCTAATTAAAAGTCCAGGACAACCATTACAGAATTTCAGAATGTCTGTGTTCATTTGTGGGTCTCTGCTTTAGACTACAACTAATTCCAGGGTCATTTCCCCAGTGGAAACAGACTGATTTTAGCAAGTTGAGAATGTCAAATGGGAAGGAATTATGAACTGAATTTTAGCGTTAGAATTGAATTTTTTCAGTATTCCTGATTCTCATTTGGTTTATAGCCACCAAATAAACCAATCCTGTGCTTTACCTTGTGCTCAAAATCAAACATGGGTTGGCCAAAATGTTATTAATCTAAAGGTGTGCTGTGAACTATTGCCTTCCAGATGGTGCCTCTGGCCCTTTCTTTGGCTACATGCCTGGGGAATAGCCTGCAAATCTGTTGTGTTTTAAGACAACAGAAGCACACAATTTTCTAAGGAATCTTTTTCTTGATCTTCCGAGACAAACTATCTGTGACCATGAGCCCATCTTTTGAACTTTATCTCAAATATTACTCCAGAAAAGAACTAAATCTGCATCTCTCTGAACCAGAAGGCTGTCAGCTCATTCTGGAAAGACTCGAGGTGCAACAGTGATGCATTTCATTGCATTCTTGGGCTTTTCTAATTGCTTTGTGATACTGGAAAGATATGCAGATGTAGTTGTGTGTGGCTCAGCAGCTGCAGGCCATTTAGAGACCCTTTGCTCCTCAGGGACAGACATGGAGACTCACAGCTTTGCTTCACAGTGCCCATCACACCACATCACATTCACTGAGAGTGTCAGACTTCAGACCGGGGGAGAGTTCAGGGCCACCAGTGAAGTGGGAACAAGTCCATTACTTGCATGGATTTATTCAAGATTAACATGTTCTCTTTAAGTTTGGAATTCTGACCTATTCTTGAAACGGAATTGAAACACAGCTGAAACAGCTTGTGGCAACACCCAGAACTTTGTGCTTGAGCAAGGGGCTTTGGGCTTTCTATTGAATGGCAGAGTTGCCAAGCATTGTTCATTTTGTTATTAGTGTCTTTTCTTCTCAGGATTTTTTTGAAACTGTTTTGTGAGCTGTTACATTTGTCTATGCCAGAAGGAGTTTCCAAACTGTGTTTAAAAGTTGTTAAGAACATCAAATTGCTGTTCTTACGGATGGGGTACTTGAGAACTGTCCTTGGCTCCTGTGCCTGAGCTGTGAGGGTGGGAACTCACACTTCTGTTTCTCACCAAGTTCACAGCCAGTCCATTACAGTTCCCTACTCTAAGTTGTGTCCCCCCACCCCTTGTTTTTTCATGGTTTCCTTTTTTAATAGTTCCTTAAAAAATTGTAGCAGAAAAGTACAGAGATGTATCCATTGCAAAGAGGATGCACCTTTGGAAGGGAATGTTTCTAAAGAGAATGGTGAAACCTCTGTGAAAGCAGCAAACTTTCAGTGGGAGGGATACCTAAGCTGCTGAATCAGAGCTGTGTGTGGGTACCCTGTGCCTGAGGGATGGGCACGAGCAGGGTAACCTGTGTCAGTGACGGAGGGATGGGCATGACCAGGGTACCCTGTGCCTGAGGGATGGCCATGAGCAGGGTACCCTGTGCCAGTGACCCGAGGGATGGGCACGAGCAGGGAGCAGCTGCCCTGGAGCCTTTCCCAGGTGCTGCAGTGCCCCCTGTGCCCTGTTCCCCATGCAGATGGCTGGGCTGCAGGCAGGCAGGAAGATCTACTCCATCAATGAGGATCTGGTGTTCCTGCGGCCGTTCCCGGAGGTGGAAACCATCCTGAGCCACTCCTTCTGCTCCCGGAGGCCTCTCCGGCTCCTGGTGGCCACCAAGGCAAAGGAGTAAGTGCAGAGATGGGCAAAGATTGTCCAGAAATGGCAGTTCCTGGGTAACACTTCTGCAGTTGTAGTGTGGCAAACACTTGGCTGGGCAGAAGCTGCTCAGTGGGAGAACAACTGACAGCAATGAGAGACAAGAGTCATGGCTTGTTTTCAGTGATGGCCCTCAGGCTGCTGGATGAGCTTGGGGTGTATTCTCTGCATAATGTGGGTAAATACTTTGGACTTCCTTGTGCACAAACAGAACTGAGTTACAAGGATTGTCATTCTCTCTCAGGTGTGAAGCTTCTCAGGCTCTTAATGTTTGTGCCAGGGAAAATAATTTCCACCCCATTAAAGCTTGGCTTATTTTGGGTCACTCTAACAATATCATCACTTACAGCTTTTCAGTCTATTATTGTATCTTATAGTGAGACTTGGCCCTGTTACTGTCTTGTGCATTGTTAGATTCTATAATCTGAGAATGTGCCATAGAATTGGATGTCTCAGTGAACACTGATGCTGAATTCTAGTCCAGGATGTCTTATCCAGTGGAATTTTTTATTTTGTAATGGAAATAGTGGAAGTCAGCACAGCTGCAATGAAGTGTGCCTAGACAAGCAAGTAAATATAAATGCTATAGAAAGTTTCTGTAAGGTGTTATTTCCTTTAAGATGTAACAAATTAAGAGATGCCAAATTTAAATTAAAAAATAGAATCTCCCATCCACTTTGGAGATTGAAGATGGGGTGGATAATTTCTTCAGGTCTGTTTATTTGTTATTTATTTGCCAGCAGTGTGGGTGCTTTCTTTTATCCAAACCCACTTGTGAATGGCAGGGAAAGATGCTGTTAGCCCTGCTCAGAGCTCTGCAAGCCCAACTGAAAATGCTGCTTTCCCTTCTCTTTGGTTTGTGTGCAGGATTATTAAGGTCCCAGACTGTCCTGAAGCACTTTGCTTTCGGCTCCGGGGAGCAGACCCACCATATGTTCATGCAGTGGGCAGAGGTAAGGCCAGTCTGTGCCTGGGAGTGCAGCTAAACATATAGATGTGTATATGTTGTGTTCAGTTCTGGGCCCCTCAGTTCAGGAGAGATATTGAGGGGCTGGGGTGGGGCCAGAGAAGAGCAACGAGGCTGGAGAAGGGACTGGAGCACAAGTGCTGTGGGGAGAGGCTGAGGGAGCTGG
>JAWWEV010000054.1:14603599-14642896 GCA_035583235.1 Hafferia zeledoni
TTTTAAACTGAGCTTGGCCGTGGCACTGAGTGCCATGATCTGGTAAAGGGACTGGAGCTGGACCAAGGGTTGGACTTCTCAGAGGTCTTTTCCAACCCAATTGATTCTATGATTCTATGAAAAGACAAATGGCATTTTAAAAAGTGCTTAAAAAATTAATCACCATAACTGTAGATTTCTAGGAGCTGAATTTGGGTGTGAGTCTTGTTCTTGTGAATTTTGAAGAAATCCATTGGTTATTGTGCTCTGGACTTACTGTATCTTTAAATACATCCCAGTCCTTTTCTGGGCCAAATTTTGTAATGTGCAAGTGTTCTGTGCCTTTCAAGTGCAAGAAGCTGGAACAAATATAACAGTTTACATTTAAGCAAGACCAGCTAATGTAATCATAAGGCTGAAAGAGAACCATATGAGACTCCCTGATGATTTCTAATAGGAAAGTGTGTTGATCTGGGAGGTCTCTGTTTTTTCCAGCACTACTGAAAACCTGAAGGATAAACACAGAGCTCTCTGAATAAGGACTTCTTAGCAAAGGCAAGAAGGCATATGTGCTTGTCTCAGCATTCACCCAGCTCTTCCTGCTCCTTTGAGCCAGAAACCCTCTTCAAACTTGCCAGAGTTCTCTTGCACAGGCAGAGGGCATTTGTGTCTGACCCCTCTGCTGTTGTTTGTCAGGCTCTGAGGCTGCAGCTGTGGGCCTTCAGCCAGGGCAGTGCATTCTGAAAGTTAATGGCAATAATGCGGCACATGGAAGTTACACCGAAGTTCTGGAGCACTTCATGGCCTACAGGACCAGACAACAGGAAGCACTGGTATGAACTTAAACCCTCAAAGGAACTACATTAATTCCTGCCCTTCTTCTGCCCTCCCCTTTTTCTGTGCTTTTATGCTCACTAAATATTCAGAAAAAGAATGTCCACACCTTTCTTTTGCCTCACTTCCCCCCACCCCAGGGTCCTGCTGAGGGACCTGGCTGCAGTTGCCTGTGAGTTGCAAAACATCTACAAATACTATGAAAACCACTTCATGCACACACTGTGTGCAGTGCTGAAAGTTAATAACTTGTGCTAACACCAGTTCACCCAGATATTGGTCTAGATTTTCTGTTCTCTGAAGTTCGGAGAAAAGTGGGGGGATGCTGCTATTTCAGGCACCTTGGAAGGTACAGAATTGATGGCTAGATTCACCTTTGGAGCCCAAACATCTGGAGACTGGGCATTGTTACTGAGGGCACAGCTGAAGGCCGAATCTGTTGCCAGGGGCTGTACCAGTGGGTGTACAGGACACATGAAGATGCTGAAGAGGACAGAGTTCAGCAAGCAGCATCCCCTGCATATGTGAACGGCTCCAGCACGGACCACCCTGCACCAGAAGGAGCTGCAGAACTGGAGCCCCTCCAAAGCAGCCCACACGAACCAGGTAAAGATTCTCATGGGGAAGGAGACCTGGGGACAATCAGGGGCTTCCAGAAGGCAAACAGCAGTAGAAATATAAGGTGTAATTATTAGTGTAGGATATCTCTTGTCTTACTAAAGCTTTGTAATAAAATGAGTCTGCCAGAGGAAATACTCACATGCTGCTTCAGGGGAAGGTGCACACAGAAATCATGTCCCTGTGACTGTTCTTTCCAAGAGAATCAGCCTCAGGAATGAAAAGGCTCAACAGTTTTAGAATCCTTTGGTAGCCCCTACAAACCAGGCATTTGTGGGCAGTAGCTGAGGAATAGGGAGGCCTGCAAGTAGCTCCACCTAGAGTAATCTATGTTCTCTGTTACTTTAGTAAGATATTAAATTGCTTTGATCTGGAGCAAGTTTTCAAGGCATGCTCCCACTGTGTCAGCAAAACCTGTGGGTGTGTTTCCTCCAACTTATGAAAGTGTAATTCACCAAAAACAGTGTTACTTTGATGTTGAGAGCTTTTTTGGGAAAGTAGATGTTAGGGCACAATACTGAAATGAGGTTTAATCCAAAGGACTGAGCCTGGACTCTCTGAATGCCACTGACAGCTTCTCCAGCAACAGATGCACATCTGTGGATCCCATCTGAGGTCTGGTGAACCTGGAATCCAGTGGTCCAGCATTGCAGCTCCATGGTGGAATAGCTGGAGCAGTGCCCTGGTAGAGGCCTGTGAGCAAAACTCTGGCAAACCTCAGTCTGACTGTAACTTGGATCTGTTCTCTAGTGACAAGAGCATTACTGTGGATAAAAAGTGTTGTCTCCTCAACCCATCCCTGCCCTGCCATCTTCCAGATGGTCATTGCAAACAGCAGGACTCAGAGATTAACAGACTTCACTTCCTTTTGGAAGCTCCTTGTCAGATCTGAGAACAGAACTAGAAGTGTCCTGAGCAGGGATGTGTGTCCACCATGAGCATGGAAGAACACCAGAGTGGGGATTGGAGAAAGTGGATTATCTGAACCTCTCTCACTATCTCAGTTAGTGGCCAAGAGCAAATGTGCCCCTCAGAATATCCCCCCAGTTTCTAGCAGTGTGTAGTTCAGACACTCCTTGAGCCAAAGATTGTGTCCTTGCATTCAATGATTCTCCTCAACAGGTGTCTCTTCTCTGGGCAGGGCTGTGTTCTCATGTGCCACCTGACACCTCTAAGGACTTGTTTCTGTTCCAGCCCAGAGCCCACAGCCCATCAGCTCCCCACTGGTCCCTGGGGAGGAGACTCCTCTCATCAGCCTGACCGTGGATAACACCCACCTGGAGCACGGGGTGGTGTATGAGTATGTCAGCAGTGCTGGAATCAAATCCTTTGTCCTGGAGAAAATTGTGGAACCAAAAGGTTGCTTCAGTCTCACTGCAAAGGTACCAGAAAATGTACATGGCACAGCTTCATTCCCAACCAGAATGGGAAGCCAATAACAGCTTATTATTGGCTGGTGTGGGTCTGGCTCTTGGATGAGGTCACACATGGCCTTCTCAGCCCTGCTTGGGGTTTTGTTGATGAGAAGGCACCGAGTTCCAGCAGCTCATTTGGTATGAGCAGGTCAGCAGATGCTTCCAGGACTTCAGCTGCTAAGGGAGCGACAGCAGAGGGAGGGAGCCCTCAGCCATGGAATTCTCCCTTTCATCTGCCCGGTAACACACTCTCTGCTGACACTCAACATTGATCTTTGCAGGCAGGCATTTGCTTTACCTTGGAAGAAAATCAAGCAGCTTTTCCCATGTGATAGGCCAGGTGGGCTGCAAAAGGAATTGGGTAGAATTGCTGCTCTCAGAATGCAGCAGAGCACAGAGTGTCCTGGTCACCCCTGACATAAATGAGCTCAGACCAAATGTTTTTGTCACATCTCAGTAACATTATTGTTGTGTCCCATGAGTGTATGCCAAAGCAGGTAACTTGGACAGTGTTATTTTGATCCACTTCCATTACACCAACATTTTTGAGGACTGTTTTGCAGCTGGAGATTAGACATGACAGTGGTGCTCAGGCAGGAGTAGGGGCAGCTTGTTCTGGAGGCAGCTGCATTCAGCCATGGGGCTTTGCCACTCGCTCAGTGGAAGAAAACAGTATTTTCCCTCACTTTCAATTCTCATACCATTGATGTGCTGTGTTTTTGTTCAGATTTTAGAGGCCTTTGCTGCAGAGGACAATCACTTTGTCAGGAACTGCAGGAGGCTCCTGTCCCTGAGCAGTGCTGTGGCCACCATGCCCCAGTACGAGTTCCGACACATCTGTGACACTAAACTGGAAAGCATTAGCAGGAGGATCACCAGCTACCGAGAGGTACAACACTACTAGTTACAGGGGAAGGCTTGAGACAATTCTTCATTGTGATAAGTGACCCTCAGTACTCTCTGTTAATTAATCCGAGCAGCTCCAAGGTGAGTTCCTGGAGGCACAAAAACAGCTCTGCAAGGGACTGAAACTGCAGGTTTGGAGTGAAAAAGGCTTTGTCTGTAATTCACTCCTTTCTGCTTCTCAGAGCTGTGGGTTATAACATTATTGAAGGTTCATTGCCACCATATCAGTGAATAAATCTGACAACAGAATGATCCGTGTCTTACTTGACATGAACAGAAGTGCAGTGTATCATAGTGTGCTTTTTTGGTGCAGCTACCCAAGCTGTTTGGAAAAGGCATGCTAGAAGGTACAGTTAATTGCTTTCATTTGTTTTATGAGCTTTCCCTTGAATATGCTATTCCAGCTGCAGCAGAACTCTGGGTTTCTGGAATGGGAAGCAGGAAAACCAAAGGATTGTCTGTATTGCCTTTTGAAAATGAAGTAGCACAGACCTGCTTCGTTTCTCCCAGTTTGCAGATGAGTTGAAAACGAAGGTGAGCCCAGCCTTCAAGCAAGCCCTCATGGAAGCACATGCCCTAAGCAGCATGGATTTCTGCCCCACCAACTGCCACATCAGCCTCATGGAGGTGTCCTACCCCAAGAGCTCTACCTCAGCAGGGAGGTCGTTCAGCATCCGCATCGGACGGAAACCCTCCATTATCAGCCTGGATCCAGAACAAGGTGATGATGCACTTTCAAATCAGACTTATAAAGAGTTGGGTTGCATAAAAAGTTGGGGGTTTCCACTGCTCCGCAGGGTCAAAATAAGTTGCAGGGAAACACAGTCTTGTCAGTAGCTTTTATTCCTCTTTGACATGACAGCGTCCTCCTGCTGTGGACAGTGATGCCTTTGGGCACAGAGAGCTTCAGTCAGATGTTTTACTGGCTGAGAGCATGGGCCTCTCTCAGCAATGCAGTGCCCTGCAGCACCATTGCCCTTGTGGAGGTGACTTTGGGTCTGAAAGGGATCCAGGATGCCACAGTGCTGTGATGAGAGGGAACAGCAGGAGTCAATCACGTTGTAGTGCTGCTTTCTTTTGTCATTGCTAAATAAATTCCATGCACTGGAGCTGAAAGTCTCACTCTGTCAGGGGATTTATTGTCTGTCCTCCAACCTGGTGAATTGGATTCCGGCACTTGTTGATATGAACTCACCGGCTGTGCCTCTGATTCATTGCCCCGTAAAGGCCAGGAATGGGTGAAAGAGGGAAGTGTAGAGTTAACCAGTCTCTGAGCAATGGCACTGACTGTTCAAACTGAGGTCAGTAAAGGTGCTTGGAGATATTAAATATTAAATCCCATAGTATTTTTAATGTGAGCTAAGGTGGTTAGCAAAGTACCACACCAAAACTGTTAGCATTCTAAATGAAAAAGAATTCATTTATCTTCTGCAAGGCTATGATCCTGTTTCTTCATATAAGTGTATGAGTGTAAATGTCTGTAGAGCTGGAATAATAACAGAGACTCCTGAGAGTCCAAGGTCATTAATTTTCACCAAATGCTTTTAGATACTCTCCATGTTGTCTTTATGAGTATATGTGTGGACAGTTACTGTCTTTGCTTCAATAATGTAACCTGTTTCTGAACTGCAGTAAATTCAAAGCATCTAGTTGGCATGCCAGGAGAAAACCCACTTTTTTTCCAGAATATTTTTGTCATGGAATTGAATTATATAAAATAGTTCAGTGAAATTTTAGTTTATCCTGTTAAAATTCCACCTGTCCTAAACCAACCCCAGTGGGACAGAGTGGGGACAGTCATGAGAGCCACACTAACCAGATCCTTTGATGTTTAGTAGGTACCTTAAATCCAGTCTCATACACTCAGCATTGCATCACCACTATGGCTGCACCAGCCTGGAGGTGTCTGCCCCCAGCAGATGGGGATCCTGAGGGCAGCCTTGGCCAGCAGAATGGGGCAGCAATTCAGGACGGAAGAGGACTCAGTTTTCTGCTGAAACAGGAGGATTGGGAGATGCAGGACTCGTACTTGCACCTGTTTAACAAACTGGACATCGCAGTGAAGGAAATGAAGCAGTATGTCCTTCAGATAAATAAGTGAGTACAGAATCCTGTGTGCTCTGGAGAGAGAGATTCTGATAACACTGAGGCATTAACCAGAAACCCCCATGTGCTGCAGCCCCCCTGGCAGCCTCTTCCCTCACCTGTTCACACCTGCCCTGCACGGTGATCCTGGGGGGTTCCTTCCAACTCCAAACACTCTGTGACAGCTCCTTTGCTGCCTGGGTCACATACACCCTATGTACACCCACCAGTGTATGTATTATTGTCTTTTGCTCCTGAAAGTCTACCTGTTTTACTTACTATATATTCCAAAAGAAGAATCTATTTGATATTAAGAGCAGTTTTGGAATCCCATCTAGACACTGAGATTTTGTCTATCATAAGACAGACTAAACAAAGCTTGTGATTGCAGACAGGTTTCTCTATGGCACCTATGGTTTCCTTTCCTCTTTTTTTCTGTCTCTCTTTTCTCCCCATGGGTTTCCTGGTGGCAGTAACAAAAGACTGAGTGGTGTGTGCATTGTGTGTAGCAGGTGAGGGTTTGGTAGCAGGGGCTGAGGGGTGACCTGGGTGGGAGGAGCCCCCAGGGTGCCTCCAGCCAATCCCAGCCACCTCCATGAATCCCAGGAATGGACAGCCCACCATGCCCTGCCATGGCCTGGCCCCAGACAGCAGCAAAGTGCCCTCCTGCTGGATGGGGAGTGAGGCAGGAGAGGAGCAGTGAGGAACCCCATGGGTGGAGATGAAGGTAGTTCAGCAGGTGAAGCAAAAGCCACAAGCAAATCCAACCCAGGAGTTCCTTCCCTGCTTCCCTTGGGCTGCAGGTGTTCAGCACCTCCAGGAGAGCAGGGCCCATCCCCTGTAACTGTGCCTTGGGAAGACAAACACCATCTCTCCCAACGTCCCCCATTTATATCCTGAGTGTGGTGTCCCATGGTCTGGAACACCCCTTGGGCCAGTTGGGGTCACTCTGAAGGGACCTCACTGCAGCCTTCCAGTACCTGAAGGGAGCCAAGAAAAAAGATGGAGAGAGACTATTTACAAGGGCCTGGAGTGAGAGGACAAGGGGGAATGACTGACAGACTAGGCTTAGTCTGTGTAGTCTGTCCAAGGTGCTCACAAGGTGGGTTGTGCTTTCACAAAGCTGGATTCAGCCTTGGTCATGATCCTTCATTGCTGAGCCTGAGCTGTGTGTTCTGCTCCTGCAGACTGCTGTCCACCATAACAGAACCTACAGGAGGTGGTGCCTGTGAGCCACCATCTGCTGAGGAGACATCTCCACCTTCCCTGGGAACAGAGGAGAGTGATCCTGACAAAGCTGAGCACGGGGGAATCAAGAAGGTCTGTTTCAATGTTTCTGAGGAGGACCAGGAGGACTCTGGACATGACACAACGAGTTACAGAGACTCCTACAGGTTAGTCTGAAGATTGTGCCACTAATTGTGCTTACTAATAAAGTGTCTCAACGTTCTGATTTATGGATCCAACAAGCAGGTTGTTTTCCAGTCAGTCCGTTATCTACTATTCCCTTAGTAAAGTATTCACTATCATTACATTTATTACCATGATGATGTACACAGTAAAAAAAACTTCCCCTGAAACAATGCCAAAGTACTAAAGCTTCTAGAAAACTGAATAAAATGAAATAAATAGGTCTAGTGCAACTTTCTATATCTTGTAGCTAAAACTACAGAAGCCCAGCAGAGTTTGCAGAATGATTGGTCTTACAATAGCTGCTACTGTAAGGGGATGTTTCCATTCAGTTCTGCAACCAATTTTCCCAAAAGTCTAAGACACTGAGAAACAGAAATGGACATTGAGTTTTTTATTTTTAATGGACCTTTGAAACCACAAGTGCAAATGTTTATTCAGCTGTTCCAAAATCTTGTTTTGGGGACATGATTGACTGCTGATTCTCCAGCAATATTTGCTACCAAAGGAAATCTCTCACACTCAAATCTGTCTTTTTGGGGAGGAAACATTTGGAAACTCAGCTGCACAAGAAATGGAGTAACAAGGTGTAGGCATGGCTGACCCCTGCAGTGTAACAGGCTGTTTTCACATTTACAGTCAGGCCCAGAGCTGGGATGGTCACAGGGACCCCAATGAATGGTGGGTCTGAAAATGCCCTGTGCAGTCCTGGGGCTTTTCCTGGGCCTGCTCTGGCCCAGCAGCTTTGGTTCCATCCATCAGGGCTGAAGGACTGGCACAAGGGGCACAGTTAGTGCTGGAAGGAGTCTCTGGAGCCTGCACAGTTCCCTCCTTGCTCAGGACAGGGTCAGCAGGACTGGCTGCTCATGGGCTTGTCCAGTTCAGTGTTGGGTGTCTCAAAGGACAGAAAATACAAAGTCATTAAAGAAACAGAACGAGCTCTTCAGTGCTGAGATCTGGGGCCTGTGTTTGCTGGGGCAGATCTCAATCTGCTCATGTGCTCTGGGGCTTTCAGAGGGAAGTGTGCTGTGTTTTGTTCACTGTTTGGGCATCTCTGATTGGTTTAAATTTCTGTAATTTGGGTTAGTCTGTTCTGGGTGACAAAGTAACAGCACAGTCTCTGTGGGTTTGTCACTTGTTCCAAAATCCTACATGTAAATGCAAGATGAGAAACATTATTCTGTCTTATCTTTATTAGACAGAGGCAGAGAATTAAGCATGTATTACAGATAATAGTTACTCAAGAGGGAATAGAATGTGTTTTGGTGGGTTTTGATTTGAAAAAATATTGAGGAACTACAAAACCAAGCAAATTGCAGATACGAAAATACCTTGTTTGCATTAGTCATGCTGCTTTCCCTGGGATAATTTGGAGTGCAATTCATAAGGGTTTGTGCTGCAGAGTAATTGCCGTATTAATCTCCTTGAGAAAAAGCAGATTTCTTTGATACTAGATTCAACAAAGGATAGCAAGAACCCCAATTAGGATTCTTTCAGTTGCTCTTTTTTCTTTCATGTTGGTCTAAAATAAAACCAGAGGAGGAGACAATGTGAAGAATTTTTTAAGTTTTCTTTTGGGCTTGTACCATTAAAACCTCTGTCATTTCATTGGAAGGGGAGAGCCTGAGATCCATGGCCTGTTCGATTACTTTTATTAAGTTACAGTCAGTGTAAAGTGAACTTTAAAGAGAGGAGATTGACCCTGGAATTGTCCAGGTGTGCACGAGCCAGGATGAAACTGAGTGTCCTGACTCCTCTGTGGCGTTATGGATTCCTTAAGCTTCTCCCCTCTCTGGTAGCTGCTGCTGCACCTCCCAGAATGCTGGGTGGGTGCTGTGATGTCCTGAGAACTGGCAACAAACACTGAGTTTGGTGCAGCTCCAGTCTCACAGATTGTGTTTGCCCCCTGCCCAGTGCCCACAGCAGGTTCCTGGGGTGACCCAGCCATTGGCATTATTTACAGATGCAGGGGGATGCCTCGGGCATTCTGTGGGCACCACAGCCAGGACAGGACAGCCTGTGGTCAGCCCAGCCCCAGGGGCCTTGCCTAAGGGCTGTTCTACACGTCCTCAGTGGGTCATTTGCATATGTGGGACAAAGTTGGGTTGTGGGGGCAGTGCCAGTGAAGGCAGAATGCCACTGTGCCAGGGCTGGCGTAGGGACAGCTTTGGTTCATCCCCCTTTGCTCTGCTTTGCTTTGCAGTGAGTGCAACAGTAACAGGGACTCGGTGCTGTCTTACACCAGCGTGAGGAGCAACAGCTCCTACCTGGGCAGTGATGAGATGGGCTCAGGTGAGTGTGGGCAGGGCTGGGCTGGGCTCAGGTGAGTGTGGGCAGGGCTGGGAGGGGCTCAGGTGAGTGTGGGCAGAGTTGGACATAAAGCAGCAATCACTGGTGTGAATGTGCCTGTGTCATGGCCTCATCACGGATTACATTTGAAAGTTAAAAGCTTTTCATATCTCCTTTTAGGAGATGAGCTTCCCAATGACATGAGGATTCCTTTAGACAAGCAAGACAAACTTCATGGCTGTCTGGAACACCTTTTTAACCAGGTATGTAAAGCATTATTCTTAGATAGATTTGCTTTCTCTTTATCAATGTCAGTCCAAGAAACTGGAAGTACTAAATTGTATTAGGAAATCATATTTTGAGGAGGGCAAACTATCAGAATTCTGGGGTACTGTCTAAGCAAGTGTATTATAGGACAGTTTGAGGAATCCCTTTACTCCACATTCAAGTTGCCTCATGTGATTTAGGCAAGGCTGACCTGCCTTATCTAAGGCATGAGACTAAGGGAAAAAAAGGTTTTGTGAAAAAAGAAAAGGTGAACAAACATCTAATACTTTGTGATGTAACTGGATCACACCTGCAGATTGCAGGAAGGTTCTCACTATGCTGTGCTAAATGAGAGAGGCTCTTCTGGCCAATTCATGGCTACAAAGTCCTGCTGCTTGCCAGTCCTTCCAAAACACAAACAGTGCAATGGTCTGGGCATTTCCCCACATGAGTTCTGTTCAGATTTTCTTCTGCAAGTCTTTCTTACACTGACTGGTAACATTCCAATTGTAGGTTGATGCAATCAATGCACTTCTAAAAGGACCAGGAATAACTAAAGCCTTTGAAGAAACCAAGCACTTTCCAATGGACCACAGTTTGCAAGGTAAAGAAGTAGGTTGATTGCATTAGTAATGTGATTTCCAAGACCTGAGAGCTTTCCCTGAGTGCACACACTCCCTCAGGCCACACAGAACTCCTCACCCTGCAGTCTGCCCAGTCAGGCATTCCTGGCACTACCTTGGCTGAGCACTGGAGTTTGGCATCTCCAAGAGGCTGTTTCCATGTTACTTCCTCTTGAACACACAGAACACTGTTTTGCTGCTGCTGAATCCTCACAGCTCTTCCACAAGTCTCCAAATCCCCTCTTTGATGTGAACAAACCTCAAAAGGTACAAAGTAGGGATAGGTCAGATAGAAGATGAATGAGTGTTCTGATAAGCTGGGGAGGGGCTGACCACTGTAAATCCTGAATTTGCTTAATGACTTACTCTGCTTTTCTTCAGATGGAAAACTGCCAGAGTAAACTCATCCTCACATGACACTTATTTTGAAAGCTGACTCCCATAGAGAGCAAACAGATGATACTGTGTTTTCTTTTTCCTCAAGGACCCTGATGAGATTTTGGGTTTGGTGCTTTTGGGGCTCAGGATGTGGTTTCTCATCTCCCTGCAATACACAGGACTTTATTTTCTGAACGTTTGCTGCATTTCCTTTCCCACTTGAAATCTGAAATGTTTCCTACTGTTCCTGCTGTAGCTCTGGGGCTGTAGCCACACTCCAACCCGTGACAGGCTCTGGGTTTTAGTTACAGTGGAAAGCCCTAGAACTAGAGAGCTTTCCTGCTTTTTTCCCCTGACTCCAGAAATAACTCATGTGAAGTTTTGTTACATGAACTCATCTCTACAAACAAATTCACATTTGTGCAGAATGTTAGTCTTTCCATGCACTGTTTGAATGAAGTGCGGAAATAACAGACACTTCCTTTATTTTATTTTACTTAAACAGAGTCTCATTTATTTAAACTAAATTAATTAGCGGAGAGAGTCTTTTAGTTAACTGATGATTCCACTCTGGTCACACTGAGGAACAGACAGACCCTGCTTACACTCAGCTGGAATCCTGGGCCAGTGTTGGTGTAACAGCTGCCACAGACACCTTTTGGTGATGGGTAGACGTTGGATCCTCTCCCATTCCTGTCCTAGAGCAGTTACTTGGCAGTTTTTCTGGTTCTCTGCTTATGCATTTTATCACCAACAATGGGGTGTTTGGCTTAGCTACGTAGCTAAGTCATGCAGAATAAATTTTTAACTCTATAATTAAATAATTAGCTTCCATCAAGTGAAAGAAAGCAGAATATTGTAGAACTTCTCATCAGTATTACGGGATGTGTCAGCTGCAGCCAAACAGTGGATGTGATTGTGCAGAGCCAGACTCAGATCTGCCTGAGAGCTGGAACAGAAAGGGGTTCTGTGTCTGGATGGGCAGAGCTCCCTGCTCTGTGCATGTCACACAGGTCCGTCCTGCAGCAGTGCAGGGAACCTGCCCTTGTCCCTCTGCAGGAGTTCTGTGTAAGAACCCCTTTTCACTCAGGATTGCTGCTATTGATTCTGTATCTCTGCTTTCCACTGTATTGACTCTGTAACTCCCACGCCATTCTCAGCTCTGCAGCACTTGCTTAAGGGCTCACACCCTCCATGTTTTCCAGAGTTTAAGCAGAAGGAAGAGACCACAGTGAGGTGCCGGAATAACATTCAGAGCAGCATCCAGGAGGATCCTTGGAACCTCCCCCTGCGCATCAAGAACCTCGTTGAACTCATACAGAAACACGTGGAAGGTCTGTAAATAAGGAGATTTCTGTTACTGCCTTAGGGAGAAAAGGTCTTGGTCTAATCAAACCTAGCAGTTGATTTTATAATTTGCTCTCAATTTGTAGTAAGCCTGTCCTGGGCCCTAGTGAGGACCAGGTGCAGCATTATGGTTTGCACAGTCCTGGTGCTGTGTGGTAAAATTGCAGCTGTGCAGCAGTTCCAAATGGATCTATGTCCTTGTGCTTTTTAAACCCTTTTAGAAAATGAAGAGAGAGGTGCTTGGTATATTCCACACTGAAATGAATGCTGAGCAGATACTACAACATCCTAAAGCACTGCAGTGTGGCTGAGCTGAAACAGGAGGTGAAGGTGATGTTTACAGCCCAGGGCAAAGCACTGGACAGAAACCACCTCCTTAGGGATTCACCCACAAGGTTCCTGGCAGCTAACACAGAGCATGTAGCCAGGAAAGTTCTCTGCTTCACATCTTGGTTCTTTCCCTCCCCAGTGTGAGCCAGTGGGGACTCCCAGAGCAGACAGACTGGGCAGCCTGGGAGGGAATGGGGACACTGGTAACCAAATGCAGTCACACCTGCCTTGCATTATGTTAACTACAGCATTCCCTTTCTTCACTGCTTTAGATGGGAAGAATCAGCTGCTTTTGGCCTTGTTAAAATGCACAGGTAAGGGATTTTCATTTGTTGCAAAAGACAACAGACATACAGAAGTCCCTAAGACAGTTTTCTGTGCATTCGTAAGTGTACATGAGAATGTGAGGTGTTTCCTTAGCACTCAGGGGTTTTTCCTGGCACTTTATGCTAACATTTCTCCTGCTCTGCATCTGGGCCAACCTTCCCATGGATCTGATGTCTCTTCTTCAGTGTACATGATTTCAGTTCGCTGGAGGCTGCTTGTGTTACCTGCCTGGTTGCTGCTCTTTCACAAGCACTATTTTTCTTTTTACTGTCTTAATTTTTTGCTTTGTACAACCCTCCTTCCCACACAGCCTCTGCTGCTTCCTGCTGTGGTGAGAAATGAGATCTGGTGCACAGATTCCTGTGAGACCACGGGCTCTGTCCCCTTTCCAAGCAGAGCAGCCGTGGGAGGGGTTAGGATTGTCTACACTGAAGTTACAGCCAGGAGCAGACAAAGAGCTCCTGAGTACACTGGGCACATCAGGAACCTGTTACACTGCACCAGCCAATGGTGGCAGAGCGAGGCACAGTCTTTTTGTAACTGTAGCACCTATTTGGTGTCCTTTTGTTTGAAAATGAGGCAATAAAGAACTGGAATAGGTTGTCATTGTTTGACTGGGCCACACTTGATTCTCAAATTTTCATAGAATGAAGATGAGAGACTTTTGTGGGTCTGAGCTCCCTCTCAGCTCCTGCCAGGGCTGTCCATGAGTCTCCTGCAGCATTTTCATGAACATCCTCTGGAAAGAAGGATGGTTGCCCTTAAGCTGAGAACATGGCCCAGGGCCTGGAGTGTATCAGTCAGTCTATTGTGTTCAGTGCCTACAAAACCAATGCAGACACTCAAAGCCTCTGGGTGACGCCTTCAACCCCTTGCCCTGGGGAACTCTGCCTTGCCAAGGAGAGCCTGCTTGGAGAAGCTCCGAGTGCCTGGGAAGGAGCTCCTCACTTATTCGTGTGCCTCTTTGGCCGGCAATCCCCTTAAGTGTGACAAGGTTGCTTTGACCAGCATGTGCTGCCTGGCAGGCACCCTGGAAGCAGAGTTAACACAGGGAAATTCTCCCAGGAAGCATCAACCAGTTGGTACCATATGGATGGGCCCAGTTAATGCATTAAGTGTGTGGGAAGCCCACAAAGTACAGATGGATGTAGGAAGATTAATCTCTAATAGAACAGGAGAGAAGTAATGACAGAGACCTTCTTTCAATAATTTTCTTGCTTCTGTAAACATAAAAAGAAGGGAGTCAGTCCAGATATGGCTGTAACTAAGGAGTGACAGCTCTTTCCAGATGGCAGAGGGAGTAATAAACAGTCAGCTGGACTAGAAAATCGTGCAGCATGTGTGTGTGCCAGCCATGCTGTCCTCTCTCAGCCAGGGCACACAGCAAGGAGAGGTTATCTGTTGTGGTGGAGCAAAGCTGCAGCAGAGGCCAAACCTCATGTGCACACACAAACTGCTTTGCTGGCAGTGAGGGGAAAGACAAGTTTACTCATGACTTCTTTGTGCTTCTCTCCCATTCTCTGGCAGACACTGAACTACAGCTGAGACGTGACTGCATCTTCTCTCAGGCCCTCGTGGCTGCTGTTTGCACCTTCTCAGAGCAGTTAGTGGCTGCTCTCAACTATCGCTACAACAACAACGGCGAGTACGAGGAGGGCAGCAGGGACGCCAGCAGGAAGTGGCTGGAGCAGATTGCGGCCACGGGGGTGCTGCTGCACTACCAGGCCCTGCTCTCCCCCGCCGTGGTAAGATGCACAGCTGGGGCACCCCTGGGGCTCTTCACACTTGCCTGGGGGATTCTGAGCCACTCACAGCACAGTCAGAGCCCTTCGTTCCAGCAGCATGTTCAGACTGTCACTGCAGCAAACTGGAGATTCCTGCTGCTGACAACCACGTGGGCACCTTCCTTGGCCCACCTTCCTTATCCCTTTCATCTCCTCACAAATACCAGGCCCATTGTCACACCACAGGATCCAGTCTGCCTTCACTGCTGCATTCAGGGAGGCTTTAGCACCCAGCTGTTGGTGGCACAAGTGTCCCCTGCCATCCCCTGGTGGGGACACACGTTCCCCAGGCAGGTGAGGAAGTTCAGAGTACTGCAGAGTTGGGACAAATGGACAGTCCCTCTGTCAGGTGCTGGAGTGTGAGGCCCCATGTCTAAGGAGAGGAGCCACGTTTGCAGAGTTCATCTGCACCCAAGGAGCACATGGGCTGCAGCTACAGGACATCAGCTGCCATAACAGCAAAAATGCTAAGGAAAAAATGAGCAGAAAAAAGAAAAGTAGCTCTTACATTATAGAAAACAGAATTTTTTTTTTTTTTTACTTTGGAAATATTGTAGACTGAATGTGGGGGTTTTCTATAAAATTCAATCCAAACTATCTGTGTATGTAACTGCTATTTCTTTGCATTGCATGGACTGTACCAATATTTATTTGGCAGTAAATGGTCAGCTCTTCTTCACATTTGTAGGTATAAAGTTTGGAGAAAGAGATCCCTTCAAACTTACTCAGTCCTTAAACCTTTCTACTGTGTGAATCACATCAAAGGACATCTAAGCAAAGGGTGGTTAAACTCATGTCAATATGAGTTAGAGATGTTAGTAATTATCTGGCTAATGGATGGAGCGATGGAAAGCTCTGCACTCTGCTCGAGGTCTCCTGAACCAAAGCATGCCCAGAACAGCAACCCTTTCCTGAGGGAATAACCTTCGGTGTGTGTTTGCTTGCTCTGCACACAGAAGGAGGAGCACACCATGCTGGAAGACATCCAGGTCACTCTGGCTGAGCTGGACAAAGTTGCCTTCTGTTTCAAGCAGCTGGATGAAAGTCTTGTAGCAAGTGAGTGTTCTCTGTTCCTTTGAAGCTCTTTTTTGTTGTTGTTACATATTTTATGGGCTAATATCCTGACTAAACTCCAGGAGCCCCTGTCAGCCCTGGGGAGCTCTGGCAGCTTCTCTGCAGCACTGTGGATTCCTCAGCTTGCACTGCAGACACAGCAGATGCAGCAGGACTGACAGGGTGGGTGGAGTGCCTGCTCTGTGCTGGGCAGCTGTGGCCTGTGCCCATGAGCCTTATCTGGGTGCCTTTGTACCTGGGCAGGTGTGACAGAGGATGAGTTGCAGTTCTTGACATGTTTGTGATTCACCACGTTCCCTGCGTGCATCCCCAGCTCTCCAGTGTCCTACCCTGACAGTTCTGTGTGTTTACTGGCTGAGATCCCATGAAACAACAGGGGATTTTAATGATGAACCATGTGCAGTGTATTTGTGTCAAACATCAGGCCAGGTCACACTAACTATTATCTTTTTAAGTGCAGTATGTCAGAGCCTGCATTCTCTCCATAAAGGCTCTCCCTTAGTCATTTGGGGTGGAGGTAGGAAATGTTATTTGGTAATTGAACAAACTGCTTAGCAGTGGTTTCACAATTCTCCTGCTGTGCTAAAGCAGTAAGTGTTTTATCTTTATTTCTCCAGATACTCATGTCTTCTACCACATCGAGGGAAGTCGTCAGGCCTTGAAGGTTATCTTTTATCTTGACAGCTACTACTTCTCCAAACTGCCTGCTCGGTTTCAGAGTGGGGGAAGCCTCAAACTGCACACGGTGCTGTTTACAAAAGGTGTCTATAAAAACCTTTCTTGAGAAAAATAAGCTCAACTAATGATTCTAAAAGGTTCAAAGTAAAGAATGACCATGAAGCTCTTAAAAAAAATGCAGCTGAGACCTACAGACACATTTAAGAAGCAGATGCTTCTGTTTTAGGAAGATCTGGGGAGTGCTGGATTTTAGAATGAGACAGTCATGAGAACAAGATGTGCCTGTTTGGGGCTTGTTTTATGCCTTCCTCTACTGGCCATAGAGACACAGTGTACTGCACCACATGGGCAGTGTGATTAGTGTGGTAGCAGGAGAGGTGCCAGGCAACAGGGAAGTGTTTTAAAAAGCAAACACCATGACAGAATCATCTGGACTGGATTGACCTGATAAGCAAATATTCTCACCCAAATACAATACAGGAAATTTCCTTCCAGGGACTATTACTGGGGAATAATTGCTGTTAGACAGAAGTGGAAGTGCTTCCTGTGAAGCTCACCCTTAGGATACCACCACTGTACTGGGAAAGACACTAACTTTGTGCAGTAACAGAATCAGCCTTGACATGATCACAGTCAACTGCTGAGTAATGAGATATACAGAGATAAATAAATGAATTAAATGAAACACTAAAAATATTGATTTAGGAAAATGTTTTCTTCTTCAGCTCTAGAGAGCATGGAGGGGCAGTCACAACCAGCTGGCTCATCTCTGGAAGAACTCCCACAGCAAATTAATGGTATTTCGCTTGAAAAAGTGCAGCAATACTACCGGAAACTCAGGTACTGTGTGCTTCTGCTTTGCCTCTGAAAATTTCAGAGCACTCCTTGCTAAGAACCTTAAAATTTAATGAGAAAGACGTTCCATTCCTGATGGGGTTTTTGTACAAATATGATTTTTGGAGGTCCTCATTGTCTAGTAAACTTGTTAATTTTCTTCCCATAGTTGAGCTTGTTCAGAAGGAGGGCACTGTATAGGATGAAATATCATCAAATTCAACCTCAGAATTCTGTGCAGAGCTACAATTATTTTTTTTAATGGGGATTTGGAATATGTTTCAGTACAGAATTTGTGAATTACTGCAGTCACAATGGTACCATAAGAAAGCAGATCTCCAAGTACAAGATTTTTAGCATAGCTTGCTCAGCTGTTTTATACAAGATAATACACATACATGTGCCTGATTTGGGTAAATTGACTGATCTAGTCCTTGCTGGCTTTTTGCAGGACATTTTACCTAGAGAGATCAAACTTGCCCACTGATTCCAATACTGCTGCAGTGAAGATTGACCAGGTATTGCTGCTGGGTGTATTTCTGCAATAAATTCCCTCACAGAAGTATAACTTCAACATGTCTAAAACCCTAGTTATGGGATACCCATATGGCAGGTCTGTACAAACCCAAACAGCATTGGAAAATGTTCCCTGCCCTAAAGGGGTGAATGTCTCTGAAGTTTGGCTGCAGTTGTTTTGGTGAGAAGAAAATGTGCAGAACCAGAGTAGACTCAGCCCCCCTGCCTGGGCACTGAGGAGGCTCAGGGTGCCCCTCCTGCCCCTGCCCAACAGTGCCTGAGCCCAGACAGAGCAGGCTCATGTTCCTCTCCCACAGACATGAACACGAACAAACACTCGATTTGCAAGTTCCACTTTGCTCACAGTTACAACAGGCAAATGGTGCTGCCTGGCACCTCCTGTCCGGGCAGTCTCTAATGGGGCAGGGCACGTGTGTGCATATCTGCAGGGGAGGATGGAAATGCTGCTGCACAGAACACAAAGCCAGAGACCATCTGTGGGATTTGTGGTAACTGCAGAGAATTGCCCCAGGCCTAAGTAATTTTATTTTGCCACTTCCAAACTTCATATGTATTCTCATTAGTTGTTCTGTGTGGCAGTTGCTCTCGTGTAGAACATTGTGCTTAGATACAGGATAAAGACTTGTGTAAGTGGAGATGGAAGTGCCACTGACTGTCTCTGTGTTGCTGCTCAGCTCATTCGCCCCATCAATGCCATGGATGAGCTCTGCAGGCTGATGAAGTCTTTCACCAGCACCAAGGCAGTGCAGCCAGCGTGTGCCAGCGGTGCCCCGGCTGGGGCTGCCCTGCTGCCCGTGTCCTCGGAGCTGTGCTACCGCCTGGGGGCCTGCCAGATCACCATGTGTGCCACGGGGATGCAGAGGTGAGGGGTGCCTAGTACTGCTGCTGTGGGGAGAACTGCTGCCTTCCTAGACACTTGGTTCCATTCAAAGCAAAGTAAGGGAAATTTTAAGGGAATGTCAAAAGGACCTAAATCCACTAACATCTTTCCTTCAGGGTAGGTTGTGACTTTTAATACTTTTGTTAATAGTTGATATTGACACATAGAAGTTTTGTGTTTCAGTGCATCAGCCAGAGCAACCGAGTGATCTCAGGGCACAGAACTTGCTATCTTCAGTCACATACCAAAAATGTAGGAAGTTAGTTGGACAAAAGTAATTTTAGAATGTTGGTATGTGCACACATTGATTTTTAAACACACCACTGTTCTTCCAGTGTCTCAAAAGTAAAGATGCATTTGTGAATGCCTTTAAATGAATCCATGCAGAAGAGCAGTGACACACAGCCTTTATTATGCTGCAACTCCAACAGTTGCAGTATGTAAGTGTGACAGACTGGAGATGCAGGACTGAGGTGATTTAACAGTTTGGTGGGTAAGGAAATCTAACCTTGCAAAGATGAGCAATCAGCAAACAGCAGCAGTACCAAACAGGCTTGTGCCCTGCACATGGGCATTGCTCCCTCCCTGAGCTGCTCTGTGACCCCCATCTCGTGTCCCTGCGCAGGAGCACCCTGAGCGTGTCCCTGGAACACGCGGCCACCCTGGCGCGCAGCCATGGGCTGCTGCCCAAGTGCATCATGCAGGCCACGGACATCATGCGCAAGCAGGTGAGTCTGTGCTGGCCCCCTGCCCTGACCCCAGGCACGGGGGGGCAAACACCAGGGCACTCTGCTGGGCACTGCAGTTTGGGCATTACAAACCCACGCAGCCAAACTTGCGAGTGTATTCACTCAGTCGTGTCTGAGTAGCTACTCCTGTGTCTGGCAGGAGCACATGAGCTCTTGCATGTACAGCCCTTACAGCAATTAAAGGATATGCTCAGTGTGCAGTATCTGAAGTGCGTGCCTTGATGGTTAGAAAGGAGAGACTGTGCAGCATAGTTAAGACAATTTCTGTATAGAAAAAAACTAAGTCTCAATTACAGTGTTAAATAGCAGCAATTGCCTAGTGCTAGACAGCAGTGCCTGTACAATGCTTTGGAACTATTTCCATCTTTTATGTAAACACAGATGACTAATGTATCCACCCAATGGATTCCAAATCTTCTGGAAGTAGTTAATGGATTCTCAAATAGGAACCATACTCCCATTCTGATATTTTCCCCGAAGGAACAGCAGCTTTATCCATACTTTTAGTACCATAAATTCTGTTTCCATAGGGACCAAGGGTTGAAATCTCTGCCAAGAACCTGAAGGTGATGGACCAAATGCCACAGTGTGCACCTCGGTAGGTTATTACATGTTATGCATTTTCTCTGAGTGCTGCTTTTATGTTTCTGGAACAATTGTGGAGTTCCTGTTTGTGGTAGTTCAAACCACAACACTGGTTCAACCAAAGATGACAAAGGGCTGCTGACTGCCTATACAATGCCATAACTTTGTTATTCTCCTTATGCTCTTTAATTCCCTCCTCTTCATCTGCCCCAAAGGCTCTACAGGTTGTGCCAGCCACCCACAGACGGCGATTTATAGAGGTGGGAGCCACTGGTGGCAGCCCCACAGGAGTGCCCAGTGTGGGCAGCCCTGCCCAGGGCCCACCATTGCCCCTGGGACTGCTCTGGCTAGGCATGGACCTGCTGTGGCCCAGGAACCTGCTGTGGCCCAGGAACATCCTGCCCCAGAACCTGCTGTGCCCCAGGAACTGCTATCCCAGGAACCTGCTGTGCCCCAGGAACCTCCTGCCTCAGGAACCTGCTGTGCCCCAGGAATCTGCCTGGGGGCTCCTGCAGCACCTGCAGGATTCTTGTGTTTCTCTGACTTCTTGAAGAAATTCCTGAAACCACCCTCTGGAGGATGGAGATTGCTGCCCTGTGCCAGGTGCCTGGCACAGTGACTGTCCTCTGCAGGCAGGGCAGGGGCAGGGCAGGTTTGCTGCCCCCTGTCTGGGTGCCCCTGGCAGTTGGGGGCATTGGTGCTGTGTGGGGCAGGAAATGCTGCGGCCACGAACCCCTCCCTGTGACTCGGCAGGATCTCGGTCAGGGACCCTGAGCAGCAGCTCCACAAACACCTCTCCTGAACTGACCTGCACTTTGGAACAAGGACTAGCACAGCCTGTGGTTCATTCAAACATGAACAGAAAGAATTTCTTCTGGAGTCGTTTTCCACTTCAGCCCAGTGAGAGCCAACCTCTCTATGCTGCAGAGTATACATTCCATAATACTCCTTCCCAGTACTTCATTTTACTTGCTGTAGCTTCCAGGTTTTCAATTAACTTTTTACTAATGCCCTATGATGATGTACTCTGGAATACAGTGCCAGTGAAGAGGAGAGATTGGGAGTGAAGGATTTTAAGGAAACTTTACAAAGGAAAAAAAATTAAGTCTCATAGTCAGATGATTTGAACAGATGTAGTTTTTAAAATAGGTCAGAAGAACTATACTTATTTATGTGGAGTGGAATAATATCTGGGTTTGATCATATTATATATACAAGATTTAAATAAAAATTATATTGTTTAAAATGGGACCAATATGCTGGCAATTACACAGCTACTCCCAGTTTAATGAAAAAATCTACATTATTTAAAATCTTTTAATATTTAAGTAGTCTTTAATACAGTTATTAAGATGTATTAGGGATGCTTTTAAGTTAAAAGAAAAAGGAAGCATGTAAATAATGTATTTTATTTTTCGTTTGAAAAGTTGTTCTCCATTCTGTCAGTATTGCCCCAAGCACAGTAATTTTTTCCAAATTACTGGCTGAAACTAATCAAACCATGTCAGCAGCCTCAGGACAGAACTCGTGTTCCTTTGGAGTGAGTGCCTTACCATGCCCAGCCCTCCCTGGCCCAGCAGGTGCACAGGAGACTCCCCAGTGCTGATTCTCTGCAGCTCCCTCGGAACCAGCTCCCAGGCAGGAGGTGCAGGAGTGCTTTGCAGTGATGTATAGTCTAGAAAATAAGGGATTGGGGGGGTTATTTGGGATGTTATTTGGGTTTTAATTGACTTAGTTTTATTTTATTAGCATCCAAGCTGACTGAAAAACTAAAATTACACTTTTTCATTTGGACATAAAGACTTCTTCAATTATTTTCAATCCTCTCTTCAAGACAAAATGGCTTAGGAGAAGTTGGGGGATGCAGATTGTTCTGAACCTTGTTTCTTAAATGTTTAGTGTTTTTTTTTCTTCACTCACAGACTGAAATAGTTTTGGGGAAGGAACATGTTTGGTTTTGATCTCTTACTTTTAGCCTGGTTGCATCCTGGTGCTAATGACACCAAGGCCATGGGCTTGATCCCCATATGGGCCTTGTGTATCCCTTCCAACCCCACCTGCTCTGTGAAACCTCCAGCTCTAACCTGCAAAAGGAGCTGGCACAGCCCATGGATTGCCAGCTGTGCATCCAGGGCTTTGGTCTAGGTGTCTGCTCTGGACTGCAGCAGAGGACCAGATCACTATTTCAATGCACTTCATTGTTAATTTTCAGACAGTAACTCTTACCATTTGCTGTTATGAAGAAATGGATGTTTCTTCACTGGATCCTCAACTTAAAATGTGCTTGGTATTCTAAGAGCTGTAGGAACACCCAAAGGAGGAAAGAGCATGTAGGCTGAGCCCTGGCTGTGCCTGCAGCAGCCCAGCCCAGCCCAGCTCTGTGCAGGGCCCTGGCAGGTCCTGGCCCAGCTCTGCAGCCTCTGCCAGCACAGGAGGGGCAGGGAAGAGCACCCAGGGCACCACACTGTGCACTGGTTTACACTGAAATGCATATGTTGTTATCACTGTAAACGTAAGTTTTTATAATTAGAAGCTGGTTTATATTCTAAGGAAAGAAGGTAT
Source organism: Hafferia zeledoni (assembly GCA_035583235.1). Classification (NCBI taxonomy): domain Eukaryota; kingdom Metazoa; phylum Chordata; class Aves; order Passeriformes; family Thamnophilidae; genus Hafferia; species Hafferia zeledoni. The sequence goes on from JAWWEV010000054.1 coordinate 14,626,091, forward strand.
GAGCTTATTTTCTGTTAGACCCTTCAGTTGCTCAGCTCAAAGCTGTGGTGAGCAGCTCAAGCTCTGCCACTCCATGCAGTGGTGAGGAGCCTGAAGGTGGGTTTGCTCTCAGCTCCAAGGGGCAGCAGAGCCCATCCCCTCCTGTGGGGACACTGCAGACTTCCTGTTAAGGTAGAAAACAACAACTGTTTTGATGGTGTAGAACTGTGGGGTTTGAATCCAGTGCTGGAAAAGAACAGGTTCAGGTGGCAAAAGAAGAGGGCAATGCACAAACCAACCCAGAAGCAAGGAGAGATTAGGTCTGAAGAATTTCCAGGGCTAAAAGCAAAGTGAGAATCAGGCCTGGCACAACTGAGCAAGTGCAGATGTCATAGATTTGGAGCATCTGATGTGGAAAACAGTCGCCATAGAGAACATGGGAATGGCAGCATGCTGATGAGGTGTGTATGCAGCTGGCTGAAGGAAAGAAGGCAATGCTGAAAAGAAAGTGGAGTTGGGTGGCAGCTGCAAGTGGAATTTCTTGTGTATGTGTCTTGTACCTGAATTTGCTTGACATTTGGATTGGGCACTGAAACACAGACCTGGGCAGGCTGGGGGGGAATGCTGAGCTGGGGGACACTCTAGCAAGGGATCCCAGTACACACAAAAAACCCTGTAAGATTTGGAATGCTGAAGGGAATGAAATGAGTGGGATTACATTTTGCAGTGCAAATATTAGCTCATGCACTCCAAGACTGAACAAAGTGTCTTGCTCTATTTCTTGTTAACTGATAACAGGGCCTTGGTCATAGAGTTTGTCACAAGATGACACAGAGGGAACCTGATAGAATCATGAAGGCTCAGCCTGCACTAGGAGGCAAATGGCCAGTTGGGATGGTGAGGCCAAGTAATTAATTATGTGAAAATGGGTGACTGGGTGTTGAGGAAAATAGGTATCTTTATAAGAAGAAGATAATGAGAAAGGTAAAGACAGGTCAATGTAAATATAAATACAGTCTGAAGGGAAAAAAGGGGTGGAAGTGATCAGGGATAAATATTGGCTGAAACTTTTTCTGGACCCAAGAAACATTTTTCTCCAGTCAGGCTCTGTCAGAAAAAGCAGTGACCTCAGTCATGCTGAGGTGGTGCCTGACCGAGGGGGACTTGGCCAAGCCCAGACCTGCTCAGTCCAGTCCAGTCCAGCCCAGCCCCATCCCCTCCCTGCCCAGCCCAACCTCTCTGGCTGTGAGAGGACCTGGGGAACATCCTGCTTTTCTCCTCTGCCAAGGTGCAAAAGCTTCTCAAACCCAGGCCTTGGCCCCTGCCAGCATTAAACATCTTCCCATCCCACTCTTCAGCTGCAGACTGGAATCTCAGGGTTTTTAGATGAGGAACCACAGCTTTAGACAAATACACATCTTGTTAGGAATAAAAACCATTGAGAAGGCCACCTGAACTCTGGCAAATTCTTGGCCCTCTGGAACCATTTGCCTGCACGGATGCGGTGAAGATTCAAAGGAGAAAAATTGTGAACTGTTTTGAAAACTGATAGTGCTTTACATGTATAATATAGTTTAAATTACTTGAAAAACAGGAAACTAGCTAAAAAAAGGACAAACATCACAATGACATGTATAAAAATCTCTGCTTTTCATTCCTATAAATATATTATTTGCGAGTACTTCGTGTAAGAAAAGGGAACTGAGTATATTTTTATCTACTTGCTCTTCCTTGTTTCAGGATTCAGAAGTACTGTGCATTAATACCATCAAAGGACCTAATTAAACATATCTGTTCTCATTAGGGAAAAAGAATAAACTTATATTTATGTGTAAAGCTTCTCCAGACTGCCTTAACTTCAGCTGTTTCTACTTGATTTGAAGAGTATCTGAATTCAGCACATAAATAAACATTAGGTGAATAATATTTTAAAATGGTCCTGGCAGGAGGTTATTGGACTGTGGTTGCAGAGTAGCAACTTTGCCTTTGTTAAAGAATATCACCTAGTTTGCCATGAGGAGAATATTGTTAAGGTTCTTCCAACTGTCAGCCTTTACACCCTGAGAACCAGGTTCGTACTCACTGTTGAAGTCAAGGGTACCAGGAGGGAGGTTGGTTTGTACCTGGACCCCAGATCAGCCCGAGGGGCTTCACTCCATGTCCTGCAGCCTGGAGGGGCTTCACTCCATGTCCTGCAGCCCACGGTGGCTTCAGTGATGAGTTAAAGACAAAGGACCTGATTAACTTAGGACAGGCTTGGGGTTGTAGTTCAGCTTTCCCAGATGTTTCCAGAGGAACCAAGAGCACAAGATGAAATTTCCTGCACCAACACAACACCACAGAACAAATAGCTCCTGGAAAAGGGCATGCCTCTTGAAAGGCCTTTATTTTTACCTTGTGTACAAAGGGCAGGAATGGTGTTAGTGTCTGACCCTAAGTTAGACTAAACCTAAAAGGCTTTTCAAAGTTAATCAATGATCAGCCAGAGTAGCTCAGGTAAGATTGAGCTCAAGTCTCATCACTGCATTTGCACCTAAGATCAAAACCTCATCTGGGCTGGGGGGACAATTCTGAAATAACACAAGTTGGAGGGAATGTTTTTGCATGAAACAGAGCTCGTTGTGGTTTTAGGAAAATGTTCCACAGATTATATTTTTATATCAGTTCATGGATTGGCATTTTGAAATGATTTGTAAATGAAAAAATACGTAGAGAATATTTTAGAGGGTTTTCCCATTTAAGTTTGAGGGATTCTACTGTACTAATAGCGTTATATTTCTCTTAATGTTTATGTAGTTTTAACTAAGTACATGTATCCTGCATAAAGATAAAAGTCTTAATATAATTTTTCCAATTTTTGTATCATCTAGTCCCTGCTGTCATTTTATCATTCCTGCTCTGTGTGTGTTTGGTTTGCTGAGTGTCTGTCAGAGCTGAAAACAAGCCATTCCACAGACACTACCCAGACTGGCAGGACAATAAGCCTTCTCTCAGGTGGGATTCAGAGCACTGCTCGTGGGCTTGGAAGGGTGAAAGGTATCTGCACAGGATGCATTTCTAGTGGGCTGTTGAGAATACTTGGCCTATTGCTTTAAGCAGAACCTTTGGAACTTCTAGAAGATGGAGAAAGTAAAAAGTATTTAATGATCAAATCCTTTTTTGTTTTGTGGGTTAAAGGATAATTAAAATAGCTCTTTACTTCTCTGGACACACTGCATCCTGTCTTTATTGAGCCTGAATTAAAGAACTAAATCTCTTTCCCCTCTTCTGCCAAATGACAAAAGCTGAAAAATGCATTTGGCTGCCCCAGCTGTGCATCTGAAATTTCCCCTGACCCTGAAACAGCAACAGGTCTGAGTCTTCCCTCAGAGTCCTAAACTCAGTTTAGTGTGTTCTGACACTTACCCAAAATACAGAATTGGTGACAGGTTTTATGATCTCGGTGCTGTCAGTGCTGCACCAAGTCCATGTCAGAGCAGAGTGAGGGTTCTGCACCCACAGCCCTGCCCAGCCCTGACTCTGCTCCAGGTGCCTCCTGCCTGGGCTGGCACACTCAGTCACTGCTCTCAGCTACCCTTAACATGGCAACTCTTCATTTTCCTGCCTATCCAGGGGCTTCCTTTTGGGGATACCTTCCATTCATTGAAAGAATCAACTGAAGATAATAACTCTGCACACCTGAAAGGGTTTGATGGTTTCCAAGAAAGAAGAGAATGACACAAGAGTTAAATCCCTTCATCCATGCCTCTGATAAAGATACTATGAGTTTGACCCCCTTGTCTTTGTAGCAACAGAGAGAAAGATGTCAAAGGAGAGATCCAAGAAGAGTTTTGCTTGCACCTTCCTGTGTGATAAAAATGTGTTTGTCCCATTATTGCATGTTGATGGTGAGATTTGTTAAGTTTTGGTTCTTAGCCAAAATCACCCTGTCAAATTCCTCAAGTCCTCGAAGCCTCAGAGCCTCAACATTTTTACAAGGTCAGGACAAGCCTCTAGTTTTTATCAGTGGTTTAATTTCCATTTCATTTGCAAGAAATTTAACGAGGTGCTGCTGTTTCAGCAGTTCCTGAAGGAGAGACCTGTTTCAGCCCTAAGAGTGTGGAATGTGTGACAGAACCAAAGTCACCGTGCCATAAACAGGAGCAGCAATTGGCTACTCCCCAGGCAGTTTGTAATGCTTGGGAAGGGGAGAGGAACCAGAGAAGGGACAATGGGGCTTGGCTGCCTCTCACCAGCAGGTTCCACAGAGCTGTGAGCTCACCCTTCGCGTTTCAGGAGATACGACTCTGTTTCAGAGGCTACTTCTACCTAAGAGGAAGAGGAAAATTGGAAATATAAGGTAAATAAGCATAAAGGAATTCAAATTATGAAATGGAGACCTCATGAAAGCTGAAGTAGTCTCAGAGTGCGTAAAGAGTCAGGAATAGTACATGATGGTGATAATTATCTCACTGGGGCTTAAGATCTGCTATGGGAAGAATTACTGAGATAATAATGTATTTTTCTTGATGTATCCTATAGGACCAGTCAGCCATTGGGCTGAACTCTTTAGAGTTAAGTATCAAAAAGGTAGTTCTTTCTCAAAGGAATTTACTTTCCCAGAGTTTGTCCCATTTTTGGAGGGTGTTGGTATTCCCCCAGTTCCTAACAAGGGATCCTGGCAGGTGCAGAGGGGCTGCACAGACCCCCAGAACCAGCCCTGAGCTGAAGGCTCTGCGGTCCCAGAGTGAATCCCACACGGAGGCTCAGACCCTCTGCCCACCTCCAACCTGGACTGGGCAGAAAGCAATAAACCTGCTGATTGCTGCCCTTGGAACCTCCCCTGCGTGCCCAGGGGCACTGCCAGCTCGCTCTGCTCTGGCAGCCCTGGAGCCAAAGCCCAGACTGGGGCACTGCCTCTCGCTCTGCCCTAGCAGCCCTGGCACCCAAAACCCCGTGCCATGCCAGGCAGATGCTGGCACTGCTCCCAGGGCAGCAGAACTGGAGCTGCTTTCTGTGAGCAGCCAGAGCTCCTTGAACGGTCCCTCCTGCTCGTCATCATCCAGTCTTTGAAAAATACTTCTCTTTGCCAAAAGAATGACTCACTTTGTAAAATGTCAATTAATGCCCTGCAGAGCCTGCAAAAAATAGGTCTGTTTTTAATGAATTAGGATTACAATTAGTAATTAATGTTTGAATTAAGTGATTATTTTCTTGATCCTGCTTAAAACTAAATTTGGTTCTAAGCACTTTGAAGGCAACGAGCAAACCATCATTATTATGCAATCAGCTTTAGATTACATACTGAAGTACTTACATGACTGACCTACATTCATCTTGAGATAATTAAAAATAGTTAGTAAGGCCCTGTCACAGTTCCAATGTGCAAAAATCAAATTCATATTATTAGAGGTGCATGAATACTTGCTTTTTTGATGAAATTTATCTGCAAATTGTTACATGAAAGTTAATGAAGCTATCCCACGAGTGTAGTGCTTGCAGAGAGTGGTTTGGCAGGGCTGCATCATTCATCTCTGATCCCACGTGAACTCAGCTGGATTTTATTTTGCAGACCTTTAGATAGCGAGCATTTGTTTCCGGTTTCTCACTTTAAGCCCACATTCCATTAAACCCACTACACTCAGCATTTGGAATAAATTGCATTTGGAAGATCAGCCAAGTCAGATGGTAAGGCCAAGTGCCCAATCTCTTCTCTCTCTTACCAATCACTTACAGTTCATCAGCTCTTGCAATGAAAAATTGACAAAGGTAACAGTCTCTGGAAGAGCAGGGTTAGGAGGGATGTTTATGTTTTAATCACCTGGGGTTTTTCCTCTTTTCACAAAACGGTGAAAAGCACAGGACTGCCAAAGGGAAGACTGAGCTGTCCTGCTTCATTTCCTGATTGAAAAGACTGTAAGAAATTATTGCTGCACAGAACCATGGCAGGGTGCATTTTTTCCTGGCATTTAAGGCAGCTTCTTCACAGGAGGAGTGATCATTTGATATTTAAATTAAATCACCACTAAAGGATCAATAGCTAATCCTACAGATGAATCCCATCAACAGTATCTAAGAAGCTTTTGGCTATTTTTTTTAATAATGCATTTCCACTGAAAGAAGTGAAAGGATAGTCAGTTTAAGGCGAAGGAGGTTTTGGTTCCCTACATTCAGATCACTCTGTACACAACTGCTTCAGTCCTGCAGTAAGGGCTACAGCATGATTTAATGCTGTAGAACAAAGAGGAAAATATGCCAGATAGTAAAATGATAAATTGGGTTTTTTTCTATTTATAGTTTCTTCACAACATTCTGTCTCACATGGAAACAATTTTTAATAAATAACTGTCTTTGCAGAACCACAAAACATCAACAGTTTATGCACAGGACACCCATGTGATTGACACATCCTGCAATGTAGAAATCCTTCCCTCTTGTTTAGTCTCTCCCTAGAAAAAACTTCTACAGAAACCAACAGATTTCTCTTAATTTCATTTAGTTCCCTAAAAATCTCTGCTTTCAGCTGCTGCTTGGCAGAGCACTTGCAGCTTCAGTGTAAGGGCAGATGGGTGGGCACCCGAGAGCAGGGCACGTGTACACACACTGAGAGCCAGAGCTGCTGGGAGGGGAAGGGTCCAGCTGCCCTTGGCTCCCATCCCACTCCAATTGATTCAGCTGCTCAGGCAGCAGAAGCCTCTCCTCTCTCTGTGCCCTGCTCAGGCAGCAGAAGCCTCCTCCACATGATAGCCCTGTACTGTTTGGAGATTTAGAAAAGTATAGGCCTGCTGATAAACCCGAAGGTTTCAGTTTTGACACCTGACACTGTTACGATGCAAACCATTGCTGTGTTCATTGGGTTTGCCCTTGGACTAACAGAAAAGCAGGTGCTGTAGGAGACAACAGGAAAACAGGGGCAATGTTTCACTGACTCCCAGCTCAGGAAGGTTAGCAAATGTTCGAAGTGAGTTTAAAGATCAGTTACCAGGTTAGAAGTGAAATCTTTTACAATTTCCATTATCGATGAGGTCTGGAGAGAATTCCTTTGTTAGTGGTACCATCAGATCAGAATACATTTTCAGATTTTGTCAGTGAACCAAAAAGCAGCAAGAGGATTTCACAGGGAAAGAATAATCTTATGAGTCTCTGAAATGAGTGCCCTGTTGGTCTGCTGCATGTGGGCAAAATCCATGATTAAATCTGCCACCACTCCTGCTCTGCTGTCTGCTGTTGTTAGGCTTTCTATCGAGGACAGGTCAGAATCTTAATCTGCATTCATCTTGTATGCCTACTGAAGATAATTAAAAAGCCCCAAAACTTATCTGGGTCATGTTTGATTTCTTCTAAATTATTTTCTGGTGACAGGCCTTTTACAATTATCTGCTCTGCTTCATGTGGGTTATTTTTCCTGCACCATGGAACATTTGGCTAATACATATGATACAAACACAGGCATCTTTGGGGCATAACAAAATGTTCTGAGATCAATTGTTTACTAGAAATAGTTAATGGGATGAGCAGAGGCCTACTGAGAATGAGAAAGAATGCCAACAATTACTCTCTTCTCTTTAGGAAGTAAGAAGATGAAAACCACTAAACACAAAATCCTTTATCCTAAAAGTCCTACAGGCTACAGGGTGGGGAATGAAAAACTATTGCCCTTCATTGTATATATGAATGGGAACTAGGAATAATAATAATAAAAAAAAAAAGATTAAATGTTGCTACTAATTTTGTTGTTGAGAACAAGTATCAACTTCTGGCCAAATTTTTTCTTGCATGCAGAGTCTGTTGAGAGCCCCTCTTTAGAGACTTTCTTTTCTTGTAAAACACAAGCCAAACTCTCAAAATGCTGTACTAGGACTTTTCAGCTTTGCCTCCTTAATCAGTAGTATTTTCCAGGCCCACAAGATACAACTCATCCTGGCATTTAGAAATGCAACCTTTATACAACACCAGCTGGCAGAGTCATTCCAAAGGGGCTGTACTTCAATGGGGTTTCTTAATTACTTCTGCCTGTGAACTCAGGGGTCAGATGAAGGCAAGTTATTGGAAGATGAAAGTTAGGAGATGATAACTTGGAACTGGTATTTGCATAAATAAATACTTAGGCTGACTAACATACAAGCCAGAATTTTCTGATGAAGAAAGGTCATAGAAAATGTAATCATACCAAAGATTAAGATTTTTAGGGGAGGCATAAATGCCTTACAGAAACTATTGTCCCAAATAAATGAAAGGCAATCATTCTGTCCCTTCACATCCAGTCACAGGAATATTCTTTAAATAGTAAAGAAAACAATTTCCTGGCAATATATGACCAGTTGAGAGGACTGATGGTGTCCAGCTGTACCTTGGGCCAGTCACCCCAAGAGGCTTCCAAGCTCTTGAATGGCCTGTGCTGAAATGGTCACCTCGGGAAGTGAAACGAAAAGTACAGACAGAATTTATGTGCATCTGTAACACAAAGGGTTGTTGTTAAAGAAGCCTAAGACAATGGCTAAGTAAAGAGTGCTTAGACTGACCTTCTTTTCTAGCAACCCCCCGACTTGTCTCCATTCATGTCTCACACCAAGGCTGGAACACATGCCCAGCTCTGCCCAGTCAGGACGCGCAGCGAACCAAGAGTTCCCTTGGGCTGTGAGTGCTCAGATATAGAACCAGAACCACAATGGGACTGGAAGGGGCTGCCCCAAACCCTGGGGATGCCACTGAAAGGCTCAGCTCCCAGGGAGAAGGGCGATGGTGCAGCTCCAGTGGCGGAGGGAGTTCATTGGCGTCTGTCTCCTGACCAGGAGGTGGCAGCGATTCCCTTCACAGAAACAGGAAAGCTCCAACAAGACACCCAGAACTGCAGGCAAAGCGTTCAGGGGGAGGGGGAAAGACATTCCGAGCACAGGCTGCTTGAGCTCAGGGAACAAAATCGCATTGCAGAGTGCAGAAGGAATAAAGGTCTTTTTCTGGTTTCTATTACTATCTTCACTATTTCTTTAGAGTCTAAAAGAGAGACAAATTACTGGAGAGAGATGCAGCTCCCAGAGCTTTCAGTTAGGTATTATTTTTAGCCCTAATCACATCTGCATATTTCAAGAAGAGCAACACACTTCCAGCTGGTGTTCAGCAGCTTTATGTTAACGCTATTTGTATGCTAATGGTATTTGTGAAAATATGCTCAGACACTTGTACATTAGCAAGACCCTGAACATGCTCAGACATCACCTTACCCCAGGCACCTCACAGCAGAGTGCCCCCTATTCCTGTGCCAGGGCTGTGACTCCAGAGGGGCAGCTCAGCAGCAACCCCTCCATGCCATTGTTCCTCTGTGTTGGGCCCCTCTCCCCTCCTTGCAACTTCCTGGATAGATCCCACCATTCCTGTGCTGTCCTCAGAGCACAGTGATGTCCTGAGTGTGTTCTGTAAATCCTGCCCTGTCCCAGGCTCAGCCAACACTGCCACCCAACCTGCATCCCTCCTGACTGCCCAGAGCTGTGGCTGCTCCAGCCTTGGACGTGTTCAGGGCCAGGCTGGACAAGGCCTTGAGCAACCTGGGCTGGTGGAAGGTGTTCCTGCCCATGGTAGGGGGGCTGAGACTGCATCATCTTTGAGATCCACGTGTGGTATGAGTGATGCTGCCTCATTAGCCTAAACCCAAAAGAAAGTTACAGATTTTTACTGAGAATCTGGCAGAATGAGTGGAGGAATAAAATTTGTCCATTCAAAGGAGTTAACACTCAAAAGTCATGATGAACATTCCTGGCAAACAGCTTGTAGAAGCTTCCATGAGAGAACTTTTTTTACACCTAATATTCATTACAACATTACAAAAATACACCACCAGTTAGTCAACAATGGTATGACAATGTAAGAAAAAGCATGAGGCTTCCTGTAAATGATGTCTTGTGGCTTTTAAAAAGACTTCTGCAGAACAGATTATGTAAGCAAGGACAGTTGGACCAGGGCCTTCTCTGCATCTCTGTCATTCTCCTTTCGGAACGGTTGTGCGATGGCTTCAGTGCTCTGACTGAAATATGCCATCTGCATCTCACAGAAAAGGTATTTATATTTATCCCCACCCTGTCAGTCTAAACTCTTTCTGTGCCCCAGACAGAAAAACTCCTTGAGTTGCCTTTTTGCAGGCTGGCTTAACTGCTTCCACATCACACAATTCCTCATCCTGCAGACAGATGAACTCCAGTCCCTTTGAGGTCACAGTGTCCTCCAGGCTCATGCTGAAGCACAGCAGAGACAACACCCTGAGTTCACGAGCTTTATGCTGGATCACACTGTGGCAAGAAGGTATTTTGCAAATAAATTTGAGCCTACTCTGTGTGGGATCCAAGCAAGCTTGATTTCAAACCAAGAAGCTGAAAAGTCATATTAGCAGAGGCCGGAACATTGTGGAGAAAAATTGCCTCATCCAGAGGGTGGAGGATGAATTGCCTTTCCAGCAATAATCCTTGGACACCCACACAAGCCAGCCCCCACTGAGGACTTCTCTTTTCTTAAGGGGCAGTGAAGTTCCTGTGATTGCCACAATCACAGTGCCTGCAAATGAGTTGGACAGTAAGTGGCACTGAAAGGTTTTCTGATGAACCAACTTTTGAATGATTTCATTGGCTTCAAAGAGATTGCACTTGTGTTTGGGTAGCTGTTGCAGCCTACCACTAAGGAGAGTGGCAACTTCTCTTTCAGGTAAATGAAAAGCAGCCTGTAGTCCCTTAGCAGACAGCAAATGTGTGTCAGCACTGGCTCCCTCAGTGTGTGTGACCTGGCTGCCCTGGCATCAGGGAGAACAGCATGGAGGGGGTTGGCATTACCTCTTGGTTGGACTTGTATCAGCCTGTCTTGCAACAATCCAAAGACAGAAATCACAGACTTGGCATTAATGTGGATTTGTTTTATAGTGTATTATCATATGCACATTAAAAAGTGATACTGCTAAATGTTGCTACACTATTTGAGCAATAAAGGGGGAAGATATTTCTCCCACTAGTCAGTATTTATTCACAGTTTTCTTTTAGGAAGTTTCTTAGAACACTTTTTACATTCTATGTAAACTTCCTTCCTATGGCTTCACTACCAGTATTATATTGTTGATAAAATATTGGCTTAGATTTATATTATACCCATCTGATGAAGCCTTAAAGATTCATTTCTTCAGTGTCAAGTTGTTGAGTTTACCCTCACATAATCACAAAATCATCAAAGCAAATACAAGGCTATTTGCTTGAATTGACCAAACAAATGAGTTAACTGCTTCTAGTGAGTTAGTTCCAAGAAAGACAAGTGCCACAGCACAACTCAAGTACATCAGAAACAACTTGACTGACAGGGAAATTAAAAGGTTCAAAAAGCCATTGTCCCTTGCTGTTTCACAGCACACTAATCTCCATATATATGGCACATGTTAAGATGATAAGCTTGAGAACTTGCATTTTTGCTGGATGTGATTACTGTAACTGCTGTAATGTGTCTCAGTGACAGTAAATCCTGATTATTTAACCTTAGCCTAATATTTGACCATTAGAAGGAAATACTTCTTCACAAGGTCTTATCTAGACTGTCTCTTTACATTTTCCTTTAAAAGTAACAAGTTCTTTCCTTTTGTCTAATCAAAACAAACAATTAAATTGTGCTCTGGGACTGTAATTTTGCAGTATGCTGTAATCTGTTCCCCAGTTAACAAGAATAAATCTCCTTTTTCATTTATTCTTTACAAAAGCTAAACCTTTGCCATTTTGGCCAGGTACTTGCTGTTTACTTCCTTGCTCCTAGTTAGAAATCATATTTGCATCAACTATGTACTCTTAAAAGTTTAAGACAAAGAAAACCAAACCTTGTATCAGGACAGACAGCCTTGAAAACTACACGGTATGTTATCCAGTAAAATGATCTCCAATGTACCCAAAACTGAGCCCCAGAGAGTACAGCAGAGCCTGGATTTCCTCCCCTCTGGAGAGCAGAATCACACTCACCAGCAGTTTCCTTCCATCCCAACCTGCAGCTCCTGGCATTCCTGAGCACTGGCACCAGCAGATGTGCTGCCCTGCTGAGCCATTGCAGCTTTGTCCAAAGGGCCTCGGATCCTGCTGGCTGTCGAGCTGCAGGGTGAAAGGAATCTGTCAATGCACTCAGCTCCAGCCTCCTAAGTCCCTCTGTAATTCTCATTCCAGTCAATGGCAGAGTAATTGCCATTTCATATGATCAATGTCCTAGCCCAAGTACAGATCTCCAGCTGCATAAATATTTCCTGATCTGTCTTTTCACCCAGCCCAGGGAGAGCAGTAATTGTTTTTCCATTTCAGTCTTTACCCTCAAGTTCAAGGTGTCTTTTAGTTGCCAACCATGTGCATGTTATTCTGTTTTCAGCATAACGTCCTTCCTCATTTATACTGTCATATCTCCTTCTCTGTGACAATTGCCTGTCCTTAAACTCTGGGTCTGGGTAATGTAATATTATCGCCTATTTCCTGAACTGGCCACATTTCAGTTACTCCAATTACACCAGATTTGTCTTCAGGCAGCAGATGTCCTTGCTCTCCCAGCCCCTTTGCTGTTTCCCTCCCTGCCTCCCCGTGCCCTCCAACACACAAATATTCACCTGCTGAACAGGCAGCAGAAGCTGCTCTGCCTCACTCAAGCACTTTTCATACCTGTCTGACTGGCAGAGGGGGTTGTTGTGCAGTTCCTGCCTCTGTGAGACAGAAATCTCAGATCTTATCTGGGACTGGGGTTAGGCCTGGCTTCAACAATGCAGGGTGCTCAGTACAACCTCTAACAGAGACAAGGCACTGCAGCTCTCCAGAGGAAAACCCTCCCCTATTTGTAGCCCTTGTAAGCTCCCAGACACTCAGCTGGAACTTCTCTGGCCCCTCTGTCGGCTGTGAAAGAACACCTGTTTCAGTTTGTGCTCACCAGTGGCTAAAAGCCACACCAAACATCAGTGCACCTGTGAAAGACATCAGTGCCTGCGGAGGTTTTGACTTCACTCGAGTGTTTCTGGGTCTCAAACTCAGGCTCTTCTCATTCTCCTTGCAAGTCAGGAGCTTTCCAGTCTCTGTGAGGGTAAGACCATTCTGAGTCCTAATGGACCAGAAAAGAGAGGGCAAAAGTCACTCTTACCTCAAACTCACAGCTATTTTCTGGTGCTTGGAAGGAAATGATTTCTCCCCTTAGGGATAGGTGGTTTCCTTAGTTTCCTGGCAAGAGGTGCATATATTTACAATACTAAGACTCTTAGTCAAGTATATGTTGCCAAACATTCACGTCCTAGAAATACTGCTGGTTTTCATCAGTTATCATCCCAGCTATGGATAATGCCATATGGCCTTAGGAACTCGCCTGCCACTCACAGAGCAATTACTTCAATTTTGGCTGCATTAATCTGCAATATTTGTGTCTCTTTGGATGCAAAGCAAAAGTGATCAGCGTCTTCCCAGGCTGTGAGAAAGGCAGTGTCTGCACAGATTATCACTTAAACCAGGCAAGGGCGTTTTTCTTGAAAAACAATAAATTATTTTCACTAGTGTTATTTTTAGAAATATTTAGGAGGCAAAGGAGGAACCATATTACTCATATAGAGTTGCTAAAATCCTCTGGGGTCAAAATTTATATCTTAACAAAGTTTAGGAAAAAACCCTGCCTGTTACCTGTTAATTTCACAAGTTAAAAACTACAACTGCTAAATTAAAAAAAAAAAAAATATTATATTCTGTGGTCAATAAACTAACTAAGGACACTACTTACATTTGTAGTTCGAGTATAGATTTTAAATCCTTGTACCAATCTAATTCTGGAGGATTCTAATTTTAATTGCTGAATAAAAGAGATGCTGTGGCTTTATAACCAATGAGAGATCCTCTGCCAGAGTCAAGGAGCTGGAGGTGGCCATCCTCTAGGCACTGCAAAAGTGCTTCCCGAATTTGAGAAGCATTAGTTCACACGTGACTCATCACATATATCAGTGTAGTCCCAAATTATTTAGGAACTCAGTTGGTCTCATTACTCATGTTGTGAATTCATATCTGCTATTATTCCAGTTGCCTGTGAGTCTGAGAAGTGGAAACAGAAGTTAGAATTTCTTAGCCTGCTCAAACACCAAGTAAAATCAACACACTGAAGGCCTGGACTTCTGTTCACCACCTCGTCTGCGCAAGTGGACTAAAATCTGCCAGGACCTCCACGTGTCCTCAGCACTGTTCCCATCAGCATTCCTGCTGGTGGGGATGGAAGGGAAGGTAGCAGCATATGAGGCTGAGCAGAACTAGAAGCAGAATGGCATTCCCATGAGGCAAGTCAAAAAGCTGAGAGACAGTACAGGGCTCTATCACATCAAACCACTCACAGGAACCTGTGGAAAACCAACAGTATTAACCATAGCTTTGATATATATATGATCCTACTTAAGATGGTCACCCTCTGATCACGCATGAAATATCCGGAGGAAGACCTTTTCTAGGCACAAAGCAAGCCCACCTGCTGTAAAAGACCAATAAAGCCTTAATTTGCCACCCTGTTGTCTTCAGATGCCCAGTCCTGACCATAAGCCCCAAACGTCAGTGCTCCTGCTGGACATACACGTAGAGGAAATCCCAAGCAGGGATACTATTCAGGCACTTGCCTAAAATCCAAGTAATTATTCGTCATCACCAGAATACTGGTAGTTACCCACTACAGAACAGCACCTTCCCATGCAAAGGCAAGGATTCCAGCTGTGCAGCAGTCATGGTACTCCTATTGAAAGAAGGCACTCTGGATTTTCAAGGATTCCACAGAAACAGAGTGGCCTCCACCCCTACAGAATGAGAAAGATGTTCCCAAGGAACACTGAGGAGAGTGACATCACAGGCTTGTTTGGTTATGGAGAAGACTCATTTCTAGGCCTGGCAGTTGACTGGTAGACGTGTCAATTATCATTTACTATGCATGAGAACATGATGATCCACTTTTACCTCCCATGACATATTTCATTATAAACAAGGAATAGAGACATTCCCTCCACATATTCTACTTTTCACGAAGTGCCACGCACTTCTGATACTATCATTACAGATTATGCTTTTTATACAGGAATGATCAATCACTTTTGTGAAGCCACTCAAGCTGGTAAATGAATGGCAGTAAGTGCTTTGGTATAAAAATCCCAAGTCAAAATTGGTGCCAGCCTATAAAATAAAACAGCATTGAAGATTTTGAAAGCAGTTAAGGTGTTACCATGGTGAGTTCCAATAATAAAAACAGGCTTAATTTTTAATAGGCTATGCTATACAACATATATGAGCAGGAGAGTCTCCTTTTGGTGGTGTTTGCTTGCAAATTCAATGTCAAAATTTGTATTTATTTCACTGGCTGAGTGCAAAACAAAGCACAATGCCTACACTCCTTGGCTGCTGCTCCAGCACTCTCCTCTGAGCTCCACAAAGCACTCAGGGACACTGACCTGCTTTTCATGTGCTCAGATACAGCCAAGCACCTCCTTAACAGTATTTCTATGCTCTATGAGCTAATCCCGTGTAATGATTGTAGGTACCTTTGAGCAAGAAATGCTGCCCGGCTGAAGTCCCCTAATCGTGTTAGTGCAGCTCCACAGGGGCTCAGCAGCCTGGTGAGAGGGGCTTTGCTGGGCAGGGCTGCTCAGAATGAGCCTGGCAGCTCAGGATCAGTCTCAGGATTGATTTCTAAGCAGTGGATCTTCCTAGCACACTTATGACCTATGGATATAGCTACTCTATTTCCAAGAAAAGCATTTCTAGACATTTGTTAGTGGCTTTGTATTCCTCCAAAGCACATGGTGAATGCAAACAACTGGAAAAAAAAAAGAGAGAGAGAACCCCCTGTACATAGTGGACATCAGCTCTGCTGCAATCATACAAGGCCATAAAACCTCCTGGAGAAAATTGGAAAGCTTGTACCACACTCTTCTATTGCTAGGAGTATTTGGGTACTGCTGGAGATGATATTTTTGAGTAGGCAGACCTCCAGTTTTGTCCAAACTCTGGAAATTTCTGTATTCTATGATCCTGTTGACCCAAGAAGAAGAAGCCCTTCAGTGGTTCAAAGAGAGAACAAAAACTGACTGTGCTGCACAACCTTTGGGCTGCACTTACTCGTGTCCAGGTCTTCTCATATATTCCTTCACAAGAACAATATATGGCAAGAAGGGCAAGGTAAAGTAAGGAAGATTTACCAAAATATTCCAAAATAATAGTTATAAATATTTCATGACTACTTCCTGAATGCTCACTTCCACTATTAGGTATCTCCTTGTTCATTGGAAAATTCCATTTTAAGAAATCAGACTGTTTTGAGGCTTGTCTAGATTAAGAAAGGAGTGCTTGGGGGGCAAGAGGATCAAGCTCCAAGACAAAGCCTTGCAAACAGCTACCCAAGAGGTTTTTGCTGCAGAGAAGCACATGTTTTGGGATCCCTTCAGTGCTTCAGTGTTTTCTGGAAACCTGGAAGCGACAGCCAGAGGCTCTTCCAGAGATCCACAGGTGGAAGTAGAAGAGCAACAGTATTTGTAGATTGAGTCTTGACTTCATTGTAACAACAAAGGTTCTACTACAGGTTTGAGTAAAGGTTTTACTACAAAGGTTCTTGGTTTTCATCCTCAAATAACAGGAAATCTCCAAAAATCATTAAATAACAAAGATACCTAGGATACAAAATCTGCTGTTTCTTTGGTTTGGTTAGAAGAGCAAAGGTCTCTCTTTCTTTTAAGAACCCTAATACCTGTTAATTTAGAGTGATTTAAGGTTAATTGCTACTTACATTTGTGTTGGAATTCTATTTGGTATTTGGCTTAAAAAGCAAGCTGTGTGCTGAACTGCATATGTTAATTAGGTGATGTAA
>JAWWEV010000054.1:14642996-14663957 GCA_035583235.1 Hafferia zeledoni
ACCTGTGGAAGGTTACAGCCTTAAAGAGGTATATAATTGTATGTGCGGATGAATAAAGTAGTTCTGGTGGTCTGTTGCTGCTAACTCCCATGGAGTCGTCTTGTCAGGCCATAAACCCATCTCCCCAGACTAAACATTTGAAATTTCTTACCTCCTAAATTTGACTTGTTGCTGAACTGCTTGTGGCAAGGTTTGAAATCTGGATGTGGGACAGCGAGAGCAGAAGTGGCCGGTTATAACAGCAGCTTTCAGAACACAGAGCATGAAATGCAGGGCCCTCAGGCTTTTATGCTAAAGCCACACTGTCCATCCAGCACGAGACACCAGCACCTCATCTGGAACAGAAAGGACATCAGGACTGCTCTTCCTTCTCTTGATTAATGGAAATGATTTGCATGCAGCAATCAGCCTGCTTGCAGTATTGTCATTATACAGTGACAGGGATTAGTGAGGCACTTCATCAAACCCAGCAGTGATTGATGCTCCATCAGTCCTGATCTTTAATCAGAGAAGCTTTCCTCCAATCATCAGCCATTAAAGAGTCTCATTTATCTGATTACTTTTGGAGTATTGGAGTATATATATATAAAGGTAAGCTATAGCCTCCTTGTGACATTTCCCAGATATATGACTGCTTTTGCAACTTTCTGTAGCAGGGAGAAAATAACCAATGGCAACAAGTATTTATAGAGGATGTTTGGTTCAGCTGGCTGGGATGGGGACAGGGAATTTTTCAGTTCAGCTGTAGAATTTAGAATGGTAGAATTTGCCTCAGCTCAGCAGTGATCAGAACTAATTTTCCTTTCATAGCTCTTTGGAGGTCAACTGTAAATGAGTTGGTGGTCTTAGTTGCATTCCTAGAAAGCAGCAAGGTTTCCAATAAACTTGCCACTTTTCATTTCTTCTCCTAATGGCTAACTCACATTACAGACTGGAGGAACCAGCTCAAACAAGTGAGCTTTCTTTCCGAAGGTATGGATAACTTCACATGTGGAACAGCCTGATGAGTCAGCTTCTGCACAAAACTTCCTCTCAGCTTTCCCTGCACTTTGGCAACCCATCTAATCCCTGTAAAATGGAAGACTTGTTTAACAGTGTGGGAAGCTCCACAAGTCCCAAAGAATTCTTCAAAAGCTTTAAGAATCTCCCAGCCCCAATGAATTACAGTATAAACAAAGCCATGATTTGATTGTCAGGTGTGTAGAGTTTTTAAGAAGAAAGAACTTAATGCTCAATTTTGATGCATAGAGAGGTGCAAAACCAGCTGGTGATAATTATGCAGTTGAGGTAGATTCCCTAACAGGTAGAAAAGTAAATAAAATCAAAATAACAAAGATTCCACTTCCTCCCAATTGCCACACTGAAATGCTAGACAGAACACAATCGCCAGCCTGAATATTGAATTCTGCTGTCTTTGCTGTATTTGAATATTAAGAAAAAACAACTTGAAAAAAATCACTGCGGAGGAATATTTTTTAGATCTCTTATAATGTCAGTAGTGTTAAACCACAGATTGCATTCTGTGAATTAACTAAAATATGCAATTCAAGGAAGGTATATCCTAAGAAAGTATGCTCAAGGATGGTACATCAGTTCTGCTACAGCTTTTACACTTGACCTGCACTTTACTTGTGCTGCTGGTATAAAAGTTATGTGCCCTAAATATTTAATTAAATATACAGCCATTCTATGCTATTGATCTCCTTCCTTTGCATTTAAATGATTCCAATCTTAGATAAGATGTAACTGTGAAATAATAAGGGATCACAGGTTTAAATCAGGGGCAGTCCAATGTCTCCTAAGCCCTTACAGAGATGAAGAACTGGCCCAGTCTGTAAATCTGCCATGCCTTTGGGCTAGAAGGAAGGACTGAAGGGGCAGGCAAGCAATAGAAATAAATCTCAATTATTCAGCACTTACTTCCATGCTATTCAGCTATAAATAGGAATAATGCATGACAACTTTGGGTAGAAGTGGATTATCAGCCCTCTCAGTAAGACCCAAGAGGCAACACAGTCTCTGACTGCCATTTATGAAAAATGATGGTGGCCGGAGGGAAACTCTGTCCAGAACAAGGTCAGCACAGGTGCTGGGCCTTCAGCAAAAGCAAGTTCCCCACTGCTTCTCCAAGTGGCCTGACCACCAGCGGGTCACACAGGCCCAGCCGGAGTCACAGCACCAGGGGCTGGGACAGGAGCAGGCCAGATGCTGCTCTCCCCAGACTCATTAACCACAAGGAGCACATTAATGCCATTGACTTCAGCATAATTACATCAGTGGGAATTAGAAATGCAACAGCTCAGACAACTCAGGCCACCAGATGGGAGATCATTAATAGTTTAAAGCCTACTTTGGGGTCTGGTTATTATTTTGCATCTCATAATTTTGTGAATGTGAAAAGCTACAGCCTCATTTAATAAAATAACCCTTGCTTTATAGAAAAATTGATAGTTTTGGACAGAAAACCTCAAATTTCTTATATAAATCTAAATTAAAAAAAGGCTGCTGACTGCAGTTTTTCTATGCAAAATCTATGAAACACCTATAGCTGCACAACTCCCTGTAGCTGCTGTTCATTAGCTGATATTTGGCAATGCTACAGCCATAACCAGTTTGAGAAGAGACTGAGGAACAAGACCTAGTCAAAAAGTTTGTTAAAGCTTCATAGTGAAAAAATCGGCTAAGATACACACAGTGACACTACACACAGTATTTGGTACAGAGTGGGCAAGAGCTGAGGTTCTTCCTTTTCCGTACAGCTCACTGCTTTGTTCCTGTTGGGCAGGACATTGAGCAGATGTTATATTTATCATACACAGATTTGCCCTTCTGATGACATATTTCAAACAGAGCCCAGGAAAAACATGTAATAAATTAATTAAACTTAATGAAAAAGGTTTTTTTTTTTTCCTAGATTTTCCTCTGTACTTTAATATAACTTATTTCCTGGGCTTGGCTGACTGTGAGTATGTTTTTCTAGCCCTGAGGTATACATGCTGCAGCTCTGCAGACAAGGCTTTCAAGACTTGCTCTCCTACCCCATATGAACACCAGGACTGAAATAGCAGCAGTGCATTTAAAAAGTCCTGCCATGCCAGGCAATGAAGTAACTGCTTTCCTTGCTCCTCGGGGAAATGCAGTGGGATTGAAAGGAAAATAATTGCCCTTGTTCTTCTTAGGCTGGCAAGCCTGAATCTCTGGAATGGGCTCAGAGCTGGGCTGGCAAGGCTTTAGTAAAGCTGTGTAATACTCCCAACCTACACAGCCATCTCCAGCAAGGCCAGTGCAATAGGAAACTGTTTTTCTAAACTAAAAGCCAGACTTTAAAATCAGGGGCTGATGTAAATCCAGCAGGCCTCTGTTGAGTGTTACACAAGGGATAAAATTGGCCCTGTTCTGTTCACAGTTAGTGCATTGCTCATTTCAGAACAGCTATCACAATTTTGAGTGACGAACACATGGTCCATTGTTGGTTAATCCTAAAACAGTTAATACTGTGTAATTCATGTTAAAATTAAAATCTTGATTTGGCTGATGTTTTCAGTTACATCATCATCTATTTTAGAATGGAAAATAGTTTTCAGAAAACCAATCTAGCTTCATAGAAATATAAACTGAACTTACTAGTGCTCAACATTTCAGTCATATCCAGTCTTACTCCCATTCCTTGTTAGATATAAAGGAGCAAACAGCTTCCATGCCCTCAATAGTGTTAGGAAACCCACAGAAACTCTGAAGGAGCTTGTTAGCAGAGTGCTGTAACATATTCATTACATGCCAGCTGAAGTATTGCAAGGTTTGCATCTGTTGTCATGAAGATAGATGGATATTACAGAGGATTCATTACAATTTTACCCCATTCTAGCCTTCATTGTCCCTGCTTTCAAGCCAAGTAAAGAGCTATTTCCACAGCAACTGCAGAACAATTCATTTCCATTCTTTCAGAATACACACCACCATTACCTCTGTGCCAAAACAACCTTCTGATGGAAGGCCCTTCTAAATGATGAATTACACATTCAAGAAATGTAGTTTAGAAGACTACTACAATTCCAGCCCTGTTCTCTCTTGTATTCCAACCTGGATGTGGCCACGAGCTGATGAGTTCCAGTGGCAGTAACTCTATTTAACTATTGGGTGTACGTGTCTGTGAGGCAAACCCTTCCAGTAACACTGCCCAAATCACCTGTGCATTCAGCTGCCATCAGCTGGCAGGTGTGTCTGCACTCCCACACTGAGCTGCACCCCAAGTCATGGCGAATGTACACACAACCTAAAATCATGCTTTTCTGCATGGATTTGCCAACTTTTAAAAAGTAGCCAAATTCCTGAAATGTATCAGAACCTAAACCTTTGGCCATCCCAAAGCCAGCAGAAGCCCCGGTGAGCAGCTCTGAGCACCCCCAGCCCTCATGCAGCTGCACAGGCAGCTGAGCCAGAGCAGAGCTGAGCCCCCTCTGAGAAGCTGTGCCCTTCCAAGGAGCAGATTCCATCAATGTACAGGGACCCCAGGACAAACGATCAAAAGCTAATTAAAATTTTATACATCTCCCACTATTTAAGACTCTCTATAGAGTAACAAATTGTGATATAAGAGAGGTTCATCAACATTCTTATTAGGGGTTATATTGTTCAAATGTATAAAAGTAATAAAATCCATAAAAAGTGCTTTAGTTATTTAATTGAATATTTACTAGCTTCTAATATAAAAATACCATTCTACACCTTAGGTGCCCTTTTCAGTTTTTTGAAGAAAGCAGCAGAAGATAATAATATCTAGATTTTACAGGGTATTTTCACTAATAGACCTTAAAGTGCTTTACAAAGGAACTAAATCTCTATATTCTTCAGTTGCACCAAGTGAAAATTCATGTGTACCCATACTTTGCATATAAAAGAGGTGCACTGGCCATACATACTATGATTATCTTAGAGATAGCTCAGTTTAAAAATACACCTACTCTGATTTACTACACTCCTTAGACTTTGTTTCCTGAAGACTGGAAAAAGTGGTGAATGTCCGAGAGTTTCAGGACTGTGAAGTGTCCCTGAAGACACATTCCTATTCCTGAGGCGTATGAAAGTCAGTAACAGTCAGATGTCTGTGCAAGATTGTCTTTCCTTGGTGCCAGGTAAGAAAACAATGTGAGCTTCTCTTGCCTACAGTACAGAAATGATAATTAATCCCCTTTACTGGATTTGTTTTCACAAAATTCAACACTTTCACGGCTCATAATTCTAATTTCTGTGCTCAGGGACCCTGTGGGTGAGATCCATGCATTAAACAAGAAATGCAAATCAGAGCAGCATTTTCTGAAATGTGACCAATTTAGTTTCATGGAATAGAAAACAAATGCTTCAAAGAGGACAAGATGTTCAGTAGTTGTCAAGTAGTATTTCAACTTTAAAGAGAAAAAGCAAATGCACTTTGGGTCCTAGTCTGTTTTTACTCATCTGTATGTTTGCCTTATGCTTGCCTTGTCTCACTCAAGTGTACCCATAGCTTGAAATAACCTCCATCTGCTGAGGCCCAGGGATGCTGAAACAGTGATTGGATGGACTAATTCAGAGCCCAGCTAAAGCCCACCATGACACAGGAGACTCGAGCTCCAAGGTTCTTCAACCACACGCTGGGCTGGTTCAACTCCCCTCATTTGGAGGAGGTACCTTAGTTGTGACGATTCTCAGGTTAGGCTGAGGGTCACAGTTACTCTGTCTCACCAGTTATTCTGATATGCACCTGTACTTTCCTCCACACAACAATCTGGATAATAAATAAAATAACAAATAACTAACTAGTAGAGAGCAAATGTGTCTTACAAATAGTGAAAAATGCCAGACGTGCCCACTGTCCTCCTGTGCTTACCAGTACCACCAGACTGGCATGATCAATTCCCATAGAAGCTTCCACAGCCTGTCTTCCAGGAAGTGAACCATGTCAGTGATGGATGGCCATGGCTGCTCCTGGTGTTTGGCACTGGTTTTTCTTCATAGGAATACCAACTATTTTACATCCCTAGAAACCCTTCCTTCTTGAATAAAGGCCTGAAAAACCATGCATTGTTACATCCCAAGTGTTTTTCTTTCCAAATCCAACGCAAGGTTTAGAGCAGCGATATTCTGTTCATGATATTCTAGTGCAGGTCCTGGCTCCACACTCACACCACGGTTGCTGTCAAGCATCTCATGCTCCCTACTTGGAGATAACTTCCTACCTGTGCCTTCTTCCCCCTGTTCCCTTCCCTCCTCTCTCACAATGTGCCCCAAACCCCCGGGCCTCAGTGCCCAACAGGATCAACCACCTGAGTGACCAAAAGGGTCACCTGGACTTGCCATACAGAACAGAACTTCAGGGGAATGGAAGGATAAGGCAGGCATTTAGAACTTCCAACCAAGCCCCCAGAAAGGAAATCAGAGGCATTTCTCCATGGGCCGATCTTTGCAGGGGTTAGACACGCTCTGGCTGCAGGGACAGGGGACATTTGGAGCCACCCAAACCTTGCCAAAAGGCCACCGTGCTGTGCAAGGAGTGAGGTCCCCAAGGCTAACAGAGAGCCTGTCACACAGCAGGAGCTACAGGGAACTCCAGAGATGGTTTAACACAAGGGTGTTTTTCAGCTTGGAAAGAATGGTTACAGCAGGAGCAGTAACACAACACAGGAAATAAATGCACTCACAGAAACAAACATTTTACACATTTATAGGTTTGATACTACTAAAATACCATGATAGAGCAGATTGTAGAAAGGAAAAAGGGTGAAAAAATATTCCTGAAAGGTGCCACAGGTACATGGAGTGGAACTGAAAGTGCTACAATTCCCTGTGTACTGAAAAGGCAGATTCAGCTCCCTTACAAATCAGTAGAATTTACCTAGAATAGAAGAGAAACGGGACCATAACCCTAAGATAAAATGCACGTACCAGTAACAACACAGGATGGCAGCGTGGCCTCAGCTTGGCACAGGATGTCCAGCTGAAATAATGACAGGACAAAACTTCTGGGAAGATGAACCCTCAAATTGATGCTGAACTGAAGAATCATGTAAGTAACACAGAGGAAGAGAAACTGTTACTGGAAAACCTGACTTGGAGTTTATGTTTCTTTAGACTAAAAAATCTATCAGTTGAAGAAATTACACCATCAGTTTGGTGTGATGCCAGAATAAATAATTCAAAATACTGTTTTATACTTCTGTTGCTACCGGTATAATTTCTGCATAAGTTATTTCTGTATTCAATTGATAGTGGAAAAGGAGAAGCACCACATGACAGTAACAGCCTTCCTTGCCTGTGGAGATTTCATTGCAATTCCTGTAAATCAGATGAAGTCATGCTTTTTAAAAAACTGATACATGACTGACAGAGTCAAAATGTAATGGTCCCCTTTGGTAGACAGTAATCCTGACCAGTGTGGGAAGAAATCCATCAACTGTTTTGTTGAGAGAAATCTCTTCTGCAGATGCTTTTGTATTTTGGTCCTGCTGATTATCATAGCACAAGAAAGAGAATTCTAAGCATAAAGCAAAATCAATACTGTGTATGTCTGTGTGTCCATTGCTCATATAATTCTTAAGCTAAATATTTTCATAATTTAAATCCTTTATATGATGCCAAAACAACCATTGTGCTTCATTTGCATTAAATGACTATAGATTGGTGGCCAGATTCGTCACTGCTATAATGAAACACAGCACTCTTAAAGGGTGAGAAGCACCCTGAGCACAGAATGATTGGCAAATTCCTTTCGTGTTGATTGAAATCTCAAAAAGCATACTGGTTTTTAGCATTTAATGTGTTACTGCCAAAATATTAATCCTTATTTCACAATGACGCATTGTAAACAAAGAGTTTTATTAAAACAACATGGTGAGTTACACAATAAAACAGCATAAAAAAACTCATCAGAAAAAAAGTACACGAACCAGCTTTTGAAAAGCATGTTCGTGTGCACTCATGCATGCAAACTTCTAAAATGTTGGCTCTGAAGAATTATAATTAAATTTAAAAATAGAATTCAGTTCCACAGTTCATGGCATAAATCCAGGAAATGTCTTAGACAATGGATCCACGGCCAGGAATCTTTCTCCAGCTTGGCCCATGGAAACTCAGGGACAAGCCTCAGATCCCCATCTTTTAACCCCAGTATCCTGACACTACACACAAACACAAGGGCACTGGTTCTCACTCTGCTAAGCATGAAAGGTGTCAGTCGCCGAGGGCACGCTCCTTTTAACCACGGCTCTTGTTCTGAAGAGCTGTAGCAAAGCAGTGACCACTTGAAAACCAGCTCTCCCGGTGCTCCTCAGCTAATGCTGCCTACCTGCAAAAGGCCAGGGACTATGTGCTTGAATCCTAAGCAGTGTTTTTGCCAACTGACAGCTTCTACAAAGTTTTTTTCACTGCAAACACAGATGGCAACTTAATATGCAACATTAAGTTGCAGATTTTTGTGTTTGCCTTTTGCTTTGAACCTATCTGTTGTGAGCTGGAGAAAGTCTACCTAATGAAAGAGAATAAAGAAAAAAACCCTGAGGACAAGGGTATAGTAATAAAATACCAACACAGGTGCTTAAACAGAGGTGGGTTTCAGTGCCCAGACAATAAATCTGATCTCTCCTGGCTTCAATTTCTGAACTGAGTCGTCCTGAAGTAAATAGTTTTCAGTTGACAGTAAGTCCACATAAGACAGGAGTATATTTGGCACTTAATAAGGAAAGTTGAAGCATTCACTGCTGGAGACAAGGTAAAGCAAGAGTATAACTAGTATAACTAGTGTGGTCACTCTTCCTAAGCAGGGGCAGGGGATGATGGCCATGATGGAATGGGCAGGCTACTTTAAAAACACCTGACAGTGTTCCTGTTCCCACCTTAGGAAGGGTTGGGTTATCATGACAATCAGTCAGTCCCATCGTCAGTACAAGAAAACAGTGTTGAACCGAGCAACAGAGAGTATAGAGATGAGTGAGATGTTACTAGCTGAGAAAACACTGAAAACAAAGGAAAAGCCAAAAGCATCCCTGGGAATGCTTCAGGGAAGTGAATGGTTTGACAAGGAGGACGAATCTGACACTAGCAATCAGTGTACAGATGGTTGAAAAGGTTCTATCTTAAACACAAATTAGGTTGCCTGACCTGAGCATTAAGAAGTTCTGCAACAGGTTTCTGTACAATGGAGAGCTGCCTTCTGTTGGTTCCCTGTTTTTATTTGACCCTTTGTAAGAGCCATCCAGGGCCTGTAATTGAATGTAAAAAGCAATTCTAAGCACAAAACTTTGACTCTAAGAGCAGATGGTGACCTTATCCCTGATTGTTAGTTCACCAGGCCTTATGCATGAGGCTTTCATGCTAAAATTTAATCGAGATGACTGTACAGATGTAGAACAAAGTGGTTCCAAACAGGCACGAAGCAAACAAGGAATGTGTCTAAATTGGGTGGGGTTGAATGTCTGAAAGCAAAATAGCTTGTGACTTTTTTTTAATAGGCTTGTTCAAATGTCAGACCTAAAGAAAAATTCTCTCCAGCAGTTTATTATAAGTAACAGTAGCAAATATCACATTCTTGGTTTATAGAAACATTCGTTTCTTCTTATTCCCTCTGGCATTCTTCAATGATAGTATTGAGCTGTGTACTGATACATCCTGCAAATCCTGAAGACAAGGAAATTTTCAATCTTCAGTTTTTCAGAATTAACCATTTGACAAAACAACCAAAACAAATTTAAAGGAGAAAAATGGCTACATGGCCATGAGATCAACCAGCTACAGTAGATAGAAGAAGAGCTGGGGAGAACACCACACACGCTATGAGATCCTGTCAGCACAGAGCACAGTTACTGCACAGCAGAGGGCACCAAAATGCTCAGTGCTCAGCTGGGACAGTGCAGCATTACTCAGGTGGCACCTCTGTGAAATCTCCATCTTTAGCAGAGACAAAGTCCTATCTCCCACTCTGTTTGTCAGAACAAACACACACAGGAAGGCACACATTTCCCACATGGGAGGCCCCACCAAGGAGCAGATGGAACAGACATTTCCAACCTCTTGCCAATCACCAGACACAGCCAAGTGGCTCTTTCTGGCAAAAGCACTGCATTGTGGACAATGGACCATCAGCAAGTGCCTCCAGGTACTAATCACAGGCAGGATTGAAACGCAGAAGAATCATGGAAAACTGGATAAATAGTTAGGAGAAGCCATAAGAATTAAAAGAGATGATATGTTGGCCAAATTGATCAATACAAAGCATGGAGTTTGAATTTTACATAGCTCTGTTCTAATCATACTGCAGGATGATAGGATGCAAGAATATGTGCTTACCCTCAACCTATATATGAAGAGGAGGGACTTCTGATACTGCAAATTATTTGAAATGCTTTTTAACCTTTCCTGGTATTGACATCATTACCTTTGGGAGTGGAACAGAGCCTGTCATAGGCTATAGCTTCCATTCAGCACAGTGGATCTCATCTAATCTGGCAGAGCTTCTTCTCTGCCAATTAATTCCATGTTTTATTCATCCCAGCATTCTTTAAAGCTGCAAATCAAAATGCCACTCTGCATTGCTAACCATATTATGAACCCCCAGTATCACAAATAAAGGTGCTTTTTGCATAGCAATCAGATTGCCTCTTTTCAGAGAAAATGAATTTAGCTCTCTATTTATCTCACTAATTGCATTCACAGCATTACAAACTATCACCCGCCTCACATTCACATTATGCAAAACTTAATCTCTGTAAGTTATTAAACCAACAGTGAGACATACATTTCTTCCTCAGATGCAGAAAACACATTGTTTGAACTGTCAATCCATATGAACTAGATTTAACAGGAAAAAAGTTTAGATACCATAAATTCTAAGAGAATAATTACCCCAGAGCATGTGTATGCTGTAAATGCACTGCTTAGGAGAAACCAGGACAGCTGAACCAGCACGTGTCACTGCATTTATGTCCCTCCAATAACGGTAAGAGCAAAGGACCAGTGCGTTCCTCGGGTTCAGTCGTTCAGAGACAGTGCAGGATCCCAGTGCAGAGCAGCAGTGCCCTAACAGCTGCCCCTCCCAGGGGCACTCCCGGGATAGACAGTGCAGGATCCCAACACAAAGCAGGAGTGCCCTCCCAGCTGCCCCTCCCAGAGGCCCCCAGGGCTCCACTAATTTTAGGGCAAGGGTAGTGGCTTTTTATTGTTCCACTGCAGGGCTGACAAAGGAAAATCTACTGTGAAGAGGTACATAAATGTGTGTCCCAGCCAGCAGGAAAACTACATTACATGAAGAGCTACAATTCAGAGGCCATAATCTGCTGTTCCCATTTAGGCCCAGCTCCCACTGATGTCAATGGGTTGTTTGCTTGAGGCTCTGCTGAGTGAAAACTGAGAGCCTGCAGCCCTCGCTGAAATGCTGCAGCCTGCAAAGAGCCCACAGGGTCCATTATTGTAGCTAAGCATTGCCAAGGGGTTTAAGTGCTGCTCTGTACTGTAATTACTGTTCCCCTTCCTGCTCCATTAGCTCCACAGTGTGTAACACTCTTCAAACATTGCTGCAGCAGAGCAGATGGAGACAGTGCATTAGAGCCAGTGTTTTCATGCTATGGACCCTTCCCCACTTTAAACCATGTCACACCAGCAGCAATGCAGAATGTTTGTGAAGCCCAACTGCAGCTTCCTCTGCAGGACCTCACATTGATATGTGTCTGTCTGGTCACATCATGATACAAACACGAGAGACTGCCACATACTGAGGAGAATCCAGTGTTCTGGGGATCCACACACATGGAAGGCAAGGCAGCAAAACTAAGTTGTGTTTGGACACCAAAAGACTACTGAAACTAAGATTACCAAGCTAAAAGACTGTAAAGCAGCAGAAAAGGTCAGAGCACAGGCCCAGGTCTCCCAGCACTCTGCCACTGACTGTGGGCACCACCACAGGCCCAGAGCAGTTTCAGAGACCCTCCTCAAATACCAGCTTACTGTACTTGGACCTCCTGAGTGAGAACTTGTAGTTTGGTATTTAATGGCTTTCAGTGGATTTTTCTTTATCAACTTCTCCACTAATTTTTAAACCTAAGTTACTTTGCCTCCAAGTGTAGAAAGGAGGACAGATTAGGTTGCATATGCAAATGAAATAATAAATTTTTTCCACAAATGTTTAGAAGTATGGCATCCATTATTTATTGCCATTGCAAACTTTGAGGGAAGTTATCATATTCCTTTGGCACTTGACAAAATGGAGACCATCACAGACAGTAATGATTTTTTTTTGAAACGTCTGAGATAGGGAGATAAATACCTTAGTACTATATTATAGCAAAAAGAGACCGTTTGTCTCAGTATGTCAAATGCTACTGTGTGGCAAATTCAAGAGCAGAATCCAGGGCATCAGTTTCCCTGTTTCCTGAAGTAAAAGAAAAAGAAGAAAAAGCCCAAGAAACTCATTTCCTGGTACAATATGTGGTACCAGAAGCTTGTCACAGCCCTTTGGATAGGGAGTCTTCTATACTCAGAGGTTGTACAGAAAAAACACGAGGCTGAACTTTTCCTAATACACTTTGAGATTCAGGATTGATCCTTCTGCTCCTTCCGCAAAAACAATGTTCCTCTGCAGGCAGCTAATATTCATTTTGCAGCTCAGATGGAAGACATCTATTCCATACTTCTGGATTTCCAGACACAACCCTACTGGGCTGTAGGATGGCATGAGTATGCTGCCCATTTCCCTTTTAATCTGAGGAACACACACGTACACATGGGCAGGATTTCAAGGACATTAATCCTACTGCAAAGTCAAGCAGTACAACACACAGCTTTAATTCTGCATCTTTGAGCTCCTGTGTTATGAGAGGGTCTCAAATCCCAACTCATTGCACATGATCGCTTCAATTCAGAGCTACAGAGACAAAGGACTCTATTAAGATGACACAGGGAATAAGTAAACTGACGTATTTCTATGCATGTTGGATTTTCCTTACATATATGCATGACTTCAAACTGCAGCCTTAAGAATACTCCTGAGGATATTCTTCATGCACTGAGGAACATCAGTACTTCCCAACTTAATCCAGATCATGTTGCTTGATAACATTAACTATATGATATGCCACAGATTAAAAGAAAAAATCCCTAGTCAAAGCTGGCACTTGCCTTATGTTTATCTAGTATAGCACAAGAAATAATCTCTGAGGCATGCACAATTTTCACTGTGAAATATTTCTGTCTGGTTTCTGCTGTGCTTTTGACTCCAGAAAACACCAAAACACTGATCAAATCTCTCACTCTTCATCAGTCACTGGTTCCTTCCCCTTCTTGGGAAGGTTGAATGATTCAATGGCATTATATGCAGGTTGGAAAGCAAGAAGTCTTACAGAGAAACTTTTGCTGAAAGAGGCATAGTAAGTCAGAGTTGTCTATTTCACAGTTCATCCACCTTTTATTTTAGGTTCTGACAAAATATTACTAATTTTATCTAACAGAATATAAGGTTGCTACTTGGGTCACCTGGCAAAGAGTAGATGGTGTCTTAAAATCCCTCATTTGGAGATAAACACTTCCAGTGTCAGAGCAATCCCTGACCTTGCCTGTGACATGCCTCAACAAGCACAGAGAAAACTAAATGGGACTAAATCAGTGCTGGGTGTTTTTTTTAACCTTTTAACCCTTCCATAAATTGTACTACTACTGCCTCTTAAATTTCCATCTCTTCTCTAAAGTCCTGTCACATAAGAGAAAGGATTGATGTGCACAAGCAATTACAGATCAATACAGTGTTTGTTTATCACTGATGGGGCAGAACTTTCACTAATGTCTAAGGACTAAGGTTGATTTTCTAATGAGATGTGCCTTTCCTCTCTAACTGTTTCACTGAAGACAGTCGTTTGGATGACGTGAGACATAACAAATCAGTCCTTTTTGCCATGCCATTTTGATGCTAACATGGTGATTCTCCATGCAGTGAGTGCCATGCACAAATGATGCCTCTCTGGTTCTGTGCAGGTTTTGCATTTGTGCACTTGGAATGCAAAGCCAGGATCATCCAAGCCATCAGCATGCCTGGCAGGTGAATCCTGCCTGGAAAACTGGGCACAATGGCAGCACTCATGACAGCATGCATGTTCTACCCTCTCCACCTCTTGGCTTGAGGTGAGAGTGACCAGCCCTCCCCTGGAGACTGCATGGGAGCAGCTCTGGCC
Organism: Hafferia zeledoni; assembly: GCA_035583235.1. Classification (NCBI taxonomy): domain Eukaryota; kingdom Metazoa; phylum Chordata; class Aves; order Passeriformes; family Thamnophilidae; genus Hafferia; species Hafferia zeledoni. The sequence continues at coordinate 14,657,183 of JAWWEV010000054.1, forward strand.
CTGCAGGGCAGCTCCAGGAAAACAGCCAGGCTGGAGGCTTGAGGCTGGAGGCTTGGCCTTCCCCTGCCACCTTTCACTGCTGACATTTTATGTCCTCTCAAAAACCTGGCATCGTAAGAGAATGTAAAGGAGTAGCAAGAATGATGTCCAGATTCCCTTGGATGTGCTGATCTGTCCCTGGGGAGCAGCAGCCAGCAAGTTCTGCCCTGCAGTTATCAGGCAGAAAAACAGCCCACGACCCCTCGTACTCCCTTCCCACCTGACTTTCTCTACTTTTTTTACCAAATCAAGGTGTGGCTTGTCTTTACTTTTGGTTTTGTAGGGATTTGGATTGTGAGAAATCATAATTAGGGGAAGGTTTTTTGCTGACTCAGCACAATCTGAGCCTTTGCATTTCAGCACCAGGAACCATAAGGAACTGAAAGCTAAATATATATGATTTCTCTGCAATGAAGCACCCACCTCCTCAAAGAGGGGCTGTATGAAAAGAAACTCTGTTAAACAGCTCCAGGGAAACAGTTCCACAACGAGCAACAGGCTTTTATACAATTAGCCCACTCTCCTTCAGGGAATTTATATTTTGCTGGCAAATAATGATGCACTGTAATTACTTTCCTCACTTTCTTTCACAGAGAAGAGAAGGAAACAGAGCAACCCTTGCAATTAGAGAAGCAAGTTTTTATCTGTAATAAACTATGTATGGCATGAATAAATTACTTGTTTGTAATTTTCTGCAAGGAGACCTGGGTATTTATGAAGCCAGTGGCTATGCATAACTTTATTCATAAAGTACATTACAGCCTGACAGGGGTTGAAAGACTGTTGTTTTTCAGTTGGTCTATTTGGTACTTTGTGAAGCTGCTTGTGAGTTACATGGTCAGTTAATGTTTCCTCCAAGCTGGAAATAAATCATTAGCCTCTTTTTCTTAACTGTCTATATAGCCTTTCCCAGGAACTGGGACAAACAAAGGCCTGTATACATCAAGAAAAATAAAAAGAAAAACTGAGTGTGGTTGAACTGAGTCCATTTGAATAAATACCCATGAATGCAGCTTTACAGTATGTATTCAGCTTCATCCTTTAGCTTGCTCGGGCTTTTTTTACCCCAAGAAATAACGAGAGGCATATATTCCTGCAGTATAATGCAAGAGACACCAGTTCTGCTCTCTTCTAGGAGTGATCTCCTCCTCATCCCAACTTAGACTTCCTGCCCATTTCAGACACTGTGACTCTCTCTAACTCTAAAAGCAGAAGGACAATAAGAGGCACAAATGCCTCTGCCTGCAGTAATTTGCAGTGGAGCCTGTGACTGAACACTTGCTTGTGAAGAATTTTCAAGCCAGGTCGCCAGACTTACCAGCTAACACTGGTCATTTTGTTTCACCAACAGGTGTGTATGCACTAACACAGCAGGATGTTCCATCTAAAAATTATGCTTTTGGCTTGAGCTGTCCCTTCAGGATAAACATATTAGCTCCTTAATGTTTATGGAGCTGCTTGACAACTCTCCAGCCATGACAATAGAATTCTGTCAACCAAAATTTTCTGTTTCATCCTTCATGTGAACAGTTGGGTTGAAATGCTCCAGGTTTATTCAATAAACAAATAACATGTTTGCGTAAAATATTGAGGGAAAATGCCCACAATCCTTCAGCATATAACTGCAGTTTGCCTTCAGATTCAGGTAGTAGATCAGCAAGTCTGGGTTTATATGTACAGAGGTTTTCCTATAGTAACTGCCTTTCCTGACAAAAACAGTGCTGGTAAATCAGTTTATCTTGCAGTATATGATACTGATTCTTAATAAGAATCCAGTACAAATGAAGCATGCCTCAACCATCTAGAATCAAGAATCTGAATAAATTAGGCTCCTGTTCTGTGTTGCTCCTGTAAGACACAGGGGAGGGACCATCTGCTGCCTGTGTGACTGATCAGTCTCCACTCTGCCTCATGGCCAGTGTGCAGCTTTGGGACATCTGGGATATGAGGCTACCAAGCCAAAGCCCAAGGCTTCCATTGCTTACAGTGATGCCAAGTGGAAATCATTCCAGCAGGGAGAGCCCAAGGAATACTTGATGCACCATTAAGCCCTGGACAGGGATTTAAAATAGCTTTAGGCTACGTTTGGGCCCTCTGCCATGGAGAATTATATTTCTATTCATAGTCTTTCTTCAGTTCATTTCATTATCAGCAAAGCAATGTAGAATAACATGTGAAGTTTAAAAATAAAACATGAAATCTATTTTAATGATGAATTTTACGACAAATCCAGACATTTCACTATCGCCAGGTTCAGGGATTTGAATGGACGTTTAAAAACCAGAGCACAGCAAAGCAAAGCAAAGCAATCAGAAGAGGCTTTTGTGCATACACATTGTTCGGGCATTTCAAGAGGCTCAGTGCTTGGGGTGCAGGCACATATTTATGCATATATGTGCGTATATACATACACAGTACATGTCCATGTGCTGATCAACAGACTCATGTGTCTCTGGCAAATAACCAGTGAAAACATCCTGGATGTTCCTGTTTTATGCAACCTGCTGACAACAGAGCCCTTATGACAGACCATCCATCCTGAGCCCTGCTCCCACTGCCAGGCAGGGAACATGGGATTGGATTTCCCTGCAGCTGCAGGGGGAAACGAAATCAGCACACAGAAAACAAGTCACATCACAGCCTAGGCTGGAATTACATTATAAAACCAGAGCAAAGAGCTTGTTTCATGCTTCAGCTCTGACTGCAGCAATCTTGAGAAATAAACATTATTGAAAGATGGAGGCATTTATGCAGTATCCACCAGAATATTTTTTCTTGGTTAAAAGCTTCCTCATTATTGTTAAATTAGATTACACTGAAATTCTGAAGAGTTTTTGTCATTTCTCTTTAGAAGTACACTTAATGAATAATGTTTTCCTGTTTTGCTGTGCAAACATCAGGAAAAAAGATATCAACAGAGTATATTTAACAAACCATATCTCTGACAACGAACTGTTAATTAAAGTAGCAGCTGCATCCAGCTCCATGCTTTGAGTGTAATGAGCATTTTAAAATCTATTTAAACTTGATTTAAATGTTTTGATAGAGACGGGTGAAGTGTGAATTCAAAAATGTTAATTTTGTTAAACAGTTGGCTAAAGCTTGAAAAGGATCATAGACCACTGTGCAACAACAAAGAGAACTCATACTACATCAGCAGAAGAAATAGCGAGTTAAAGTGAACAGTAGGTGGCAAGAAAAGTTAATGACAGCAAGCCAGTTTGACCATAAGTCAGTTTGTATCTATGTATTAATTTTTAGAAGAGCTCCTTTTCTTCTATCAGCAGAAGTCACTTACATGGCTTGGTTTCTCTTCTTTATCTCTAGACCTGCTCCTACTGTTGTCCTAGGACTGAGATGCCACAGACTGCTACAACTGACAGGCTGCTCTGTTTTCTTTCTTCAGCCATGAAAGTAAGACAAGCTGATAGTAGTGTCTGCTGAAGGAAAGGCCTTCCTAGGGCAGTTGTGCAGAATACGTGTCTATCATTTGCTTTCAGGTAAGGGTGAACACATCACAAAGCAATAAACCAAAACTGGCTGCTGAATTTCAAAGACCATTGTTTAGGTGACTAAACTAGTTACAAGAATAATTTTTTTCTGTGTTTAAATTTCAGCTGATTCTGTTCCTTCTCCCCTAGTTTGTGATAATTTGGTCTGTATTAAAGAACAGAAACCTTGGTAGCTTGCTAAGTGCTGGGCCTCAGCAATGCCCTAGGCCTCCTCAAAGTAATCTTTTGCCAGCAGATAATGGCAAACTTAGTTTGGTCAGAAGCCAAACCAAAAGAACTCCCGTGATGGATGTGGGAGTCACGATCCCCAGCTCTGCCACAGGCTCTTGGGCAACTGCCACGAAAATCAGCCCTGCACAGGGTGTAAGAGTTTCCAGAGAGGGTCTCTGGCAATTTTCAGGATGTCAACCAGCTCTCCAAACACTTACCTCATGTATCCAGCCTTTTGTCACCTGGCTCTGACACAACACATGCACACAGAAAGCTCCGCAGCTCAGCAAACTGTTCAGCACACAGACATGAAGTCAGTGTAAATAGTTTCCCCCCACTCTGATTCTATACTGGGGCTAAATTGTTCTATTCTCTAAGAAAACTACAAGAGGGAAAATGCCCATTTGAAAAGTAAGGGAGGTGCAAAAGAAACATTTCCACTGAACTCTTGTCTATGAGTTGTGTGGCCAGACTGCGGTTGCTTGGGGAAACACAGGGGTGGATTGGAAAGATCCATGAAAATAGACAAGTGCAAAGGCATAAAAATATGCTAGGAAAATATTTTCCAGTTGGTGTCTATGGAAATGTAGGCAATGATCCTCCAAACAAGGACCAGAAGGGACGTCATATGAGTTCCATTGCACTGAGGAACACAAGCTCACTGAACAAACTGAAGGGACTGGTGTGCTGGAGACAAGAACAAAGTAGTTGTAGGGAATGACCTCTTTATCATGACTTAAAATGTTCCAAAAAATGATAATATTTTAAACTCTTACCGAATTCCTAGTGGCACTACAAACAGTCATCACGGCATTTTGGAATGTTCCCCATAGGATCACACAAAGAATCCATTGCTGAAAAGACAAGGGACAAAAATGGTCTACAGAGAATTCTGTCTCATTTGTTTCGAATATTCTGCCTGCAACTCTCTGTCTCTGGAAGTCAAAGGAGGAGGAATCTTCTCCCTGATACTAGCAGGAATTCAGCTTGTGTCTTTGTGTCTCCATGGAGACACTGTAAACACATCTGTTTTCTCTTTGTGCTTGTGATGGAAGCATCGACACAGAATTCATCACTGCAGGGAAAACATTACAGAAAACAGGGAGAACCCCTCACCACGGGGAATAAGGAAACCTGGTTTAGTTCATCACCATCAATGATTAGTGTCACCAGAACAAAAGAGCAGTGGAGTTTAAAGTCATATCTTCAAGCTCAGGCTTTGTACCTCTTGATAACTGAATTTAAGGCTTAATAAAATAATGGATATTAATCTCATGTTACAAGGGGAGAAAAAGCAATATAAATACAGGACATTCATGGCCATCGGGTGAAACACAACATTCTATAATTCTGAAATGTCAATACTATATTACAATGGCGGCTACAGCTGTTATACATTGTTGTCCTTTGTGTAGCCTCTACAAATAAGGAATTTCCAAGGCCTGACAACAAAGCTACAATACCTGCAATTTTATTTCACATTTTCCCCAACATTTATGCACTGTCAGTTAATGCAAGAGGAAAACACACCACACTGCAGTGGTGTCAGCTATTTGTTCCTCTCTTTAAAGACGTTTCAACCCCAGAACTGGCCAAGAAAAGCAGAAGTTACAACAGCATTCATTGTTTCAACAGCTGAATGTCCATTCAGTGCCTGAAGCATGTCAAGTTGGTTTTATCCAGTCATAAGATTGTCCCCTGTGCATTGTTAATCCATTAAGAAATGGAGCATACTCCTTGCAAACATCACTGTCTGCACAATGAGGAAATATGAAATAATGATTTCCTACCACAGTTTTAGTGTTTATCACAAAATCAAACCATTAATTCTAGAAAATTCACACTTAGCACAGCACACAACCTTCAGTATGCATTCCTAATATTCCAGCATTTTTATTCATCATTCCTGCTTGTGAAATCTTTAGTTGGCAATATGAAGCAGTCCCATGATGCACTAACCAATTTTTGGCTGTGGCCACAAGGCCAGAAATAACTTCTTTCTGTAAAGTACCTTCTCTCAAATAGAAGTGATTACTCTTTGCCACATGAAGTCTTCACAAGAGTAAAGAAACAGAAACATTGTTTTAAAGATCTACTGGAAATTGCAGATACCAAACCCTTTTGTTATGGACTAGTAACATACTTGTACTTGGCTTTAAAAAAAAGTTAATGCATATGCTTTATAGGGGAAAAGTACTAAGACTATTAAGAACATGGAAAGCAACTTATTTGTATATTTAATAGCTTATCATTCTTTTGTTAGCATCCTCCTTTGGAAAAAACCCCAAACCTGTAGGTATGTAAAATTTATTTCCAAAATCTAGTCAAACTCTGATAAAAATGAAATAAAGTCTTCCATTAACTTAGATGGATGCTGACTCAGACTCTGAAGCATGAACACAAATACTTGCAAACCAAATAATTGTATTTGTTGTACTGCATTTTAATCTTTGAACATTAATCATCTGCTAAACATGGATTACTACAGTTCTTCTTTCTTCAGAGTTCCCTTCTACTCTGTTAACTTCATAATGTTTGTTCTCCCATTAGCGAGAGTGTTTATGAAATAATATATTCTGATTTATATCTAGCTCCCTTTTCTCTTCAGCTTGTTACATGCTTCGTTCAATTAACTGCATAGCTACCTCCTAAAAATAAACAGGTTTACTTTCAAGTTGTCACCTCTAAGAATTTAAATTCACCTGACAGAGAAGAATAGAGGTGGCTGCAGATAAGAACTCACACTCCATGTCACACTCACATTACACCCCCAGACTCCTCCGAGGGAGTTCCCTGTTGCCCTGGTGAGTCCTGTTCCCTCAGAAGCCCCTGGCCCATCTCTGCAAGGCTTCTAGCATGGTGCAGAGCAGGCAGCACATCTCAGAGCTGTGCATTCATGCACTGGGCACATCTCAGAGCTGTGCATTCATGCACTGGGCACATCTCAGAGCTGTGCATTCATGCACTGGGCACATCTCAGAGCTGTGCATTCATGCACTGGGCACATCTCAGAG
>JAWWEV010000054.1:14664057-14689345 GCA_035583235.1 Hafferia zeledoni
GCTGTGCATTCATACACTGGGCACATCTCAGAGCTGTGCATTCATGCACTGGGCCCATCTCAGAGCTGTGCATTCATACACTGGGCACATCTCAGAGCTGTGCATTCATGCACTGGGCCCATCTCAGAGCTGTGCATTCATGCACTGGGCACATCTCAGTCAAACTCTCTGTTTCACAAAACCAAAAAATGATCCTTGGTGCTGCTGTGAAAGTTTCCTCTTGAGCTTTTGCAGAGAAAGACAGGAGCCAAAATGCTCAAGCTCAGTTTGTAATGCTGACCAGCTCTGAAATCAAAGTTCTTTCTGGTTAGTACAGGCTTGGGGAAAAGGGATTTGTGTATGCTGATGCTCATTTTAGAGAGAGAAAAATAGGTTATTGCTGTTCCACAGCAAGTGGATTATTAATCATCATGTGAATTCACAATACCCAAACACTGACCAAAGAAATAATGGAGATATTTATGAGCATATAATTCCAGAGAAAAATGTGCTGGGATCCAGAATATCCTCCTTCACATTGACCCTACATTAGAAAAAGGTTCCTGTACCTTGTCCCTGTGACACCTCTACCCATTTCCACCTTGTACATGTCATCATATGGGTTTTAATTTTTCACTGTCTTCTAGTTCACTATTGACACTGAATGATGATACAACAAAAATATGACTTTCTTAGATCAGACTTGCGAGGTAGATGCTTCTCTGCTCCAAATCAGCACATCACCAACAATAAATGATTCTGCTACTTTGTGTACTGTAAGTGGGAAGGGAGGGGTGTAATTATTACAAAAGAGTCAAAACCTCTGTTTGACACGCTTTTCCTCTGCACCACCTACTTCTCATTCTGTCCGCTGGGAAAATAAGCTACTAAAAGCTAAAGGGATCCTCTCAGGTGACAAGAATAGACTTCACTTTCTTGATTTTATCTTCAGTAATAAAAGTTTAAATTAACTTAAGAGTGTACAAATATTGTTCCTGAGATCCTCTGGGAGCAGCACACACAACATTCCCTGAAAACTGCACTCCCAGAATTCACAAATTAACTCACAGCACAATGGCTCCTTCAGGACCAAATGCCAGAGTCCTGAAAACCTCAGCACTCTCTGCTCTGCTGCTAAAGGATTGCTATTCCTAGAAGGTTTCAGCTCTGTAAGGTAAGTGTCGATATGTTCTTTCTGCAGGTCTCCAGGGTCTCAACTTTGAATTTAATGTGAACTGAATAAAATCATTTGCTTTTAATCAGCATGGTCCATGAACCATGGTTTGAGGCCAATATGTGACTCCAAGGTAAATGAGTTTAGCTCCAATTCCCTAATCCCCCGATAAGATCATAACATCACCACACATCACTCAGTAGTGTTTGGCAGAAAATGCCTGTCCCTGCAATAATAACAAACCCCTTGAATTACAGCAGCTGCTCCAAGGTGATGGCTCTGGCAGGTTCAGGTGAAGTGCAGAATTCTGTGTGCAGAAGACAGTGGTGCCAATGCAGCACAACAACCTCCTTCTCACACTCAGCTTGGATTTCTGGAAATATAAAACAAGGCTGCAGAACAGGAGACTAGGGAGAACACAGGGAACACTCAAGAACAACTAGAAAATACTTTTCCCAGGAAAAGCACTTAACACATTGTCATTGTGGATTTACAAGAGGAGTTTAAATTATTAGTAGGAATGATAATGCAGAGAAATCATCAGAGAGTTATGAAGAAAACAGAATGATCCATGTGATCTTTTCTGCTTCTGCCATGAATGATCTGAAGTAACATAACATTACTGAAAGTTAAAAAAATTTGAAAATATGCTCTGCTGAGATTCATTCCTAAACCTCCAAATTTAACAAAGTTTCCCTCTAAAGCCTTTGATATATTCTTGCCCATGAAAAACCCACCACTTTGGAAAAATTTGTGGGTATTTGTTTTCAGTAGAGTCACGTAGGAATCAGAAACTGTTGATTGAATCTAATCAGTAAGGGGATATGCCCTAAGTTCATCTCTAACTGAACTAAAATAGAACCCTCATACACCTTACCAACTCCTATGGAAATGCCTCCTACTAAAACTTGCAGCAGGCTGTGAGCTGGCAGACACGACTAAATTGAATGTAATTTTTCTGGTGTGCAGAGACAACTCTTTCCTTTTTTCCCATGTTACTGATTCTGTTGCTGCCTGATAAGCAAATTAAATTTCTCACAATTGCTATGTAAAACATGTAATTAGCATTCCAGTGCACCAAATTGCTGCCAGCCCTCTCCACCATTGGAGACCCAGGAATACTCAACTGGTTAATGCTTCTGATACTGACTTCACACCATCCCTACAATTAAGTTGCTACTTTGCTATTTCACAGTGATGGTATAAAAGCTGGGTTACAATTTGGAAGAAAAATGCTATTAAACTAGAGCTTTGATGGGAACTATGTGGGAAAGTTGATTTACCCTTGACGTGGCCGGTGTCTCTCTTTGATAAATGAGGAACAGCAGAAGAAATCCTCTGAAGTCAGGAATCTGAAATATCCTTGATTCTTTTCTCTTAATGGTGGGTCAATGCATTAATTATTGGAGTGTGTTTTGACAAGACAAAACAGTTTTATTTTCATATACAGAATATCAATATGAGGTCAAGTAAATAGATTAGTAATAGCTTGACAACCAACCTGAGATATGGACATCACACATATAAGAAATTATTCCTGACTGAAATGAATCCACATAGTGAATGAATGGGTGCTAAAGAATGGCTCTTCAGAGTGGCTGTCCAACCTCTCCTCGGAACACCTGCGACTCATTGCTCACAACCGGACGGGGGAGAGCAGAACAACTGCTTCTTTCAGTAAACATTTGGGACTGCTCAGAGGGACAGACTCAAATTTGGCTGACTGGACTGCTCAGAGGAACAGACTCAAATCTGGCTGACTAACTAACTAAAGAAGTGTGTTAACTAGGCTTTTGCTAAAAAGTTGCAAGTGAACAACCTGGCTAAAGTTAAATAAAGTTTTAACTGTGTTAGCATATACATGGAAAAGGTGATTTACTTGTAAAATGGGTATTACCTGGTTTTACTAGTTGGTGTAGTAGTTAAGAATTCCCAGGAAAATATGTGGAATATGTTTGGTTTATTTTTAAGAAAGATATACAAAATGAAGTGTGTTATGACCAGACTGACTTGGAAAAGGAGTATGGAATTTGTAACAGACAAAAAGTTGTAAAGAAATAATTATTTTAATGGTAGTGTAGTGGAGTAAGATGAAGTGAATAATGAAGTTAGTATGATGTAATCTTGCTGTGACACATATGTTAATGAAATTATGACAACAACAGATTTACCCTGAGTTTACTGGGAGATTATGTGTGCCATACGTATATTTAAATAATACGTTAATCAGCACCACAAGAACACAGATTCTAAAGAATGACTTTTCACAGCTGTTCCCTATGGTCCTGCTCCAGTGCCTGCTGCATACTCTGTTTCAGGCAAATTGGAGTGGGCATAGGAAAGCTTCTGTCCTTTGATTCTTCCAATAAAGATCACTCCTATCTATCTGGATTTGGCAGAAACTCCATTGCCTTATAACAATTTATGCAATATTTTTCCCAGGGACAAAACTTGCAACATCATTCACATCCCCAGGAAATCTGAGAGTTCCAATCAAGGGCAAGAGGCTCAGTATCATGTTTGCAGTGTGCTCTGCACTCAGGGCAGTTTGCTGGAGGGCAGTTAATTGACATCCCGCCTTGCAGTTCTGGCAGTTCTTAACTCAGCACAGCATGGTCTGAACGTATAGACCACTCAGCCTCATGCTGTGCTGAGCCGGAATAGCTTGGATGGGGCTGGAACCTGGGGGAGCTTGGCCAGTCAGCACAGAGCTGAGCTCCGAGGGGTTCCAGGTGGTCCTGTGGCATGGGTCGTGTTTACATTGCACCCCCCACGTGCTCTGGGGCAGCCAAACCATCCGGACTGTTCCATACCTGGGGGGATCCTGCTCTCCAGCAGGTAAGAAGTGAGCTCTGTACAGATCTAAGGGCCAAACCCAATTCTATTCAGTTACAGACCGACCCAATGGCTCCCGGGGCTAAGCCATTCTCCTCTTGTTTTGCGTTAATAGCGCTCAGTGTTTCCTCAGCTCCCACTGAATGGACTGATGGACTAACGGTGGGTGTCACAAAATTGCCTTCAGCTTTGTGGGGTGAAACCACCTGCCCCATTCCGAGGAGGAGTTTGGTGGCTCAGCCCCTCCTGCCCCATAACAACGCAGCAAGAGCAAATTCCCAGAGGTACCAGTGACAAATGTACTCATCAGCAGAGCTTGCTGCTTGGCCAGGGAAGGCAGCGCCTTCAAGGGCAGCACCTTCATGCTGGTAGACTGAGGACCACAGCAGCACTTTGCTTCTTTAGATGTCCAAAGTAGTACACAGTTTTGTCACGTCAGGCTTCTACATCTGTTTAGATGCTGCAAACATTTATGAATATTAATTACCATTTCTTCCAGAAGAGCTGCAAATCAGTTAGTTAGGAATCTGTCATCATGTTTATATTTTCTAAAGAAAAATCCAAACCACAATAGAAAATTAATCTAAAATTTAGTCTGCAATCACTATTTATAAATACATAAATTGGTGCACTGAGAGCAATTTTTTCCCCCTACTGGTTACATTTTGACATAATAAATAAATACAAGAGCTCAAAGATACATTGTGATCACAGTCCACTAACAGGCAAAACACTGATCAAACAGGCCAGTGTTGGACTCTCAGCTCAAAGAGGCCTTCAGAGGCAGCTTCAGAGGTGCTGAATGCAAGCAGCTTAGAATTACAGAGAAAGAATCCCTAAAATCAACAATATAAATAAATTACCCATAAATAAATTATATCCTGACAAATAGTAAAGACTTAATTGATAAATATTTAACATTGGAGCTTTCCTTCCTATACACCTTCTTCCAATATTGTTAAGCTACTAATTTCAGTGTTTTATGAATGCAAATTGCCTTTTCTCCATACTCAGTTAATTTGGTCTCTAAACAATGATGAAGCTTCTTCATTCATTCACATTACCTACTCTGGATCATTCATATACTCCAGCCAGCAATACTTAGGATTTACCTTCTTCCCTCAGTTTGGGGAGAATAAAGCAGATATAAATTGCCAGCACAACTGTAATTAAAGGTCCTTGGAAATATTTGTCTGACTTCGACCCTTCTGTAAATATCATGTACTAAAAAGAGGCTCTACAGAAAGGCTCAGCTATAGACAACTGTTGTTTTCATTACTATTCTAAGACCTCAAAGTTTTGCCTGGGAATTAGAATCGTCCTATGCTTTAACCTTTCTCTGAAAAAAGCCCATAATTTAAGTCTGTTAATCCATGGGTGCAAAAAAAGATTAGCAGTGCCTTTTTAAGTGTCACTCTTAGACTGTTAACACTCTGTAATGTTATTTCAGTGCACGGGAGAACCGGACTTGTATGAGGGACAAGGTTGTAAGTGTCTAACCCCCAAATGCAAACCCCTCTGACAGAGAGTGGGGAAGGAGACAAAGTCAGCCTCCAAATCTCGCTACATGATCTGCTGAAGGCAGATGGCTTTTGGGCTTTAAATTACTTTTGACTGATACTTGTTCCTTTTCTATTCAACCTTGCATGCATTACATTTCAACATTACCAGAGAAGTCTGAAAACACTTCCAGAGGTTCCATGCAGCCAACACATAATAATCAAAAGTCTAGAATTTTACACATTACTTCAGTAGAAGTCTCTGCCTGTAGATTTTATATATTTTTTTTCTACTTTCATGCAAATGGAATAATGTGGGGCATGTAAGTTAAAATAAAGGTTAATTCTCTCTCTCACACATATTACTGCTTTTATGACTATTGTGACTTATGCGCAACAGTGAACAAGGTATAGAGGACGAATCAAAGCCCAGTTGAAGTTAATGACTGCTTTCTGGTTTTTGGGGCCATGGTCTCAGCTCAGTGGCCATCAATCGCCAAGAAATGCCTGGTTACTGCAATCATTATTGCTTAATTGAAAGGAAAGCAACCAACACGGTAGAAAACATGCAGCCTTCTAAGAAGAATGTACAAAATACATGCTCACACTGAGGAACTCTTTCCTTCCATACCCTCAGATCAGGAGCTGAGAACAACCTGGGAGGAGAAATAAATCTGAGGATACAAAGAGCTTCAGCAAAAAACCAGCAGGTCATAAATAAAATCCCCCCACAGATGCCAAGCATTTTTGTTTTTCTTTTCTATCTTTCTTTTCTTTTTTTCTTCTTTTTATTTTTTTAATCATTATTCACCCTGACATGAATCCTAATTAAAATTTTACACAATGTGTCTTTTAATTAGCTGTGGCTGGAGTGTTGAAAGCTATCAATATTTAGCAGGATAATTGTATGAAATTACTTTTCAAAAATGAACAGCAGGCATGAATCCACTCAGCAGCAGGGGGTTATTCAGCCACACACTGTGCAAGATGCGGTGCCTCAGATAATGTCTGAGAGATAATAATGCACCCAGGGAGAGACACATGCTGCCATATTTTGTGCTTCATTGGTTTTCTGCAAGCAGCATTTGGCTCTTGTTGCACTCAGGACATCAGGGTTCACACAAGCTTTAAGCTGGTGATTTTTATGTTGCTGATTTATTTTAACTTAAATACAAGGATGTGTTTAATAACAACACACATAAACAAAACACTTAGACATGGCTCCATGCATGACCTAGTTTGATTATACTTTGCAGAGGCTAACAATGAACAAGATCAAGAACAGAGGTCTTCTTTCTTCCTCTTTTTATCAAAAAGAAAAGAAAAAAAATCTTTGCCCATCCTGGCAGAATACAAAGCCGTAAATTAATTTCTGTTTTGAAAATCCATGGTGTAAAAGTACTCAGTTTGATTTTAAAATAGATTTGCAACAGTTCACTTCTCACATAATCTTTCTCTCATTTCTTTCACAAAAGAACCAGGACGGGGAATTTGCAGCATGATGTGCTTGCTACTTGCTTTCTGCACAGCAAAACAAAAAGGGCAGGAAACACCTGGAAATGTTTCCCACAAGCACCAAGGAAACCATCAGTAACATCACATAGAAGGGGCGCTGAGGCAGTTACACTCAGTGCAGACCAAAGGCCTTGAGGAACTGTGTATCCAAGATGAAGAACACAAATCTCAGCACACAAATTCCCTACACAGCAGCCAGGTACAAAGCCCAAAGGAGAGCAGTAGCAGAGGACACGTTCAAGTGAAACGCATGTGAGGGCCAGCTCTTTTGTTTTAGAAGATGTGAATGAACATCCCTCTTCCTTTACCATCATGACAAAGAGGATTCCCTCATTTCCAGGTAATTTCCTCATCTCCTGCAACTGGGCAGGTAAAGCGGAATACTGGTGTACGTCCAAGGCTTAGTAATACTAGAATTCAATGCAAAGGGCCAGACTGGTGCTGACATTTCTGCTCATCAGTGGGGTGGCAGATTGGTGACTGAAAACTGTATGGATTCTGTACAAGATGACAGCACTTGTATGATTTCAGCACACAAAACCCCTCCCAGTGCAACAGAACCCTAAAAAGCACATAACTTCAGTGTCCTCTGGCCTTGCCTTTTTTATTCTTCTTTTCCTTTTTCATATTATGAGATGAATAGAAATAACTTGGGCTCACAACGCAGTATTTCAGCAGAAACATTAGTTGTATCTTAGAGAGGGCACATAACATAGCATCCAAATCTTTCTCATCAACAAACGGACTGGCCAAGGGTAGCAATACCAGCAGGCTGTGCCAAGTGCTCTGCAGATGGGGAGCTGTGGCTGAGAGACAGAGCTGGGGAGGGGCACTCAACCAGGAAACTGCTCGAGTTGGGGAGGGGTACTCAACCAGGAAACTACTCGTTCAGTCAACATAAACCAGCAAAGGAATGAAGGCCTCTGTCAGGATCCATGACACACCTCAGGGGACACAGCCTGGCCTTCAACACTGGTTGCACACTCTTGCTGCTACAAACCATTACCCTGACACTTCCAATTCCCACACAGATAAATTAGAAAAATAATTACATGCAATAATCTATCTAGAGCCAGCATCATCTGGACTGTGTGAGTGACCCCAGAGATCTTGTTACACGTTCACATCATTCACAGTACATTAGTCTTGCTGCCAGTAAAAGTAATTTTTTAAGAATTAACTTCGGTATTTATAAAGGCACCCTATCCTTCATAAAAATGAAAGCTATGTCATTTAGTGAACCTTGCAAAAGGTACAGTAAACAAAGGGACACTTGGATTAAACAATAAAATAGCGTTGGAATAGTGGGAATCTGCCATAAGTAAAAAAAAAAAAAAAATCTAAAAATAAAGTACTATAATAATTTATAAACTGGGTGGTTGTCTCTCCATAGTGTTAATAGGTAATAAGCACCAAAATCTCTTCAAAGTTTTGAGGAAAAAAATGTACTAAACAATAAGGCCTAGATTTTAGAAAAATTGAATATGTAGGCCTGATAATCCATGCCTGAAACAGAAGGTTTTACAGGCAGAAATACCTCAACAGAAGAATAGTTGAGTCTATTTTTCTGAGGAGGATAATGTGTGACTACAATACTGCAATAAACAAGTCATTTAGTTGCACATAACAGCTGTCTGAAACCTTGGCAAGTTTGCCATGCATTGTATAATGCAGGGCATTCAATTTGATTTTGCTTCCATCCAGAACTGTTGAATGGTGTTGATGTAATGAATGAAAGGAACATAAATTTATTTCTCCTGTTTTTTAAAATATCCAATGTGTATCATTGTCACAGCCACTAACATCTTGTCCTATGGAACGTACTTTTGGTCTTTAAATAAGAAGGAAATGTGTAAGAAATAGTCCAAGCACAAGTTACAGCCCTTTGGTCTGGGGACTAGGAGAGAGCAGGGAAGTGAATGTCCCTTTCTCAGTCGTGTGCATAAAGCTCAGGGGGCACTGCAGGCCAGGTTTGGGGGCAGGGATGGGCAGAAGGCAGGCAGCTGTCTGTGAGAGCAAACACGAGACAGGGATGGGAAACCCTCTGCTGGGAATGCAGGGGTGGGAATCACTGCGGTGTGTGTAAGGCCACTGTTCTCACCTCACTGCAGCCCTGCCCTGGCTCTAAGCCCTGCTGGGAATGAATGCAGGGGTGGGAATCACTGAGGTGTGTGTAAGGCCACTGTCCCCACCTCACTGCAGCCCTGCCCTGGCTCTGAGCCCCTGTCCACACAGCGTTGCTGCCAGAGCCCTGCCCTCACTGGGTGCCTTTGGCAGGGTGCTGTTCCCCGGCTTCTCCCCCGGCTTCTCTGCCATGGCCCACTAGGAGAGGGGCAGGTCCATTCTGCTCTCCCTCACAGTCCCTGGGGCTCCATCTTGATCATGGTGAATTTTTCTGGGCTCAGGGTAATGGTGGTGCTTTTAGGGGCACAACACTGGATCTGGGGGTGAGCAGCTCCTCGGTTTGCAGGTGGGATGGCTGCAAGGGTGCCATCCAGTCCCCAGTCCCCAGCTCTTCTCCTGTTGGATTAACTAAGGCACAGGAAGCAGTTAATACAAAATCAAAGAAAGTCAATGGATGACTCCTAAGTGACTTCTTGATGACCTTAGTGCTAGATAAATCATTAGTCCCCATTCCTTTCCCAACAGTAAATTATTCCTCCAGGAGCAAAGAGTTAACTTTCAGCTATCATGTCCCTGACTAGTAATATCCATCACATTGCCTATCTGTATCATAGGTGCTGTGCATCACTGAGGTCTTTAAAGGACAGGAATCCAAGAAGGTCAGGGCCTAAACGATGCACTTCCCTTCAGCCTGCAGGTAAGTGAGAACAAATTTTCTCAGCACAGTTTTAACAATGAGCCCTTTAACATTTATCCTTCATATCAAAATCAGTATCAATTTAGGGCTCAGACACGAAGATGAAAACAAATCAAAAATGTTTCAAGCATCTCCAGAAAGGAAGAACATTCTTCTTGGAATCTGTTTACTTTCTTAAATAACAGTCATCAAAATACAAAGTTATTGAGGAAAAACATTAAACTATTGTAAGAAGTGAGTTAAAAACATGATCATGAAAGTGCAGTACTTGACCAGGTGAAAATACTGTTTAACAACGTAATAAGAGCTTCAGCCAGTTTCTAAAGATCCCAAAGCAAAAACTTTATGAAAAATGCACCTAAAACTATCACTTTTAACATCTCAGTATTGTTACATTTAAAGTAAGTGTGGTATCAGGATACAAGTGTCAGTCCCAGATGGCAAAATCCCTAGAATTGAAAAGCTGCAGATCAGCTTCCAGAACACTTTTTTTTGATTGGACATTGCTTTTTAACCTCAATGTTCACTCAAATAAGGTAGGTGTGAAGGCATCAGGAGGAGACGGTAACTAGGCACTGGCTACTTCAGAATTCTGGAACAGGCTGATCACAGGTAATAGGGGGTGTGAATTAAATCACCCTGCTTTTACCATTTCAGCATAAGTATAGATGAACTGTCATTCTACCAGCAGGAGAATTTATTTCCTAAAGTAGCTTCTCAAATGGAAATACTTAAAATCCACTTTGAATTAACAGCTGAGCTAAGAATGTGTTTATTCTTATTATTTCTGTCATAATGTACCTTAAATTTGAAAAATGCTGTTGGAATATTTTTAGTGGGATAAAGAAATTACTTTTAAAATTATTTATTTATTTTGTTCTTATTCCCTCTGGTGACCAGCACATCCCAATTTTATCCTGCAGTCCCTTCTGCTAGTTTATCAGTATTCTTTCATTGCAAATGAAACTTCTTATTTGTCTTCCTGGGAGCAATTAATATTTTCTTGTCTGGTCTGCTTAAATAAGCTATTGATTTTATTTTCAAGGTAATTTAAGGTGGGAATACAGTTCTTATTTGATACCAACCAGCCTAATGTTGAGTAAACAAATGTTATGGTTCCAATTTGTTATTTCTGTCACCAAAATCGACCAAACAGCAACTGCTCCTCATGTGATTGGATTTGGAGAGTAACTGCTGTGTGAAGCAATAAGTAACATTAATAATTCAGTAAAGTGTCAGCTGTGACTAAGCAATTACAAGAGATGGGACACAACACACCATAACGGCACAAAAGCTTGTCATTAAAATATCCCCTAAGGCAGGTGACAATGGGATAGCTGCACACACAAAAAATTAAATACTATAAATTTTTACAGGTCATACTTTTCTCATCTGACTCATCCAACACAAACGCTGCCTGAGGTGTCCACCCCAGTGACACGGTAACGTTCCATCAGCTGCTGCACTGCTCAGAAAGAGTTTGCACAAAGGGCCTTTGCCAGCACCAGGTCATAAAAAGAAAGGGGAGAGAGAGAGATAAACTCTCACTATGCACATTTTTAACCTCCATCTTTTCTACAAGTTTGGAGGTCTATATTCATATTTTCCTAACAAATACCCTTAATATCCATGTCTGTCTGTAAAACACATTCCAAAACTGTATTACAAATTCTAGGATAAGTCTCTTAAACAGCCCTAAGGTTTCCATGTTGTAGAATGAAAATTAACAGTGTTGAATGTACTTGATCTTTTATTGCTAAAAGAGCTATTGGGCAAATTTGGGGGAAGGACAGAGGAAGAAAGGTCATTTGCTAAAATATGTAGAAATATATGGAAAATGCCACAGGATTAAAATTCTGCTTCGAGTGACAGATCTTGAAAATAACCCCCACGTAATTTTTGTAGTTCTTGTTAAAAAAACATCAATTAATTTCACCAGATTTAAGCACCATTCTCGTTCAAGCCACAGCCTGAGTGCTCTGCTATTCCCAGCCTGTCTCCAGGGCTCCTGCAGCCTCTCAGCCTCCAGGGCACTGCCCAGCTAAGGCTGTGGGAATGCAAAGCTGTGCGATCAGCTCCTTTGCCCCTCTTCTTGTGCCTTTACTTGACAACACCCAGACAAGTCAGGCTCCTCTGCCCAGCTGGTTTCAGCTCTTTCATGGTGTTGCCAATCTGTTACACCATCTCAGTTCTCATGTCTCAGTTCTTTGAATCATGCAGTTACTGGAAGTCCTCATATTTTTAAAAGTTTTGTTCTTATAGAGTTGAAGAAAAAAGCATAATGAGGGACATTCCAAATATTTAATTCCTAAAAAGCAAACAAAAAATTTTGGCATTGTTTGTTTTTTAGATCTCCTGGCTTTGGGTAGAGAATAAGTGGGCTGATAGCTAACAGCTTAAAATACAACATTATTGTAAATAAATGCATAAAAATGTCAGCTAAAAACCACAGTCAGCTAGGAATCTGAAAGTAGTAATGCAAATGAAATTAAAAATTATACATTATAATGAGGAGGAATTTGGAGATTAGATAAAATTCTAAAGCTGCATGAAAACCCACTCAGCCAACAAGCTTTGCTGAAACTGAATTCCAAGGTTTATAATTTCTCCAAGGATTATAATCTCTCCTCTCAGCTGCTTGACATTCATCAACAGGTGAGAATTTTTCACACTGAGAAGAATGTAGTCTTTATGGCTGCTTTTATAAAGAAGCAGAGAAGGAATTTGCCACTTCATGTGGAAAGGAAAATATTAAATAAGTTGCAAAGTATAAGAAGAATGCAAACTCTGCGGATGAAAGACAGAGCTATAGTACAAAAGAATTATCCATGATGGAGCAGTAAAATGCAGGTCCCAGGAACTTGGCGTCCCAGTGAGGTAGCTCAGCTGATTGTAAATTGGAGACAACTGGTCCCACAGCACAGAGTTTCTAAAACTGAGCTTTTTAAAAAATCCTTCAGGTGAAAACATCTTTCTATGTCTGGACAAAGAGAGCTGACCTTTTATTCACGTGGTGTCTTGAAGCTCACAGAACAGTCCTAGCAGTGGAACAGGGACAGGCTGGAGGGCCCCAGGCACTGGATTTGTGGAGACACGGCATTTCCAACACAGTAAAGCTGCAGGGGCCATGGGGTTGCTGCACCTCAGTCACAGTGGGCAGCTTTTACTGAATAAAGTGAAAAGCACAATGAAAGAAAACACTGTCTAAAGTAGTAGTTGTTTAGTTTTGTTGTAATTTCTTAAAAAGTAACTGAGATGACAAAACCTTTGATTTAATAGAGACTGATCTTGTCATCATCTGCCTTACACCTATCTGGAAAATGCCTGACACATGAGTAAGTCTGCACACTTAAATGTGCCTTCTTTCAGGAGAAAACTCTGTTTCCTCACAAAATTTCTTCCTTCAATTTGATAACAAAAAAAACAGTTGAATTTTATAATAATACATTAATATTTTAGAACCATTTCAGAATCATTTCAATAACTAGCTTTGCATTAAAAAAAAAAAAAGCCTTCAGTAAGGTCATTGACATTTAATGAATTATGAAGTAGTTCTTTCAGAGCAACCCAATCTGGTTACCTCACTAGCTTCATTGGGATTTTTCCATCTGGAATACCAGCCCTTTGATAATACCTCCTTACTCTTGTTTTCCATCTGACAGCTGTCATGGAGGAATGAATGGAATACGTTAAGATCTTTACTGGAGACAATTTTCTTCACATCATTTTGGTGCCATTACATGGTCTGTTGGGTAAATCCTGTGCTCACTGGGTTCTTCCAGACTCACCCTCATCCAGTGCAGTCACTGTAAGCACACCATGATCAAGTCCATGCAATTATTCTTCAGTGATCCTGAAGACCTGACCTCCTGCCCAGCACTGTGTGCTGCACAGTGACCATCACCAGACACAAACCTGGGAGAGCTGCTCATTAGGAACTCAGCTGCCTGTGTGCAGGCACCCAGAGCATTGCACTGAGTTTGACTTGGTCATTGTCCTTCCATGTAAATACAAGTTAGACTATAGATGGTAGTTAAATTCACAGTACATGGCAAGCACACTGAACCATGCTGACACAAAGACATCAGATCATATTTTACTGTAATGCACAGCTCAACCCCCACCAGTCCCAGGCACATCAATCTATGTACCAGTGTTCCACAAAAGAAAAAAATAAAACAAAGAGCTGCTAATTTACTAAAAGCAAAGCCATCACGAGTCACAGATACATCTTCTGCAAATGTTCCCACTCCAAATGTATACAGTAATTTTGTAAATTCCATCAATACCAAACATCTTTGACCATGCACATAACATACAAACATTGCATACATTCACACTTCCTGAACTAACACTTTCTAGTTAAAGTGGAGCTGTCCCACCTGAAAACCCTAAGTCCAAATCAGTTTACAGTAAACCTGCAAGAATCATATACTTCTGCATTAATTTTGCAGCTGGTACGCTAAAGAAAGAGTTGGAAGATATCACCATACCTTCGGGAGACAGGAGGAAGTTCTGTATGAACCTGTAAAGCACTGGGGAAGAAAATCAAGACAGCTGTGGATGGTGGTTTTCCTTCCAGCCTACAGGTTTTGACAACAGAAAAAGGTTTGGTTTAAACTGAAGTTAGCTGGGAATTCTGCTTAAATAAGAAACAAAGCATAGGTTGAGGTTCATCTGTCATGAAATTGGTAAACACTGTATAGCCAAAGAAAATCTAGTTCCTTCAAATAAGGTCAAAGAATGAACAAGACAGTTGGTCCTCAAATGCTTGTATAAGAGTTGACAATTACCAGAATCCATTCTGACAAAAAGCAGTAGAACTGAATGAAATTAAGCTTCTGTACAATCAGATGCACTTGGAAAATAATAGTTTTTGGGACTAACTGAAGTCAGTTTTGCAGCTTTTCCATACTTGTCCTGAGAGTCTCAGTGAGCTGGCCAGACTGGCCCTCAGGGAGCAGGACATGTCATTACATGGCTCAGCTGGGAATACAGAGATCAGTGGGACACCACCAACCTACACGCCAGGTTAACGGTACATAATACCAGGGGCTCAACTTTGAAAGGAAAAGCTGGCAATTCCAAGTTAAATTATTTGAACTGAATTTTATCTCTACCATACCTGCACTAACCAAACTTGTCTATGGCTACTACAGTGCCAATGCTGTACTGTCAGGAAAATTCTCAGTGTGGTTTTAATACACTGATACAGAGTCCCCACTCAACAGTCCCATGGAGGGGACGGGGCTCTTGACATGACATCAGCATGGTGAGTGAAACCTGGAGACTATTTTAATGAGGGGTTTTTTGAGGAATGTATTAGTTCAGGAAAGAAGCATAGTTTAGAAAATTGGTTTAGAGAGCTCTTATTTGGGGGTGATCTAAGAATTCTCTCCTTATGGAAAGACACGAGTTCATACTTAAAAAGGAGACAACTTTCACAACATTTGGTATTTGCAAATGCTACCTCCAAAATGCCTTCTGAATCTCAGTGGCAAACACACAGAAATACTCAGTCCATGCAGTAACTCTACAGTCCCATAACCATTTGCTGCACACACTCAGGTTCACTGCTGCCAGTAAAATAGAAGTGAGCTCTCCATGTTTGTCAGGTTCAAAATTCCAAAGAAGCTTTAGAACAAAACTATATATATTGCAAGTTAACAAACGATTAAGTTCTTTATGCCAGAATAGGAAGCAATCGTAAAGGATGAACGACATACTATTATGTAACTAGTTGTTACAATTCTTTACACTGTATCTGTTGCAATGGTAACTGATGTTACAGAAATCACAGTAAACCACCAAACTCCAACATGCTTTCACCTTCTTACATAAGATATTAATAAGACAAGTGAAAGCTCTGGTATATGTATTTCTCCAACAAAGTTCTCTGTGATTTTTTGGCCAGTTTTATGTACTTCTGGATCCTATACCTAACCTAAAGATGTTAATATTATTATTTTCTAAATTTGTGAGCTCAGATACCATGTTTTGGTTTCAAAAGAAATGAATTTTAATTTGTCATTAAATCACTACTTTAATAAAAACACAAAACCTACTTATTCTTCATTGTGTCTCAACCAACATTTCGTAATAGACCAGAGATATCATGTATAAAATAGTAAGTAAATAGGTCTAGGAAAAGAAACTGGAATCAGCAGAAGTTTCCCAAAGGAAATGTACCCAGTTTCTTCATAGTCAAACATTCACATAAATGGAGAAACAGCTCTTCCAAAAAAAGAAAAGATAAATACTCTAAAGAAATTTCACCTATTAAATGTTGCAAAGTCACAAATCTCCAGAAAGACTCCTTTTCTATGCACAGCATATAAATACACACTTAGGACACACACACAGGAAGATGAGCCATGAAAATGCATACACAGTTAAAGACCCTCGTGCCAGCCCATGTGTTCCTACAGGAGGGTGAATTTGAAGGCCAGTAGTCCAGACCTCCCTCTCACACCGCTTGGCACAGACGGCAGCCCCGGTGGCTGCAAGCCAGCCCTGCCCAGCCGGGATTCCCTCTGGCAGGAGGGACCTCAGCGCCAGCCAGGGAAGGCTGCCCAGATCCTGCCAGTGCAGAACAGACAGCACAGAGGGCAGCACATGCCTTAAGAGTTTTTCCCCCACTAAAGCAAAATTTTTGGCAGTATATACATAAAGAAGACACTTGCCAAAAAAGAAGACTGGTAAAAGACTGAGTACCATATTCAGCAATTTACCTGGAGCTTAATTTTCCACCACCAATTCAATGTAAGCAGAAATGTTATCACTTAGCTCTTCGTTTGCAGTCTTGCAGTGACCTTGCATCAATCTAGTTCATGGTAGGAAAAGAAGAAGCAAATTCAAGGAGTCTATTTATTTTTAACAGGCTTGCTGCTTTTTTTTTTTTTTTTTTTTTTTTTTCCCCTCTCATTCATATTTTACCCTTCTTTTATCCTCCCACACCACTCTTTTCATATAGAGTTTTTAATTCCTTGGTTTTCATTGTCTCTCAAATCAACAGGTGCCTATTAAGGTTAGAATGTATGAGTAAAATGAAACACGCAATGTCCAAATAAATCCATTGAAAATCCTATCATCCCTATTCCAGAAGAAAATGTGCCTAAACTCTTTTAAAGCATCTGAAAGTGATGCCTCTAGGGAAGACCTAAAGGAGTCTGATGATTTTTATAGGTAACAAATAAAACAGAAGTGGATTTCTCTAATTATGATGCTAGTCTATGTGATTTTTATAGGTAACAAATAAAACAGAAGTGGATTTCTCTAATTATGATGCTAGTCTATGTGTTTATTTTTTATACAGCAGCATAAATTTGTGAACAATGAAAGGATCCTGTTGCATACTGGGGATAAAAAAAACTTTGGGAGTCAGAGAAAGAAATAAAAATCCTACCCAAGATTTTATTCTTCTAAAATAGAAGAACATACACAGGTTCTCCAACAGAAGATTCCAGTTGTTAGGTTGCAAACAACACACAACAATTTTATATTTTCTGAAGTTATTCTTTGCTATATGATCACAATATAGAAAGAAATATTATTACAAATATCAAAAACTATTTAAGTTCACATTCTGCCTCTAAAGATCATGATTCTTACAGCTGCTGTTCAGGCATGTTAAACTAACATTTACTATATAATTTTCAGGGGATAAT
Source organism: Hafferia zeledoni (assembly GCA_035583235.1). Lineage (NCBI taxonomy): Eukaryota > Metazoa > Chordata > Aves > Passeriformes > Thamnophilidae > Hafferia > Hafferia zeledoni. The sequence continues at coordinate 14,681,548 of JAWWEV010000054.1, forward strand.
TTAGTATACTGTATGACACCATATATTGAAAAAGGACCCTATCTGGTAAAATCTATTTAATATAAAAGACCTCTGCTCCAGTGGGTTTTCCAGAGAAAACTCTGATGCTTTTGCAAAAAAACCCCAGAACCTGTTTTTTTCACTTTGAAACATCAACCTACTTTGGTAGGATTTCATTTTAGTGCTGAATGGATTAAAAACCAAACAGTGACCGGGGCATTTATTTATTCCACAATGTAGTTTCCCTCATAGGAACTATACAATGAAAACCTCTGTGTGGGATTCTCATTTGCTGCTCTTGCTTCTCAGAAGCTGCACAGCTCAGTCCCTTCCCCCTTCACACACACGTTCAGGTTTCTCTACTCTGTCAATACAAAATTAAAATGCAAAACCTGAGGATTCATACCATTAGGGGTTGCAGCATGTGATGGCACTGTCATAGGAACAGGTACTTCTTTAATCAGAATTTTTTTTTTTTTTTTTTTTTGTAACTAGAAAACTGTTGAAACCACTCATTATTTCTATGTTTTGTATCAACATGCCAAGCAGCAAGAAGAGCACAGCATGGGACTGTACATTTGCTTTCTATGTAAAGAAAGGGTAAGTGCAAAAAAATATGTCATTGTGATGGCTCATTTGTGACAAATACCTGTTTTACACTTCACAATCCAATTTATACCTAAAGCTGTTTGACTTTAGCCCAACACTTGCCCATTCTTCAGTAAAAGACACATTTATACAGATGCATATTGTCTCAAGAAAACTCTTTATGGAATACAGTATATATAGGTATACATTCAGTGCTTGCATTTGAGAAGAATAAAATCTGAAAGAAATTTTGCTTTTGCATATATATTCTCTGTTCCCTACCATAAGCAAATACCTTCAAGTCAACTATCCTTGAGACTCTGAAGATTCAAAATATGATTCATACATACTGACAGGTATCTCACAGGTGCAGGTCTGGTTTGACTCCAGATATTAAGTCAAAAAAGGAAAATGGCAGTTCTGCTAGAGGTTTTTAAGTAGTAAAGGCTAGCAGAAAAACCCAGATGTGACTGTGGTTCAAACTGCACATCCCAAAGGTCAGAGTGTTTGATTTTAAGGCTCAAAACATAGCAGTACACATGGCTTATGTAAGAAAGATGCTGCATAACAATATCCTGTGGTAGTGACCATTATCATAGTAGAGACAGTGGTAATGAGGGAAGCTTGAAAGATGTGCTGCATAACCACAAACCCAAGATGCCAGAAAATCAAGTTAAGCTGTCAAAATGGTTCCTGCTTCTCTTAATATCTACAAATACATATTTGTGTGGCCTAGCCTACAGCTATACTTCTTACTCTACTGTATCTTAGATCTGGAACAGGAAGCACGAGGAAAGTGTTTGGACACAGACTGTGAATTAACCTGTGTGACCAGGAACAGCAGGTACCCATGAGTGTTTATTGCTGGGGAAGAGTGAAGCTCAAGAGCTGACCTAAAGCCTTAAAGAGTACATACCTTACTGTTCCCCATCTGCAAATTACAGATCCACGGGTTAATACACCATTCTACCTGTGGTACCATTATAGATGTGAATGAAATGCAACCTCCAAATACCGCAAGAAATATTTCCCAGTGATAACTGTGTTCAATTCATCAAGCATTTTTTAAGACTGAAGAAGTTGCATTTTTATCAATTGGCATTATTTTAAAAATGTACAGATAATAGGAAAAATCCACAAACTTGTAACCAGAAATATGCCACGTGCACATTCAACCAATACAAACTCTAAGTATTAGACCTTTGCAGAATCTGTATATGCAATAGTGAGCAATTCCACAGATTCCCTGTGCTCTCAGTCTCATTTTTAGTTTGCCCCATTCAAAATTAAATCATCAGTCATGAGACCTGTACCATATTTTACGGAATTATTTGATCTCTCCCATTACAAATACAATTAAACCATGTAACTCCTCCATACACATTGCCTATGTATGCACAGGCATGATATATTGGTACAATCACAATTTTCTGACTTTGGGGAAATTGCAAAGCTTCATTAGAAAGGAAGAGACAGAGAGCCCTGGCAGTTTTCAGATCTTTAGGGGGTCATTTGTTGTTGTAATAAGTTTCATTTTTTCTGTCTGAAGAGTAGAGTCTAAACAGTGTAATAGAGCAATATTGAAGTATTTATTTTACCTTGTTTTTTCTTCAGCTGAAATGCTGGCAAGGGAGTTTTTCAGCTTGGCAGGCAGCCAGCCATTTCTCAGTAAATAACGTGACCTCTGTCCTGCAGTGTAAAGCTGTACATCTTTTAAAAAATATTCAGTCTCCTGCAAGAGTCCAAAGAATGTTTGCTTACAATGTGTGTCTGCAGAAGCTTCTATAGCAAGTAACTTGGCAAAGAATTCTAAACTATATTAAGATCTTTCTCCCTCTGTCTCTTTTTCCCCAGTGAAATGACTTCATGTACTTGTCCTCCTTAAGATGCTTTTCCTCAACATATTGGAGATAGGAAAAACATCTCCTCCTATAGTCTAACTAAAGTGTATCATGCTCTGTCTCCCACTAAAATGGGGAAAAATCTGCTCTGTAATATCTAGTGCCAGATTCACTACTGTATCAAAGCAGCTGTGCAATACATGCAATTGCTCAGCCAGCCTCACTGGCAGAGTGCCATGATAACTATGTACACTTGAAGTACATGACTGTACTATGCACTTGAAATTAAGAAATTTAGTGTAGTTACCAATAGCTGATGCTGTAAATAGGCTCTTAAAAGGGTAACTTTTGGATATGTGTCATTCAGATCACTCAGGCTGTCAGCTGAAAAAGGCAGGGTTAGTTCTCCTAGACAGAAGCTGTAAAAGGTACAAAGCAGAGGAGTCCCATTCTTAACTAAAGGAAAGGCAGTCAGTACAAGTGAATGCACCCAGACAGGTGTATCTTTATGAATGGGACTGAAAAGGCAAACTCCGCATTGTGAAGGGATTATGTCTAAAAATAAATCCATTTTAGGTTAAATATAGAAACCAATACAGTTAATTTTGATTTTAATGCCATGGAAAGTCAGAAAAGTAATTTGTGAGCATGTGTGGATGGCAGAAGGAACTTGATGGCTGTGATCCTTCTGTCAGCACAGTAACCTGCCTTTATGTGTAGCACATCAAAGGAGAAATCTAACTTATGGAAGGAGATAATGAGGTTTTTTTTATCTGTGTATCATCTAGCACCTCAAGAAAGTAAAAGATTTACAGCCACAGTGAAGCATGTTCCTTGCAGCCACATAAAGAGCAGCTATCACTCCAGTTCTGCCCCTCTGCACATGCTCCCTCACCTGACCCACAGCACAGTTCAGTCTTTGAGAGCCAAACAAAGCCCAACTGTTTATTGGAAGGATTGCATGCTTCCCCAGAACTAAACACAGAGCAGATTAATTAATCAATGGTTGCAAAGCCCTCTGAAAAGTGCTTTAGAAGCTGCAGATTGCTATTGCTGAACACTTCCCTGTTAGCACTGAAGTTACAATCCATTTCCCGCAATGTGTACTGAGTAAGGCGATAGGAAATACCACAGTTATCAAAGAACGTGCTAAAATTCTCAGTTTTGATTGCTCTCTTTACACAGAGAGGCTAATCTTGAAGTCTAATAGACAATGATCTTATCTGCTGAAGTTGACGCACCTGTTTCCTTATGTACTTCTTGTATCTCTTGTTGCTACTGTTGCTTTTCTGTTTTCCTCCTTTCCCTAATAGATACAGTTGTTTGACAGTAGAAGACATGGCCCTGTGGGGTAGGAACATAACATTTCACTTATCACCCGCTGGCATTTTCAGTGGTTAGCACTGTCCATCCATGTTTTTAGCTGTCAGCAGCTAAATGACATTTCAACTGGTTTCACTTCTGCAGCTTCTGAGATGAGTTTCTTTGTTTAGATAAATAGACTAAATAAATCTAGGGTAGGTCTGGCCACATTTGAAATATCCCATTCATTTTCATAACAGTTCCTGAGTCATGACTGGCATGTAACCAAAATAAAACAACCCCCAGTTCTTGACAGCTCATAAAAAGTGGCAATGTTCCCACAAATCTGCTTTTGCTTTATAAGAATGCAACTTCTTCATGACTAAGGCACTAAGGTATGTTTCTGATTAGTTTCTTCAATCCTGAGGTCTTTTTTTTTCCCACTGGGAATTTAACATATTTCACAAAATTTAAAAAAAAGGAGGGGGGGGAGGGAAGATGTTAAAATTCAGACTTTGTCTTTGCACTCACATGCGGAGTTCCACGCATGCTTTTGAACGGTTCACTTGAGAGAACAGCCTGCTGCATCCAGAACTAAATCAATGGCCCAAGTTTGCACTATTTGGATCTCAAAGCCCTGTCCAACCTGGCCTTGGACACTTCCAGGGATGGGGCAGCCATAGCTTCTCTGTCCAACCCGTGCCAGGGCCTTCCCACTGTCACAGGGAAGACTTTCTTCCCAATATCCCGTCCAACCCTGCCCTCTGGCAGTGGGAAGCCATTCCCTGTGTCCTGTCCCTCCATCCCTTGTTCCCAGTCCCTCTCCAGCTCTCCTGGAGCCCCTTTAGGCACTGGCAGGGGCTCTGAGGTCTTCCAGAGCCTTCTCCTCTCCAGGTGAGCGCCCCCAGCTCTCCCAGCCTGCCTCCAGAGCTGAGGGGCTCCACCCCTGGAGCATCTTTGTGGTCTCCTCTGGACTCTCCAGCAGCTTCACCCCCTCGTTGTGTCTGGGGCCTCAGAGCTGAACACAGTGCTCCAGGTGGGGTCCCCCCCGGAGTGTAGGGGCAAAATCCCCTCCCCTGTGCTGCTGGGCCCCTGCCTTTGCTGCAGCCTGGGCTATGGGCAGCTTTCTGGCAGCAAGTGCACGTTGCCAGATGCTATCATGGATAATGCCAGGACGCCTGTGTTCAAAGATGTTATTTACTACTTCATTGGCTAGAGATAAATTCACAAAACATTATTACTAATAGAGTGCCCTTCTTCAAGATGAAAGAACAATCACAGGCAAGTTCAGCAAATTGCCCAAGGTCACATTCCAAGATAGCAGCGAGTGAAAATACAGAAGAAAACCCTTGAAATGATCTTGCCATTTTCACATCCATGATATACATGATACTGATGAAGTATGCATGCAAAATCTGTCATATTTTTAATCTATACAATTAAGTAATAAAAAGGGTAATGAGCCATGCGAAAGAATACAAACTTTTTAAAAAGGTAAGCAACTGCTTTTGCAGTACTCATTTTGCTTGTTAAATAAACAACAATACAGAAATATTACTTTGAGACTTAGAGTTTTTTATATTTAACAGCAGTGTTTACTACAATGGACTGAGACAGCACTTACCTTCAAATGCTTTTGGATTTTGCCAAGATTTCTTGTACAATTGAACAAGTTATTTATATTTTCACTGTTTCAGAGGTCAGTTGTTTGCCTATAGATTTATTTCCAACCATCTTTTGTCTTTCATATATGATGACAGCATGCTCTTCACTCAAGTGAAGAGAATCTTTTTTATGCATATATTGTTACCTAGGCCAATTTTTTTAAGATGTTACAAGGAATTACTATGCATGAATAAAATCAACAATAACAACATTCCTAAAGTAGTAAGACAAACCCTTGCATTAATGTTAGAAACTATCTCACAAAATTATTATGATGAGTCTTGATTAGAATATAGATGGGAATAAGTTAGGGCTGAGAATAGCTTTGTAAGATTAATGGAAGATTCATTAGCTAATTTATGATTCTGATAATTATGACTATGTAGAAATAATTCCTTAAAAATATCTTGTAATGACAAATCATCCCTTCAGATTTAGAGGCATTTCACATGCATACTGAGGACAAAATTTCATCCATTTGGAGTTGCATAAGAAGGATCTCAATCATCTGGAGTATTTTTGAGACTTCTTTTTTTAATAAGATAAAGCTCAGCTCTGTTGAGCACCTTAGATAAAACTTTCCTAGCAGGCAAGAAATGGATCTCATCTTTCAAAGTGTCTGTTTGGAGTAATACATTGCATCATTTACAAGCAATTTTGTAACAGCATTGGTATGGAATACAGGTGGTTGGCTTCATATCTAGAAATAATATTTTTAATAATAAAAAGACCTATTATTATTCTAATTACAAGACTATCCAGCTTATTTTGACCCTTTGACATTTACCCCACCTTAAAAATTACATATTAAATATAAAATCCTGCAAGTCCTGCAAATTCTATCTGGTCCTTACTCTGGTTTTAAATCCATAATTTAATGACACTCTTCTGTTGAGAAGTAAGGGTCTGACAGTTTCAAAAAACGCAAAAAAAAAAAGTCAGAACTTGTGTGAGCCCATGAAAAAATGTACATATTTTTCCTCGCACAGCATGAATGTCAAAATATTTTAAGTTGTTGAAAGTTGAGAAGAACTTGCATCATTTTCTTGACACATCTTCATAAAAATGTTACCCTAGAATCTGCTGGAATAAAGCTAGCTCCTTATTCCCTGGGTTTTCTGTGCAGAAGCAACGGAAAACATGGCGACTGACTAAAAAGCACAATCAGGGAGGTCTGTAACCAAGAAATGATTAATACAAGGAGTAAACCAGGAACTATGGCTCTGCTTTCATTAAAGTTTACACCTGCACTGCCAATACCTGGACTACCATTGCCTGGCGAGGAGACAGGGACCTAAACCAAGGCCCCAGGAACATGAGGTGCCGCTCACGTTTGTGGAAAAACCTTGCAATCAGGAACGCGCAAGGCTAAAACTCAAACCTGTTCAACAGTGAGACTTTTGACTCGTTTGGGACAGCTTGCTCTGCTCGCAGGAGATGTCCAAGTCTAAAGACTTACAGATTTTAGCCCTTGTTTCTGGCACTTAACCAGGATGAGGCACATTTCCCCCGTGCAGCACCACCGGCGGCCTCGCGGCACCCCACACGACGCACGCTGGTTATCAGGTGGGAAGCGCCTAAGTTTCATTAGGCAGGGCTTTGTTTCCACCAACCTGAGGAGGATCAGACCCACACGCAGTTCCTGTCCGTGCCTCACCCCTGCACCTCGCTCGCTGCCGCACCTAGCGCTGCCGAGGCGGCTGCTCGGGCGGTGCCCTTGGGCTCCCGGGCTGGGCCGGGCGGGGCAGGGGCCGAGCGGGGCGATGCCGCGGGGCGATGCCGGCCGCAGCCCCGGGCCCGCGGGGAGCAGAGCTCCTCGGAGCGGCCGCGTGCCCCTCAGGCTGCCCCTGCTGGGCGGCCTCGGGTGGGACCCCCGGCCCGGCTGGAGGAGGCGCCTCGGCACGGACGGGGCTGCGGCGGCGGCGCTGGCGCTGCCCGCATTGGCCGGCGGCGCGGCCCGGGCGGGGACGGGGCGGAAGCGCAGCGTGGAGCCCCCGGCCCGGCTCGCTCGCCGGGACCAGCTCCGCCCGGCACCTCGCACGGCCCCGGGCCGCCCGTGAGTGTCCGACCGGCGGGGCTCGGAGCAGCCGCCCCGCGGCAGGGACGGACGGAGGGAGGGAGGCCCGCAGGGCGCGCTAGGCGCGGGCGAGGCGGAGCCGCCGCCGCCGCCTCCTGCGGGAAACCCGCGCGGGCGGGGAGCGGGGAAGGGCGGGGGCGATTCTTCCCTTGGGCAGATTGGGAGTGTGTGTCGGAGAGGTTTTTATCACCTGTAGGCGAGGAAACCACCGCCCTGGTTCCCAGCTCCCCTTCACTGCAGATTCGTCGGTGCAGAGCCACTGGTGACTGATGAACCCGCGCTGGTTCCCGGAGGACTGAGGGGAGGGGGCTGCCCGGGGCCACGC
>JAWWEV010000054.1:14689445-14796238 GCA_035583235.1 Hafferia zeledoni
GAGGGGCGGGGGCGGCCCGGGGACACGCTGAGGAAACACGCTGAGAGGAGGGGGCTGCCCGGCGACACGCTGAGGGGACACTCTGAGGGGAGGGGGCTGAGGCGACACGCTGAGGGGAGGGGGCTGCCCGGGGACACGCTGAGGGGACACGCTGAGGGGAGGGAGCTGCCCGAGGACACGCTGAGGGGAAGGGGCTGAGGTGACACTCTGAGGGGAGGGGTCTGCCCGGGGACACGCTGAGGGGAGGGGGCTGCCCGAGGACACACTCAGATGCGGACGGGACTCGCCCAAGGTCATGCAGGGAGGCACTGACAGAGCTGGGGTATAACCACATGTGCTGTACTGAAACCTCCTAGTTCCCACCCGTGTGCTGGGCTATTCAAGATCCTTGTACGGCCGCAGGGCTCCAGGCATAAACCTGGCGGAGCTGTAGGTAGGTCTCTAATTAGCTGCTTCTCTTTTTTTCGTTGTTTTGAAGAGTTATATATGGATGTTAAGCCTTGCAGAGGTGCAGTGTCTGTGTCGTTTCCCTTGTTTTCTCCAGCCTGCAGACGTGTGAATGAACGCATTAGCAATCATGCTTTTCTGTGACTAATGTTCCAAGCAATAGGAAATTAATGGTAAAAATATGATGCTTTTTCTAAACTTTTACCATGGCAATAAGTATTGTCTTTGCTGTTAATACTGAATGTCATCTTACACCATCACACAGTAGCTGTGAAAAGCCCCTTAATTGTTTAGGTGGCAGCTGCATTTCAAAATTACCCTGCAGTGCAATACCTGCAGTGCTTTACTCGCAGCGATGGGAGATGTAAAGCATGGCAGGCCATGCTTTAACAACTTAAGCACTAGAGTATCATGTGGTTATGAGTTCTCCAAAGGATGCAACTGGAGCAATGGTTTTGATGCTAACTGTATGCACAGCAGTTGCCTCTCCTTCCCTCTCTAGTCTCTGAATATAATTTTGATAAGTTTACATGAAGATACTCTTCTGTAGCTAACATTCAGTCGTGCTTTTGAATTTCTTGTTGTGTGAAAATTAAACTGACATGTACATGGATATTGTTTAGAGAAATGTAGTACGAGAGTCCTTCAAGTCAATCCTCTTCACAGAATTTGATTAATCCTTGCGTTTCATAGCATGTCCTACAGCAGTGAAACGTGAACATTTAAGTGTGCTGTTCAAAAGCTGTCCCTGCTACCATCTTTCTCAGTTTTACCTTAGCTGCTCTGCTTGGCTTTTGGGGGATTGGGAAACGGAATATGCAAGAGGATTAGGGAAACACTGAAAATATTAGTTTAAATAGGACAGCTCTATTTTTAATCTGTATTAGGGAGTTAAGTGAATTCTGAACACTTGACTTGCCTTGAATTTGATGATTTGTGCTGATTTCTAGTATCATAGGCGTTTCCTACTATAGATTTTTGTCATTTGAATGTGGAGGGATTGTATGTATTTGCTTTAGTGTCATTCAGAAAATAGTGTTAAATCATTTAATGGATTTTTTTTCCTGGACTTTGATATTTGAAGAAAAGACACTCTTAGTTGTTCTGGTGTTTTGGCTATATCATACTTGGTGGTTTGTTTGGTACTTTGTATTTGGTTTTTTTCTGCATTAGATTCCTGGCAAGGAGCCTTATTTTGGGTAATGTCTAGCTGAAAGTGTTTGCCTGTGCTACATAAACTCATTTTGATTAATTTGGTTTTTCAGTACTATTTTCTCCATCATTTTTTCTAAATGGATAGGTAAATGTCTCCTTTTTTTATTTAAGTAGCTAATATTATTTCATTAAACAACATGTTAACTTGGAATAGATGATACTTTGCTATGGCTATGTTTTGTTTTTAAGGAAGTTTGTGTATTTCACTGTTGTGATTTCTTTCATAATTTCTTTGTTATGAGGATCTCAGGTGGGAAGAGTTACAGTTGCTCATCCACAAAGCAGTAATTAAAAGAAACTGGCAATGTCAAATTTGCAAGTAAAGCCGATTTAGGTATATGAATAAGACCCTTCTCTGTTGAGAATGACAGAGAAGGTGATTGAATAAAGCAAATACTTTTGCTGTGTAATAGCAGATGTGTATTTTTGAGATGCTAGATTTAATAATCTAATATTTCCAAAAACTCTACAACTTGATGCAATTTTATATTTTATGTTCCCTTCAAAATTCCTTTTTAGAAGTAATTAATTTGAATGCCAGGCATCTCTAACTTACTGCTCTGTAGATGGCATAGATGATTAAATGATGTAACACCTCAGAGAAACACAGTATTTTTTTCCCTCCCTTTTTTCTTCTTGACATCCTTCCCTCTGCCCCCTGAACATGTAGTCTTGCTGTAAAGTTCAGAATTGACTGAAAGTAAGATCAAGAACTACTATAAACCCATCAGAAAAGTTTGGTTAAAGATGTTGATGAAATCTTGCTACTGGGAAGAATGCTTCATACCTTTGCAGGTTTGCAGGAAGGCTAGGTAAGACCTGCCTTTCCAATTGTCCCTTGCAGTATTCCTGACAGAACACATGCTCATTTTTATCAGCATGCTGGATCAGTATCTCAGGCTGCACGGACATCAGAGAGAATGGCACATTTCCATCATAGAGATGGATGTTCCAGTATGCTCATGGTTTTGAGAGTATCTCGGTTTATTCTAATGCAAACCATGATTTAATTTGAAACCTGAAAACACTAATGAATGGGGTTTATTTTGTTTGTCTGGGGGTTTTTTTGTTGTTGTTGTTCCCCTTCCGCCTTTCCGTTCACATTATTTTTTTTTTATTCGTTTGGATTTTTGTCTAAGTTTTGGAAATTGCCTGAATTTCTCTGTACAGTTTGTTGCTAGTTAGCTGCCTCTCCACTGCCTGTCCCCACCACCCTGACTCACCCAAATGGTGCCTGGGGAGAAACTCTAAAATGATGGTGCAAGCTGGGTAAGGGAGGATTTCAGCTAATCAGTGGCTGACCTCTGTGTATTATTTCTGAATCCCATAAAAATGTTACTCTGGGGTTTTTTGTTATTTTGTATTTCTGTGTATATTTACTGGCATTGGTTCACCTTCCACGGTAAAATAAGAATAGCAGCTCACAGTTCAGCGAGTTTGAGTAGTTTGTGGTGAAATAAAAGTTCTTACAAGTAATCACTAGTAATGATTAGCCATACTTAATGGTTAGGCGATAGTGTCAGAATAAAATTAACCTATCAGGCTATTAGTTGTCCCTAATCTGCATATAATATCCTAAAATGAAAGTTGCAACTTTATGGTGATTGGTAAACTACTGTAAATATCAATCCCTCACAAGAAATAACATAAGTATTGGCTGAAGTCTCATTGCTCCTGAAAGTCATGCTCCATTTAGAAAAAGGCAGCACCTTATTTCATGTTCCTGAAAGGAAAACAATTGAATTGCCTGCCTTATCTGAAGGTTTTAGGCAGCAATCATGAAAGGCTGAAAGTCTTGATCCCTGAGGTAGGAAGTGCTGTGAACAATAGTTCTGCTGTGATCTGACAGTTTGATGGTTCCTGTGACTGAGGCATGGCCTGTGAGTCTCCAGCCTAATAGATGAATTCTTCCTATTTAAGAACTTGTGATTTCAAGTAGTATTTGGGCAAGGATGACTGTGGATCTAAAAGATGGTGATGTTATTTTCATCTGGAAACTGAATAAGGAAAACTGCTTAGGGGTTTTGGTATGTGCATGTCCCGGGCAATTGACCTGTTACAGATTCTCTCGGAGCTGCTTATATATTTAGTGTTTTTCTTCTGAATTCTGCCTTTGTGACTGCAGTGCTAACAATACGAAGTCCTTTCTGTGTCCTTTTTTGCAGTGTTATTTCCTGCCTGTTATCCCAGAGCCGGTGCTGTTCAGTGGAGGGAAAGAACACAGGTCAAAAGAACAGGAGTGTTTTTTAGGGTGCAGTTTTTGTTGCTCTGGTTTCATACTTTCAATGTGAGAATTCTGAGCCAGTTCATTGTATTTCTGTGACTGAAACATGAATTCTTGGAAATCACAGCTTGCTTCTAAGGCAAGTTAAGGTACCAAAACCTAAGAACTAAAGTTCCAATTCTTCTCCTATACCAGGTACTTGGTAGGTGCATGGTAAGAAAAGACTAGTAGTTAATGATTTTTTATTTTCCCCTGTATTACAGTGCCTGCAGCATTTGAAGGACTTTCTAAACAATCTGACTCCTTTATGTCATCTGTCTTTTCTTCGTCAGAGCAAGTGTGTAAAGACTTGAATGGCTTACAGAAAAGTAATATGGCTCTGCTCTTTGAAAGCTTTTTTCATAATAATATGTGCAGAGAGATTATTTTACAAAATGTAACTCAGCTGTGCATGCAGGAGGCCAAGATGGTATAGTTGCCATTGAAGATAACACTGCCATGTGCCTTCTGCCTTCTAATTCACTTGGTAAATCTTTAGCCCTTGCTGGATGTGTTGCAGTATCCCGATACAGTCGTTTCTGTGGTCTGGTTGGGCTCTTTCCTGGCTGCTCCAGATCCCGGCACACTGATGAAAGTGGAGGCATCTGGAAGAGTGTATAGAAATGAGTTCTATAGAGTACATCTAAATCTCTATCAAGTGATTTTTCTTTAGTCACACTTGTCTGGTAGTCAAGCTATAAAATCAAAGCAATCTTTAAAAACTCTATCAGATTTCCTTGACTGTGATACTTGCATGGGTTATCTTCTTGGTGCTGTGATACAAGAGCCTTTAGGTTCAGTAGCTGCTCACAGTGTGACATTATGGGGTTTAAATTAGCGACATCAGTGACATTAAGTGACTTCCTCTTTCAGACTGTGACATTGTTTGGTAAAAGGATCATTAAACATGTGAAAACATCCTAGGGGTAGTAAAAGGTCTTTGGGCCCTGACAAATGACAAATGAGAAAATTACATGTTGTAGGAAAATACCATTCTTTGGGAATCTGTCCTCTGGCAAGACAAAAATGTTCCCCTCTAAACGATGAAGGATTAATTATCTCTTTTCACATCCGTAAAGAATGCTGGAGACTTTTTTACATACTTAACACATATGTTGGTGTGTCTTCCTTTCTCTCAGGCACTGCTGCTGAATTGGGCTTTGTCCTGGTTTTGTTAAGCAGGTAGTCCAGCAGTGCACTGCAGAGAAGTGCTGTAGCCTTGGTTCACATCTATAATCTTCTGGACAGTTTTAAGTCTGTCATGTTTTGGTTTTTAACAACTGTGGTTGTGTTAAGTCCTTTTCCATTGGATGGCTACACATAATAAAAACTTGCATATTGCCCTGATGAAGGCATTAACCACGACTGCAGGGAAGGCCTGTAGGGAAAGGCTTCAGCTGGTTTCACATGATCCTTGTGACTGCTCCCCTTCCTGTCTGTTGCAGTGCCAGGGTTTGCAGTGCCATGGTAGAGTGCTAATATTGCTTGCTACAGAACAGAAAAGCTCCAACAGTATGATGCATTTGTAGGTGCTTATTACCTAGGGCAATGTATAAGTAAATTTTCTGGCTTCTGCACCCATGTTCTAAAGTGTGACCGAGTACTGTACTTTGCCATTGTGTTTTTATCTCATTAAAAGTACAGCTGAAGTTCCTGTGCTATCAAACAATAAAACTAAATTGTGAGTTCATCCTGCTTTTATCTTGTAATATGGCTGCAGGTTGAAAAGAACCAGACAGCCTTGATAGTTACTGTAATGTTCAAAACAAATTAAAAAATTCAGATACTTCAAAAATTTTTGGCAATCTTTGCAAGAATCAAGATGTTACAAGCAATTAAAAGAATGGTTATATTAAATATAAAAAAGAATAAAAATGACTGAAAGATTTAGCTAGCAAAAATATCTTTTTTTCCTTCTTCTGGAAATGAGATTTGCAAACAGCAAGTCTATAGGATTATTAAAATCTATTAAGAAAACCTGCACCTAAACCCAAAAAAGTAAACACAGTACAAACCCAGATTTCAGGTTTTTTCAAAATTGAATGGATCAATTCCTTTGACTAGAAGGTCTGATATTTCTGCTCATTCTGATACTTCTTGAATGTAGATTCTTGCAAATTTTTTTAGGATATGGATCCCAAGTTCTGAAGGCATGTAATTTGATTTATAGCCAAGCACAGTGGAATATGTTCATGGTTATTGGATTCATCTGAAATATACCACTGTATACCAAACTTTGCAAGTCTGATTCAGAAACAAGTGTTTTAAGCAAGAAAATGTTCTCCAATGCAACAGAATCTTCAAATAAGTGAAGACTTTAATTTTTAAACAAATACATGCTCTTTGCCTTCCAGTGTGTACATCTCAGTGTTCTAATCACCCTATGGCAAGCTTTAAATAGAACTTGCTGTTTGTGTCTTCCACGAGACATGCATCATCAGCATGTGTGATACATTATTAATCTTTAATTAAGGATTCAAGTGTTGTCACTGAAAACCTGCATCTTAACCTATTTTAATATTGCCAAGACAGGAAGAAAAAATAAATCATAAATTGCACTTGAGTGTTATAGAACAAAATTGAATTGCTCTGTTTACAGTTACGGAAGCTTATAAACTGGGACACAGATGGAAAAATCCTTTGTATGGAGAGTGATGGGGTACACAGTCGCTTGATTTAACGTTATTCTGCTGGTAAGAACCACCTGCTCTTAGGTGAAGCTCAAGTACTCTGATCAGGAAGTGCACCTTTTGTTTCTTTAGATGTGTTGTAAGCAATACCAACTGTAGGAGGAGGAAAGACTGTTCAGATTTTGGGAAGCTTCAGTAGAACATATTATGGTGTACTGAATCTTAATAATGTCCCTTGATTTTAATGTGATCTATGCTGAGAGCAAAGATACAGGAAACAATCTACTAAATGTCTACAAAACTTCTAAGAAATGACTCAGACCCTGTTTTACTCTGTTCTTTAATTTACTTTACTCATCTGAGACAGTAAGTTAGAGATGTAGAAATTAGTTTATTTCATTAAGTGTGGCCTCTTGGACTTTTGCTCACATATTCAGTATTTGTATGTGTTTTTGCATCCCTGCATTCAGACCCATTTCGGTTGTGTGCGTGTGTGTGTAGGTTGCACTTTGTCTCATCCCAGCGATGTGGAATCAGTTCGGGGGGTGTGAATGGCAATGGCAGACTTGCTGCCCTGGTATCCAAGATACGTGAGCATGCTGATAAGTTACTTGTTTTCCTGCTGTGAGAACTGGTTGCTGTATTTGATTCTTTAGCTGAATACAAACTAAATTAAATGTGCAGTGACCTATATTGTGCTCTAGCTAATGACCCAGTTAACCTCTGGTTAATTTTCTGTCTCTTGGTGTCCTGGGAACAGGGACATGTTTACTTCAGTTGCCACAAACCTTTAGAAATGTGCCACTGGCATTTATTATTCTAGAGCTGTGTGTTTTAGCAGAAATTAGCTAATGGACCATGGGGGTCTGCAGAAGTTGCGGAATGCCAATGAGGAGCTTTCTTTCATTTTTCCTCCACCCTGATTTACATTACTAAGCTTTTAGCTTTTCTTGATTTTGTTTTTGTTTCTTGATATGTCTCCCATGGAGGAAACAAACTATTTGCTTCAAGTGGAGTAGGACATTATTGTTGGCAGCTTCCCAGGAGCTCCCCTCTCTTGCATGCTTTAAATTAAACTAGAACCAGTACAGATATTGGTAGGGAAGTTTTTAACTGATGCCATTCTATTATTGCATGGCTGTGTTATGCAAATGAATCTAAATATAACTCCAAAATAGTAATGAAGATCTTGTCTAAGGGCAGAGCCGAATACCACTTTTCTGATGCAAATGGGATTCTCTGGCACCTGGGTGGGCTCATCTGTGAATTATATGTTCTTTTTAAGGAAACAAAGTCATACAATAATCAGGAGAAAGAGACTGAATGTGATTATTCACACCCACTCATAGTAGCAGTTCATATTATCTATCACAAATCTATTAAGCAATTCATAAGCCAAAACAGCCTGAACCTTTCTGACCTTTAGAATGTCTGGTGTTTACAGGGTGAGGCCTTGAGAAACAGCTGTTCTAGAGCCAATCCTTTTGGCTCTGTCTATTCCTTGAAATTTTTACCACAAATTTCCTTTGGGGATGAAATCTTTCCTTATTTTTTCTTTTGCCCATGGCAGCAACAAACGCAGGTAGAAAGAGCTTACTGAGTGCTCAGCCTTGTGCTGTGGTGTAGCTGCTCTGCAAAAGGCAGATGGAGACCGTTCTACAGCAATGCCCAGTCCCTCGTTGGCATTGTAAGCAGGTGGGTTTGGAGGGGCACTGGGGAAGCTTGGGCTGTGGCAAGACACTTGTTCAGGTGCTTGCTTTATTTTGGGACTTGTTATGACCTAAGAATCACTTCTTGATGATCATACTTTAAAAATATGCAACGTTGAGAGGGAGAGGAATTTCCAGGAACAGATTCTTGGGAACATGTTCTGTTCAGCGTCTTGGAGCACCACACAGAATAAGCAGTGTCTTTGCTCTGTGTGTGTCTTGAGTTCTGCAGTTTTGCTGGAGACCAGCTACCTCCACCAACTGGGGACAACTGGCATTATCTTTGATCTGTCCTCTTTTCCTTGTTACCTGTAAAAAAAACATTGAATGTAGGCAAAAACATTCCTGCGACAGGACTGCACAAGCTTTATCACTTGCTGTGAAACCACTGCCATCCACATTGGACTTCACATATATTCTACCTGGTGGCTAAACCAATTTCTTCTTCTCTTTTAAGAGCCTGTATGGAAAGGATCCACCACATTATATTCTACTGGGCACTGCAATCCTCCTTCTTATCATGAGGGGGGTGGGGGAAATTGTGATTCTGTAGAAATACTGCTGAACTTGTGGTTTGTTATGTTATTACAATGTGGCTTTGTGCCTGAACTTAAATGATGAAAAAGTGTCCTGTATTTTCCGGGCATTGTTCTCCTGGTTTGCTCTCTTATGGCAGAGGAAGAAGCACAATATCAATGTCTGTCTTGTTTTTGTTTTCTTGAAAATAGTTGAAACAAAAGGAATTTCTAGTTGCGAAAATTGCTCTCTCTTTACTGACTGGAGCCTCTTGGAAGTGAAAGCTTGTCCTGTCAGTCATCAGAGAGTACAGGGAATGCTGTGTACAAAGGGAGCTACAGTGCCCCACAGCTTGGTCCCTGGGCTTTTCTGTTTATGAGCTTATTCTGTCAGGGTCTGTTAGTTTTGGTATTGTTACCGGTTTAACAGGATTTCGGACTTGGTGGTGGTCTCCATGGGCCCTTTCCCTATCTCACATCTGAGTATTCCTACTGCTAGGGAAAAAAGCAACTGTGACTGAGAAGATTGGAATTACACACAGTGTAATTCCCTTATTCTTGAATTTATGAGGAAATTGCTTCTCTTGGTTAGTGGTTGTGAGGAACCAAATTGCAAGCTTTTGAAAGAGTGGGAATGTGCTTTTCAGATGTTTCAAATCCTAAGCTCAGTGATATCTCTTTCTTGTCTTCTCTTGTGTTTAAAAAGAAATCAGTGAGGTAACTTTTTCCTCTATGGATGTATGTGATGTTTATATGAATTTGGACAAATCCGCAGTCAGTGCTGTTGAGCCAGAAGAACTTGTTCAGATTGAAGGCTGAACCTGAATTCCTTCCAGACCAGGTAAGAAGAATATATTGAGTCTGATGTACTGTGCCAGAGTAATATTCTCATGAGGTATGTGTTCAGATTAGGGTTTGTGAGTAAAAGTAATTTTGCCCTCTTGTTGATAGGCCAACCTGACATCATGCATTCATTTATCACAAGTAATTTCTGAATACCTTACAATGCAATGAATTGTGGTTAACTCTTAAAGACGAAGGTATGAAAGCATGAGAAAAATGAAAGAAAAAGATAAAACATTCCTGGAATAAGATTTCAGAAAGAAATTTCAGAAATGCTCTTCACTGAATATGATTCTCATTGCATGCCTATTTGCAAAAAAAGGAAAAGGTTTTAAAAAAATATTTATGTATCACAAAAGATTTCATATAATACATGGTGCATATCATCATAAATAATCTCTCTGAAATGTTTTTGTTTATAGAAAAGAAGTTGCCTTCCTAATGGTTCTTAATTTCAAATACCTAACTGAACTTTGCAGAGGTTCCACTCTTGTGTGTGATTTCCTCCTCCTGTGAACTTTTGCATTGACACCTGCAGGAAGGACGTGCTGCTGCCCACACTGGGGGCACTTGAGAGGCTTCAGATTCTACCTCTGTTTGTCTCAAAGGACTGAAAATGCTTTGCATAAATATGCTGTTTATCTGTATGAAACTCATCTCACATTTGTGCTTGAAAATAGTTCTTTTTGAAGTGTAAACACTCTAATGAAAAAACAGTATGTTATTTTGGGACTAGATGTGTGTTTAAAAACAGAGTTGGGTTTTGATCTTGCAAACATAACTGTAAGTAGTTTGTTAATGATGTTCCTGCATCTACTTGTTTAGCCTGATGGATAGATATGATCTCAAAGCCCTTCCTCCCAAAAGTTAAAATGTAAATGGTCATCAGCTTTAGGGGTAAGAACCACAGGATGTTAGTGCTGGCTGTTTATGGATACTGATTCCATTACTATAACCAAGATGTGAATATGTGTTTAGGGTATTGAAATCTGTCCTGTTACAATTTTAATTTCAATCAGAAATTTCACAGTCTAGGGATGGAACTGGGGACAGTTCATACCATGTAAATCTTGTTTTAATAACATCTGCTTTGAGCTTTAAAATGTTTTTAGGAATTGTTGCTTTTTGGTAAGGAACTGATATATAATGATGACATATAATGCCTCTGAAGTGAATTAGTTTGTTAGATGTTTTGTTTTGTGCTTGTAGTATCCATGATGATTTACAGAATGTTGAATGTGAGACCCAAAATGTATCACTCTAACTGCAATTCTATTTACTGTCATGGTTATGTGTGGGAATAACAGTTAAAATAACTTATCAACATCTGATTTACCTTTATTTGGAAAATAAACTTGAATTTGCAACATGATTTTACATGCAACAGGAAAAGAATGTAAAATGAGTGAAGCAGTTTGTGAAAACTTATTACACATACAAACTTGGTCTCTTTTTGTAATTGTCGTACAAGCCACTGTTTGGAAGGGAGGCTCTCAGTGCCAGAGACCTGCCCGTGCCCACAGGAGGTTGGTGAGGGCAGTTGTGGTGCCCCTGGCAGCCCGGCAGGGCAGGGGGGACTCCAGCCACGCCCCTGCCTTGGTGAGGATGGCAGAACTGCACTGGAAACTTGCTTTCAGTGTCAAACATTTGCCACATCAAGTACGCCTTGGGGGCAATATTTGACCCCTCGCATACCCCTTTGTACTGCACAGCTCCTGCTCTCCTCCCAGTCCCCTACCTAGTGCAGATTGGTTTTATTTTTGTCTGACTGGCTTCCAAGTCAGTGTGCCATGGCCTGATGGGAAGAGCACTTTCTGGGCAGGCCTGTAAATGATGCCCTGTTTGGGTTCCTGTGCGGAGAACGCTGTCCGGCCAACACTGCCCCTGCTTACACACTTAAAGCTGGGTTTGACAGTGGCCCCGAATTTGGCTAATATTGTTAAAAAAAAAAAAAAAAAGATTTGTGCCACGATCTGTGGGGTTTACTAAATTTAAATATTTGGGGGAAACTCCAGTATTTTCTTTAATGTGAAGTATAAATCTACAATGAAAAATAGTTGGAAAAACCAAAATAATGGTTCTTGGAAAACTGGATTTGCATTTGGTTTTAGTGAACAGAAGTAACAGATTTCATTCTTCCATCCTAGAAATGGAGCAATATATTATTTGTAAACTAACAAGATTTTCTTTCAAACATCCATTTGACCTTGCTGCAGCCAATGAAAAATCTTACTCTGTCTTCTTGCTCCACTTGTTACAAAGTGACCAAATACAAGTAAGCAGAAGGTCTCTCAAGATCAGCTGAAAACTTGGCAGAGGAGTTTAGCTCTTACTTCAGTGGGCTGCAGGCCCAAGGATCTCTTTTCTGATGTGGTGCTTGGCTGATAAAGTTTAATGTTACTTCTGTTGGCAGAGGTTAGATGGGAAAGGATCTTGTTAGGAAGTAGATGTTGAAGTAGGTGTGTTTGTAATGCCAAAGGCCAGGCATATATGGCTTGGCTATGAAATCATTCTCGGTCTGCTTTTATGTACTTGCTTGGATTTTAAACGGAGGAAAAAAATTTGGTGTTTTTGTGTGCTCTGTTTTTTTAATTTGTCTAGTCTGAGCATTTGATATTAGGAATTGGGGAGAAGCCTAAGAATGAGGAAATATGTTTTGGACTTTGAGACAATGCACTTCTTGCTGTTTATTACTTTGCTGATAATACTAGGAATATGTGGGGGGGTGTTGTTGTGGGGTTTTCATGTTTTTGTTGTTTGGGGTTTTTTTATACCAACTGTTCCTCATCCTCCCCAGTACGTAATGAGGTGCATCATTTTCATTCTATGGTTATTGCTGGGTAGATCACGTTGAATTTTAATTCACGGACTGTATAAATGTTGCCTTTCTGCCTTTTGATCAAGCATTCATGCTCATTAGAAACAAGAAATCTAACATATTTTCATACTAAACTTAGGAATATGCTTCAGCTGTTTGTCCCCTGTCGGTTGTACCCACATATACCTGGTTAAAACAGAAGATGAAACAGCTAACAGAGAAATGGCAGAAAGGAGTAAAGCTTGTTCCGAGTGAACCGGCCAAGTGACTTTCTGTATTACACGTGGCCAAGCAAATGCCTGGCACAGGGCCCAGTTGCATACAAGAATTAGTCTGTGTGTCATACATGAACACCATAGATGAGTTGTGCTGGGGCTTTTTGTTATTTAGTTGTTGGTTTGTATCATATGTCTCTTAAACCTCCTTTAAAAAAAAAACAGTGTTGCAAATACCCCCTGTATGTGTGGTAATGCTGCAGCTTAAAATGTCCAAAATACAAATGTGCTTTTAAGACACATTCTTTTTAAATCTGTTACTGTAAATGGGCCGAGCACCATCATTTTTATGTGGACTTGGATGCCAACTTGAATTTGCATATTCTGCAGTTGGTGTTACCTTTTTATAGCTCAAAGCGCAGTAGACATTTTGATCACTCGATGTGAAAGGGTATCTTGTAAAGTTGCCATGAGTGTGACTGTATTTGTGACAATTACTCATTCATGAGTCTGACCACAAAGTTCTCCAAGTTATGCTTTCTTGAAGTACAGCTGGAAGGTTTTGAGTCTTCAGCAACAGCTGTGACTCAAGTTTGTGCTGCCAGTGTAGCCCCCAACTAAAAAGCAGGAATATTTCAATTTAAATGTCTTTCTGTCATCCAGAGCTTTGTTCTCACTTATTTCATCTGATCAGGCTGTGGCAGTTTCAGTTCATCTGTGTGCTTGTGCTGTACTTGAAATGACTATATAGAAATACAGAGTTTCATCTTGTATAGGAGCTATGACATGCTTGTTTCCATTTTGAACCAAATTCTACAGAGGAACAGCATTTATTTCGTAGGAAAAGCCTGAAGCGAATTCCATCTGTAAATTTGTGATGCATTCTTACAGTTAAGGAAGCTGCAGTGACATGTCTATGCCAGAATTCTGTCCTTTTTAATGCTAATTCTTCATGTTTTTCCAGATCTTGCCTAATGTGTATGTGTATGATGAATTGAGTCTGAATGAACTATGCTTCAAATTTAAGGTGTATTTAATTAACTGCATAACAATGTAAGAACTTGGAGAAGCCTTTTCCTCCAGATCTGTTCAGAATTTCCTCTGAACATTCTTGTACTGTTAAAACAATTGTTTGAAAAACACTAATAATTAAAAATTTTAGAAATAAATTACAGTAGATTCTGCTCTGTGTAGCTTTACATGCACCAAGTTCTTAGTGCTTGTTGTGCTGTGCTGTACATACCAATAACAACAACAAACTTTGGGTGATTTTATGGTAAATTGAATTCTTCTGTTTTGGTACATTTTGGTTATACTTCTCCATCACAGAATAATGTAGGCTACAAGGGGCCTGTGGAGGTCATTTAGTTGAATTCTTTACAAGCAGGAGATTACTTCAACATTAAATTGCAATCTATTACTCCTGTTCCTTGCCTAAATATGAGCTGTCTCCTTCCTAGTGAGGTGCAGCTGAAGTAGCATTATGTCTGACCTATTAATTCCTTCCAGTCAGCCTCTGTTATGGAGATGGGAATCTCTGATGTCTCTGCTAATGCAGACTGAAACAGGGATACCCCACTGGGATCCAGAGATGCCATCAGTACAGTTCAGCTGGAGAAGTTGCTAAGGCAAAACCTGGAGTACTTCCTGACTTGTTGAATAACTCAGTTTTCCACATCTAAGTCTAGAATACGCTGCAAATCTCCTGCGCTCACCCAGCGTATGCCCAGGAGAGTGAGGAGCTGGTGCGGCTCCCGTGGGATCTCTGCTGGCACCGCTGGTGTCGGGCAGAGCGGCCTGTGCAATGCCTGGCACGGGCCAGAGGCAGCTGCTGGAAGCTGTTCCTCAGCCTGAAAAGAGAGAGGAAGCTGTGCAGGATGCAAAGCAGGGGTCCTGGGAGCGCTTGGCTTTGGTGTGGCTGGATGGTCGTTATTTACTACTCGAGGGGATCAGGCTGAGCCATCCTGTCACCTGTAACTGGAAGGAAGATGCCTGAGGTGGTTATGACTCTCTGAGTGAATGGCAGAGACCGAAGTAGGGCTGCCCAGAGGCTGCAGGTTATTTTGGCTGTTTGTCCTCACCTGAACTCAAGGGCTGTTTCACTGACAGCTCCCGTTCTCCTCCACTAATGCTGCTTCAGCCTTTGCTGCGTTCAGAGGGAGCCTGGTCGTGTTGGAACTTTATGTTATACTTAGCTAATTCAGCCATCAAACAGAGTTTATCCTGGTGACTAAAAAGGCATTATAGCTGATACTGTTGGAAAGGGTAAGAGGTTAAAGAGACAAGAATGTCTGTTCTATTCAGTTGTTCGTGTAGCATAGGTGTGATGATTGGTGTGAAGGTAGAATGAGGAGAAGTTTGTGCTTTGTATTTTGGGTTTATTTTATTGTTTGAATGCAAATAAAATGGTCATTGTTTATTTTTTTTTTTTAATTTTCATTTTCATTGTTACCATCAAAAATCTTCTGCCTGGTATTAGTATTTTCGAAGCTAAATTCCTTTATTTTTTTTCCTTCCCCTTCGTTTTTTTTCTGTGTTCTCAGTTTCTTGGTGCCACCATTAGTTTCAAAAGTAGCTGCCTTTCACTGGCAGTTTTTTGCGGAGAATACTGTACCCTAAAGTGTTTAGAAAAATATGAGGGGTAACAAATTTCAGTGTCTTGTTTTCTTCAAATGTTTTATTATCTAGGCCATAGAATAAAATAGCTATGTAAATAATTTAACATCAAGCTTTTGGGAGCTCTGCTCTGGATCTTACAATATAAGCACATTTCAGTTGAAACTGAAACTTTGGATTACAAATTAAAGAGAAAGAGCAGACAGCTTCCTATAGAAATATGTCTGTAACTGGCTTTCTATTTTGGAAGAATGCCTGCTTAAGTTGGAACAGCAACAATTGCTGTTACAAGTTCTGGAAAATCCAATAGATGTTTCTTAATGTCCACAGTATAATACTGATTTTTTCCCCCAAATGTACCTTTTTTCGTAAAGGATTTTCACAATAAAAATATCATACTCCATAATACACGTTTATATCAGAATCGATATGCAAGGCATGTAGTTAAAAGATGAGCACTGTTGGCATTTGAACATCAGTTTTAACTGAGGCTGTTCCTACATTCTGTACACTTCAAGGCAATTAATGGCAGTGTAGCAGTCCTTCAAGAAAAATTAATTATCCCTCCTGATTCCCAGTTCCCATGCTTCCTTCTTAAAACTGTTTTCTGATAGCCCAGCAGGTTTGGAGAACCATGTTTATTTATACAGAATATTTCATTGCTTTGAGGGGAGAATGTGGGCATTTAAAAATTTAGCAGCTGTTTCAGGTCACTTACAGCTTAAGCAGCTCTTTCGTTTTGAATGATTTATTTAGCTGGGCTCTCACTGAGATGTCAGCAGTTTGCAGAGACTGTAACCATGTGAAGAAAAGATCCTAATTTGTCAGCTTGAGAGTTGTTTGTAGTCAGAGAGACAAAAGCCTGAGTTCATTCTGTGGGTCTGACACACTGGCTGTCCCCAGATGCAGTAGTGAAAGAAAGGTGGCTGTCAGCCATGCATCTGTGAGTGGAGGCTGAGAAGGACAGAAGTGGTGAGTGTGTGAGGTTCAAGGAAGGTAGCAGAGTTTGGAATAGGAGGCTTCCTTAGAAGAGGGCAGAGAAAGGGCATCTGTACATCCTCGGAGGGAAAACTAGAGCAAGTTGTCAGAACTTGGAGCAGATGTGAATATGGAGCTGTGCTTTCCCCCAGCTTGAGAATAAGATATAGTACGTGATGTTAAAAAGAAATAACTGCAGAATGTTAAATTAGACATGACTGTAAAGTATACACCTCCTAACTGAGTCATGTACTATGACAGTTCACAACAGTAGGAAGTTTGTCAGATGTATGGAACAATTGCTTAAAAAAAATAACTCAAAATGAGTTTGACAAGAATGCTGAAGTCATTTGATGTAAGCCTCATTTGCAGATGTAAATTGATAATTCCTAGAAATCAGAATGGTGAATGTCACCTGTGTAAGTCGGCATGCTTTGGCTGAACAAAAACTATCAGAGTGATAAAGGGTTTCACCTTTTTCTGACCTGCTGCGTCTTGGCACTTGGAAGGAGTAGAACAGCAGCAGGAACTGTATTCTTCACTGTTTGACTTGAGTAAACATTCTGTTGGTCCTTGCTATGTATTGTGTTTTGGTCTCCTTTTAGATATCTGCCTTTTGTTCTTCGGGCTGCTCAATGTTCTTTGCTGTGCAGCTCTGCCCAGTGTGTACATTGTGTGCTTGCAAAAGACAACAGAGTTTCAAAACTTCAGAGGAACTCTTTAGGCCAGAATTAATTGGTATTTTTGGCTTGTAGCAGAAAGGTTTATGGTAAATGTTCTTGTCTGTGCCACTACAGTGGTAACACACATCCAGCTGCACTCCCTCAGAGCAGCTGAAAGCTGCTGTTTGCTTTGGTGAGGTGGTGTGTGAGGGGCATCAGTGACCCCCAGCCGTGCCCAGCGGCCGTGCCTCCCAAACCTGCTCTCCTGCCTGCTGGCGGCACAGCAACTGGAGCCAACTGCACTGGGGAGATTTTGGGGGAGGATTTCTCAACAGAAGTCATTAATAGTTAGATGTTAGTGTAATCATTTACCTTTAAACATGCTTTTAGTTGTGTGCTGGAGGGTTGTTTTGTTCCTGCTTGGGATTTTTTGGTTTTACTTTGTTTGCTTTTGTTGTCACATGAAGACTGCTGCAGGCCAGTTTGTGAGAGGGATGGGAACCTTCAGGTTCAGACCATTGTGTTCTGCATGGGGAGTGCAGGAAGGGCTGCAGTAGCACTTGTTATCCTCTGCCCGGGAGCCAGCGGTGCGAAGAGCATGGAGGTGCACCTTGCCAGCAACCTAAACAGCTTTTGGCTGACACAAAAAGGGTTTCAGCAACTGAGGGCTTCCAGGTTTCCTTTCAAGTTCCAGAGGGAGGTATGCAGGTGTAGTTAAAAGGACCTTCTGTTTCACCCTGCTTGCCTGTACTATCAGCCTTCCACCTTTCTGGCTATTAGGAGTAATTAAGAGCAAATGAATGCCTCAGCTCTAATGGAAGGAAGAAACAGGTTAAAGACCTGTGACATGTTGGCTGTGTGCCATAAATTTAGGCGTGCTGACTAAAGCCAAAACTACCACACCTGGGCACAGGCAGAGGCACACACGGTCGGGGGCAGGGAGTGGGTTACCCTGGGCACAGGCAGAGGCACACATGGGCTGTGTGTGTCCTGAGGCTTCTGGGCCATGAACAGGCCCGTGGGATGGAGTAGGAGCACTAGGGAGACCGGGGCATGATGTGCTAGGGCCAGAAAGGTGTTTGGCTGTGAAAGAGAATGCAAACAACTGGCAAAAGGAACTTTTATAGTTTTGACCAGGTGGATTGGAGGGAATAAGAGATGACGGGTAAAACAGAGGGGCTGAACTTTACAGGGCTGTGGATCAATGTAAGCTATGCCAAGTGAAATATGATTTGTGAAGCATCCCTAATACTGGCAAGGGGATGAACTGAATCATAGTCAGTTATGAGACAAATACCATTCACGGCTTTGGCCTTCATTTTGGGCTGTCTGTAGAGCTGAGTAAAGATTAGTGAGAAAGAATGGTTTTTTTCTGCTTGATGTTTTTTGTCTTTTTCTTTCTGTCATTGCAAGCATGTTTTAATAAAAAGCTGAAGTTCATCTTATGTATTGTCTCAGGCTTTAGGCCTGAGTGTTTATGCTACATTCTAATACTAAAAGCAATTAGAGCAATTAAAAGCAATTAAAACTAGCTAGAGGAGAGAGAATGATACATTATTAATTGGCATAGTCATTAAAGGGCTGAACAGAACCTAACAGAGATGCAATGTCAGTACTCAAGTGTTAAAAGTGACAGACAGCCTGCAAAGACCAATGGTTGTACTCAAAGCCTACAGTCATTAAGATGCAGGAAATTATGTGAAATTTTATGACTGTGGGTTAAGATCATTCCAACATACTAACAATATGTTAAAAAGGAAATTTTTCAAGAATGGTAATGTTCAGATGACTGCTCTGAAGACTGGAGTTGTGCAATTCATTTCTACCTAAAGAATGTGTAGCACTTTATTTTAATGAAATTGGAATCAACAAAGAATTGTTAAGGAAATCCCATCAGGAATTTGGAGAATTTAAGCAGAAAATTAACATTTTTCAGCATTAAATATAATAATCTGAGCTCATATAAAGAAGAAAAAATCCTGGTATGCTGAAGAATGATTTAATTACGAGTCTCTTTATACTACTGAAACAAAACCTCACCTCTGTCATGCTGAGAAATATGGCAATCTGAGTAAGAGGGTCATAGTAATGTAGCTGTATATCAGCTACTTAATTATTCATAAAATGTCTTGTCAGTGAGCTTCAGTGATTTACCTACCTCGCCTTACTGGAAATAATGTGTGTTTTGGAAAATAGTTCATTTATAGTTCTATATATAAGGAACAAATGTTGATAAGGATCTTTCATGAGAGAGTGGTTTCAATAAATGATTTGCAAAGCAAAGTGTAGACTTCGAATACTGGAGGTGTTAGAAGAGCAATTTACTTGTTTTGACAACTAATGGGAGAATGTATGTCTGCTGGGTGGAGAGTTAAAACTCCAAACTTCTCAATTTTTTCTCATCTAAGGGAACCTTGGGAATTTTTGGCTTTTAAAAAGTTACCAAATCTTTCCTATTCTACTTACTAAGAATTCAGATTTGGAATTCCTCTCACTGTTTATCCCAAAATTTAAACACTGAATGTGATTAGCTTTGCTGAGCAGATGTCGAACTGAATGGCCTCTTGATTCAGAGAATCTAAGGAGTGTCAGGGTTCAGTTACTGTGCTTTCAGGAAGGCCTCCTGTTGCCAAAATAAGCTTTCTTTTTTCTCTTTCCAAGTTGCATGCCAGAGTCTGGACTCAGGAAGAGCATGGATGTATGGTCACTGAAAGAGCAATACAAATGTACAGCTACATCTTCTCTAAGCCACCCACACATTCTTTTCTCTGATAGCAGGTTGAGGGGGGCTCCCTGCCTGTATTAGATATGTACCTGTTTGCCCAAATAAGTGATTTGGACCACGTGTGCCGTGACTCCAGCTCTTTAGCCTTTGAGCAATGCTTAAAACCTGTCATGTCAAGCCAGCCTTACTCCTGGTGTCTCTGAGGTTATCTCTGTCTTGAGTGGAGTACAAGAGTTTGCTTGTTCCACGTTTCATGATTTAGCCCGATCACTCTGAAGTGTCTGCTTTATTTTATCCAGCACTTGATGATTTTGGCTTTAGATACTTTGTTGTTACATGCTCAGCACTCTGCTCTGGTTTGAGTTAACTGTTTGCTAATCAAAGTAGGTATCTTATGACGCAGTGCACTTTATCATTGGTGTTCTTTCTGGGTGTTTCTATGATTCAATGCATGATGCCAACAAGAAACTGGAATTCAAGGTCTCTGGGGGCCAAGTAACTAACAAACTTCTATTCTTCCATTCCTGTCTTCCATTAGTTTTGCTGCTGGTCTTTTCAGACTTTTAGGCTGTGTGGGAAACTCATTTCCTGGTGTTGTAATCATGTCAATCATTAGACTTGAACCAGAATGGTGAATAAGTCATATAGGTAAATAGGTTTGGCTCATGTAGTCAAGTGATATTTGATGTTGAATGAAAGAAGCTAAGGAGGCAAACAACAGAGAAATAACGAATTAAGTCACAATTCTGAAGAATTATGGAGAAGTTTGTCTTCTCTCAGGCAACATTTGATGAGCAGGAACCCTTCCATCAGGTTGCGTACAGCCGGTTGTTACTTCCCTGCCATTTCCTCCAAACTCTTCATTGCACTTGGTCACAGCATTACTACGAGCCAGTCTGACTAGCCAGGAAAATTAAAGGAGCTCACGAAATGACGTGATTGAAGTGAGGCTGGAAGGTGACGATGAACTTTTGCAGTGCCTGTCAGAATTGTTGCTTGTCGCAGATACAAAGCATCATGTGTTTCTGTTTGAGTAAACAGGAGGCTCTACTGCTCAGAATCACTGCAAATAATGGTAACACTAAAGAAGAAAAGAGGTATCAAATGAGGCCTATGCACTATAAAAAGATAAGTTTCATTTAAAGTTATTTGAAAGCTGAGTTCTGATAAAGATGACAGTACACTACCTTACAGTTCTCCTGACAACGGCGGCCAGGAAACAGAGCCCACGTTCTGGTTACAGAGGAAGCAGGTAATGTCTCTTGCAGTTACACTGCTTGCTGTCCCTTCACTTGCAAAACTTTGCAATATGCTAAGGTCTCTTTGGGCTTTTTCTGACAATTTGACATTGTTGAACTTTGGGAAAAGACTATACAATGGCTTTCTAGGATAAAGAAAAAGAGTTTAAGAAAAATTGTCATTTTCTTTTTTGAAGTGTGCTAGGAACCACTTTCATATGGATCAGGAACTCAGTTTGGCTTGAGGAGCTTGTGGGAATGGTCTCTCTGATTTAACAATTTTGTTCAATCTTAAAAACTAAAATAAAAGCTGATTATATGATCTGTACTTTCATTTGCATGTCTGGCAGCTTTCTTGGGATGAAAAAACCCCCAGCAAAACAGTCTCATTTCTTTTGTGACTTTATTTTCACTCCTTTTTGCTTTCTGAGCAAATTGTAACTTCCTGCTCAATCTTACTCTCCTATCAGTGTGTTTTGCAAGGCAGAGGCGTGCTTGTACTCTGTGGTCTCTTGAGGTTATCTGCTGCAATTTTCAGTTGATTGTAATTTGCTTTCTTTGTTGACTCTTAGTTTTATCATAACTTGACATGTTGTTTAGCTGCCGTTTTCTGAGGTCTGCAGCTCCCTTGTCCTGGCCATGTCACTTCTGATTAAGCATCTGCAAAGCCCTTTACCCAGCTTCTAAAGGGTAAAAGTCAAAAATCAATTATGTACCAGTCCTCCTGAAGTGCAGTAGCAGTCAGAGGTAAATGAATGATTAAACATGATGAATAACAGTGTAATGGAAGACACAAAGTAGGGAAAAGTGCTCACTTTAGCCTAAACTCATAGATTTATTGCTGAGTACTACAAATAATGGAATCATCAATCTTCCAAGGACTAAAAAAAGGCATCTGCTGCAGCCAGTTTAAAATGCAATGAAAGAACTAAGACCCTGAGATTAGCTCAGTTAGTTAAAACTTGGTTGTAGTAATGCCAAGGTCATGGGTTCAATCCCCTCTGTGGGCCATTGATTTAAGAGTTGGACTCAATGATCCTTGTGGGTCCCTTCCAACTCAGAATAGTCTGTGAAATCTTACCTCCTCATCCTTGTCTGGTGTGGTCCAGTGATTCTGAGTATAAAATATATGCTGCATAAAGAGATCAGTAGGTAAAGTTTGTAGTTAAAATTGGTTGCTTCTTGTACATTTTAAGGTTGTCGAGACTGTTGGCAGAGTAGAAAAAACAGCCAATGTTGATTACTATGAATGCATGTGTAAAGATGCCACTGTTCAAATGGTTTTGTAAGATGTCAGCTGCATCTTCCTGACTGTCTCTCAGGAGCTGCCTCAAGAGTTCCTCGTGTGCAGGTGCCGTATTTCACTGCTGGTGGCAGTGGCATTAAACCCGTGTTGGAAGAGGCGTTGTTTCAGCAATCCCTGCTGCTGACAGCACCTTTGCCCCAATGGGATGTCCATTAATCCCATTGGGGAGGTTATTTCAGCGCCGAAGGCTTGGAGAGGGTGGCCAGACCTCTTCACTGCTGCTTGTCTGTCAGGGATGGGGCACCAATAGCAATGGGTTTTACTCAATATGCAACAGTAGGAACCTGTATCAGGAGAGGCAGAATGTTCCCAGCAATCTTTGCTATTCTGATGGTTATTCTCAAAGTCAATTTGTCAGATCCCTTATTTATTTTTAAAGAGACTGTAGGGGTTCTTACCCTTCGAGCATTATGTAGTGAATGCTCACTTCACGTTAAGACTTTTTTTAATCTTCTGAAGCCTTAAATAATTAAGAAAAAATCATTTTAACATTCACCTATTGACTTTCTAGCTACTACCAAATGACTGAAATAAATAAATCATGAAAACAGCCTGACACTTCACAGGCAAACTTGTGCAATGATGAGGAATGAAAGGAGTCGATTCAGTTAGGGTAGTACTGAATGCTGCTGGAAATAACAGGTATGAGCAAAAATGCAATCCTGGCATATCAAACTTCATTCTAATAAATACTAATACATTTCAAAGGGCTTTTGAAATGGTTTTCTTTGTTTGCAGGTGTATTACACCACACATCTGTTAGCATTTTTTGGTAGCAATTTCTCTTCTAAATGATTAATTCGTATATCAGAAGAGCCAAAAGAGAGTGTATTTTATTCAAAGCTTCAGGATTGGAAGTCCCACAGAAATGCATAAAAATTGCAGCCTCTGCTCTCATGTAATTTGATTAGAAACGAGGCTGGAGGACAAACAATATAGTTTGAATTACCTCTTTTCTGTGTGGCTTTCTGCATAAGCCAGCCCCTAGCAAGGCTTCTGCTGTGTTTTTCTTTTTTTGCTTTAAGATGACAAGACTCCTGGTTATAGCTGTTCCAGGAAAATAAGGAAATATATAAGATGAATTTTCTGTCTAAGAATATGAACAGTGGTCTGTTGTGTAGGGCTCCCTGGCTGCCACGTGAGGCCAATGGGTGTAATCCATCTGCTCTTGGGCTTGCTCACAGCAACATGGTCTGTAGGGGTATAAACAGATGGGTGTATTTGCTCTGAAATAGCTTGCATGTATTCACCCTACACATCCATAGAGTGCCTGATAAATATGCAATATCAGGTTCATTTATTTAAAGAAGCATTGGCACTTTGTGCTTCTTTGAAGTAAAAAGCCTTCCTGCTTAAGCTGTTTAAGAAAAAGATGATGCTCAAACCTTCCTTTTAATTTATTTATTAATTTATGTATTTTCATTTTTAATAACAGTTTCTTAACATGAACCTGGCTGTTCTATGATTTGTCCCTATTGTATTTTTTATCTTTCTATTTATTTGTTTTAGAAATGAGTGGTTTTGCCAAGGGGGTTAATTTCTTCTGTGCTGGAATTTTTCAAGCTAGAGTTTCACAGAATATCTTGCATATAAACTTCTCATTTATTGACCTTGTCAGTGTATGTTTCCTTTGAAAGCTCAAAGCAGTCTTGTAGATGCCTTCTTTTCCTCAGACAGTGCTGTTAGTGATGATGTTGTTTCTGGAGAGGTTCATAGGACAGACTGTGATTTACTTTGTTATTTTATCGTTTTTAAATTCACTAGATGTACAGGATTTCGAGCAGATATTTTTAATTACTGGTTTTGCATCAGTTCAGATGTCTCCATACCCCCAGCACCAATATACCCATATTAAACTGCTTCTAAAGTGGAAAGTGCATTTGCAGCCTGTACCTGTATGTAGCTAACTTCTTACCTAAGGAACTAACCTCCTTCTCATGCAGGCTTCCCTTGAAATCATGGATAACAGTGGGCAGCCACGAGGATACCAGGACTGATCAGGAGGGGTTTTAGCTAACTGGTAATTAGCAGAACTGTGTAATGCTGAGAATGGAGAACCTCAGTCTGTACTGCCTGTGGTTCTTTAGATGCTTAAACTGGTTTGTGGAGGACCAGAGCTTTAGAATTATGAAACTCTGAATTCTTGCATAATTATTTTTTCCTGTTTGCCTCTGAAACTTTTGATAAAGACCCTGAATCTTACCTGTGACTTTCTAATATATAGCAGCGCTTCTTCAAAAAACAGAAGAACGTGGTACTTGCCAATTTATATGCCACTATGTAGTACTGTTGAATTGACAAGTTCTCAGCAGGGGGCAGAGATTTCATGAGTGTTTTTGGCAGCGCATGAAGTGTATTAAGAAACAGTGGCAGCAATATAGACAGTTGTAAACTAAGACAACACTTTACTGTTCTACATTTTACATAGTCTAAAACATTGTGTGTGTATTGGATACTGTCTATTTTCCCAACCTCTTCCTTTCACAAAAAATCTTTAGTGGCTAACTGGAGGGAGGAAACCCAGGCTACTAACTACTTTCTCTGCCTACTTATCTAGATCTAGTTGTCTCTTCTTCCCATGAATATTTATTTATCTAGGTCTACTTGACTCCCCTGTCTAGCAATATTTATTTCTTTTTCCAACCTGGTTTTCTGAAGCAATCATTTAAAATCACAATAAACTACCTTGCTGCTCAAAGGTGCTCACTGAGGCACCCACTCAGCCTTCACCCAAGTTCCCTGGAATGAGCTGTTTGATAATCTGCTTGACCTGTACAGTAAAGTTGTGGTAAGACTGTTCCCACATGTAGTACTAAGTCAGAAAAGGTAAAAAGAAGTAGTAACAAAATTGTAAATATCAAAGGTGCTGGAGAGCATTTACAGGTTTTTGAGGATGCGTCACTGTTGATCTGTGGAGTTACTAAAATGTAGGAGTTTTAAAATGCATGGGGGCATTGTCCAAATTCTTAAAGAGCATTTTTTTCATTGAAATCAAGCTAGTATGACACTGAAGTGTTACCAGTTTGCCATGTAGCTTCATGCGTGCATTTAATATTGAATTGCAGCATTGTCTGAGTATTGGTATGTACAAAGGTATGTGAAAATGAGAGCTTCATATTATACACATTTTAATTGCACTTGAAGAATTCACAGTGCTGTATTTCATTTGTCTGCTGCAGTTCAGTCTTTTAAAATTAGGAACTGCCACAAAGCCATTCCAGTCACTCAGCATTTATTTTTAGAGCTGTAGGTCAGCAAGAGAACATGTAATGCTCTATTCTGGCAGAGATGGTGGGATTATGCATTTTTGTAGCTTCTGTCTCGTATGCAGCTCAATTTATGCCCTGAGGAACAGCCATCCTTTCTGTAACCCTTAGGCTATGGGAATGTGTCAGATGGGCTGCAAGATGTTTCAAGGCCTAAATTACAGGAGACTTCATCATCACACGTGTAGAATGACCTGTTGAACTGCTTTTAAATGCAATATGCTTCAGGTTGTAAAAATTAAAGAGGTTGGTTTATTCTAATTTTACGTAATAGTCGCTGAGCATTACCTGCGATTTCCTGTATGCTACCTCAGGCCAGTGTAGTTGGGCCACTTCTATCATGTTGTGTGTTTCAGTTAAAAGTAATGTGGGCAAAGGCATGGAGATAACAGATTGTTCACGTCCCAGAGCTGACACAGAAAAGGGGACATGCAGGGCCTGGCATGTATCTTAAGTAAAGTCAGAAGCACTTAGACAACGTAAGGTCTAAACATCCATCTTCACTTAGGACTGTCTATAGCTGTTCTGTAATCATTTGCCACATTATTTCTTTGCTCCTTTCCACTAAACTGATCCCAGGTACTAAAACTTCAGCTTCTAACTCACCATAGCTCATTGCTGTTACAGTCACTGAGGTAGGTCTAATGAATGTTTCTCTGCATTCATTTTTATAAGGCTTAACAGTGAGGGGATAAGGAGATCAGCACATTGCAAACTGAATGAAGAAAAATGTGCTGGTCACTTTTTGAGAAGGCTTGCTGTGGGGTTACTGTTTTAAAAGGTCTAAGGAGCTCTGGCTTTGTGATACAGCCTGCTAAATGGTTCCAGGCTCTTACCTTGTGTTTTGGACTGGTAAGCAAATGTTAACACTCCCACTCCCCAGCTTTTTTTTCAAGCAAAAAGAATGACATATGTAGATTGCATTTGTAATCATTGAGATTAGATCTGTGCACCACTGGATTATCTGGAAGTATAAACTAGATTTAGATCTTTTTGCCACATTGAAAGAACCTCAGGATTTATTCTGGTGAACTATGGGATGAGAAGTGATACCTGGTGTAGCACAGAGCGTCTTCAGATAAAATTACCCTAACAACATTTTTGAACATGTCTGAACTAGTACAATGGCTTAAATCAGCCCATTTGTTATTGCTTTGAACCTTTCAGGCCATTCTAAAATTTAGTAGAAGTTTAATTTTTAATCATGTTTCCAGCAGCATAGAGTATTCTCACACTCAGCTTGTGATTGTTGCCGCTAGATTCATCAGTCATGTGCTCACAAATGGGAATATGTGGGAAAAATTGGAACTTGGGGAAATTGTAGAGAAGGGAAGGAAGGAAAAATGTACTGCTTGAAGAAAAAAGTTCTAGTCTAAGAAGGGAGTGTTTTCAAAAGTCAGAACCAAGCCCTTGAGGTTTCTCTGGTGTTCAAATTTGATCACACAGTGTGCAAGAAGTTGTTACCCATCCTGTTTTGTAACGGTGCCAGAGCAAGTTCTTTCAAAATGTATGAGCTGGAAACCCCATTTCCTTGAAGAAGCAGCACCTTTCACTTTGCAGGGTTGTCTCAGACTAGGGAGTGTATTACCCTCTTAATGCACTTACGTAACTCCCGTTAACATTAATGGCAATTACATATACTCCCTGTGAGGTGAACTACCCTTTTGTTGAAATGAGCGATCTATTGTGACAGATTTTCCAGTGATGTTACATTAAATTTAGATTGCTATACTAATGTCACTAATACTAGTTATAGTATCTATTGTTGCTTGCAGTTTACATTAGTGAGAACTCACAATGTAGCTTTGTATTAGGTCATGCGTTTCTCGTCATGGAAAATGCCATTGACAGTGCTGTCGTTCACTTGTCCGCTGGAAAATCTGGACCACTGCATAGTTTTGTGTTTTCTTTGGCTCGGTAGTTCTCGTTTGCAGTCACTGCAGAGGTAGTTTGTAGGTTCCGTATTGCAGGTAGCTCACTGTTGGCCCGTGGTCAGGACAGAGGAACGCTGTTCCTCCTTCTGTTCCTGGCGGGAGAGGCGCTTTGCGAGCGGGTGACTCAGCTGCCTTAGCTGACACTAATTCATGTCGCAAATGTGCAGAGTCAGAACATCGGAGCTCACCCGTGTGTTGTAAAATTGTGTGTAAATTGTTTCATTATGAGTTGAAAGTTGCTAGCAAAAGGTCAAATGTTATCTCAGAAAGCAATAAAAGAATTTTATCAAAGTACTAGGAAGATGTAGCTGCTGTTTTACACAGAGCTTAGTCTAACTCCCCGTTAGGGAGTGCCTTATTTATCCCAATGCAGTTGTGCTGTTGCAGCCCCTAGTGTGGACACGGCTGTACTGACGTGCCGTGCTTCACTCGTATCGCTCGTTCCTGCCCATTCACGGGCTCATTGATACCTTAGCAGTGACATCCTTATGTTTGGAGGAACCATGCCATTTCAATTTTTGCTAATTTAGAGTCTGTCTATGTGTAGCAAAGAACAGAGCCGACAATAAATAATTGTTCAAGACTATTAGCCTTCTTCAGCAAAGTCCAAATTAAATCATTGGAGGCACTGCTTGTTCTAAAGCAAAAATCCAAATAAATCATAGATGGGACAGAATATCAAATGTAGTAAGAAGAGCCAGGAAGTTCTGAGGCAACTTGTGCCGCATGTGTGACACTATCAGCATACAAATACTAGCAGAAAGGGGTTTGTTCTTACGTTTTTTAAAATGTTAATGTGCTCGTGTATCTGAAAGATATGTATTTAAGAGATCTTTAAAGAATACACTGAAGATATTACCTATTTAGGTAGTTACCCAAAGAAGTTCCAGAAGTAAAATGTGACTGGTTGCATGTAGTGTAGACAGCACCTGCTGCAAACACAGTCCCTACCTTGAAGAGCTTTGGCTTTTTTTAATTACGAATGAATATTGGGCCTTTCATTCCAGCTGCGCGGGTGGAGCGGAGTCTGTGTTGCCAACAGCTGAGGGAGTCCTCGGGCTCTCCCTGTGCAGGGCCTGGGGCAGACGCAGCCCCTCAGCCCCTCGGGGGCAGCCCCGTCCCTGCTCAGCCTGGCAGCGGCGAGCGATGGGAGACACGAGGAGCAGAGAACACGAGGGGCAATCGATTCCCCGTCCCCACCCCTCCATGGACTGTCCCCTTCGCTCGCGAAGGCTCCGCGCCCCCGGTGGGCGCTCGGCGGGGGCCCCTTCCCCTCTCGGGGGGCTCCCCCTGCGCGCCGCGGCCGCGCCTGTGCCGCGGGGCCGCCGCTGGACTTTGCACGAGCCGGGGCTGTGGAACAGGTTTCCTCCCTGCGCGCCACCGGGCGTTGCGTCAATCACGGGAGGAGGATCCTCGAGGTAAAGGAACTTTTTTAACGGGAGAAGGAGAAGAAGGGCGAGGAGGAGGAAGAAGCGGGGGCACTACCCGCCCGAGCGCTTCCTCTAAGCGCTTCCTCGGGAAACGGGCTCCGGCCGCTGCCCCGGCCCCGCGGCCGCAGGATGCTCGTCCCCCGCCGCCGGGCGGGGCTGAGCGCCGGCTCTGCGGGTGAGTGGGCAGCGCTGGGGCGGGTCTGGACCCTCACGAACCTCCGGGGCTGCCATCGCGGGGGGCCTGGGCGCATGGGCTGAGGCAGCTGTGCAGGGACCCGGTGGCGCTGCCAGCGGAGTGGAGTGAGGGGGACCCGGGGGGCGGGGGAAGGCCGGAGGCGAAGCCGGCCCGGCGCTCCCGGCCAGCCCGCCGGGAGCTGCCCCGGCGCTCCCCGCCCCGCTGCGGCCCTGCCGGCCCGGCCTGGCCCGGCCGGGGGCTGTGTGTGTGTGTGCCCCGGGGGAGGGGCGGCAGAGTCGGGGCTCTGTGTGTGTGTGTGCCCCGGGCGGGGGGCGGCAGAGTCGGGGCTGTGTGTGTGTGTGTGCCCCGGACTGGGGGCGGCACGGCGAGCCGAGGCTGTGCGGAAAACAGTCCCCAAGCCAGCTGATGCCAGAGCGCTCGGCTTCTCGTGTGGCACATCACTGGGCGGGTCCGGGAACCGAGTGTGTATCTGGACGCCTCTGTGTGTTTGCATCTCTCTTTATAGACGCAGTGAGACTTTCTTTTTTCCTATATGCAGCTACAAAAAAATCTGTTTTACTTGGTAGAATTTGTGTAATAGAAAAAGGTAAAACCAGTTACTGTCTTAAAACACTTGCATTCATTCCTTTGTGGTATATTCAGAAGTGAAAGTCTGTTTATTACTGTACTTAATGCAAGTTAATATAATAATCTTTAAAGTCAAAGACAGTATCTCTATTACATATAATTATGTAAAGATAATAAGTAAAGTAGCAAAATAATTCTTAATTTCTTTCGTGTTGTTATTGGTTATTGCATGTGGTACAGAAAACTGTGTTTATTATTGTGGATCTGGAGATCCAAATAGCAATTTAACCTAACAAGGGACTAATTAATTCTCTAAGAAGAAGCTCTAATAATAACATTCAAACAGTGAACAGAAAGAATAGTATGGATTTACAGAAAGTATATAGAGCTGCTTAAAACTCTTTTTAAAATATCAAGCCCTAGGGAAAATTATATCTAATTTATTATCTATTGTTTAAAATAAAGTTACAAAATAGGAATGAGATTTTGTAATGAGAGTAAGCTTCTCCGTGATAAATATTTAGTTTTGGTATAGAGTTTACCAGCATAAAGCAAGTGAGTCAGAAGAACGTGTCTGAATAGTAATTCAATGCTCTAGTAAGTCTGGAAGCTCTGTTCCTGACATCTAAAAAATACTGCAGACACTTGCCAATAAAAATGCTTTAGCCATAGTTTGTGTAGATAAATCAGCACAACTGTAATTTTTGAGAGTCACATTTAGCACTGGGGATTTGATTTTTGTACTTTCTCTTAAATTTTTCACTGCCTGGGGGGAAAAAAAAATCAGTAAGTAGAAAACTCTAAGCAAACACACCTTGTTGTTAGATTACAGCAGTAGTGTTGACACTAGCCTTCCTCTGAGAACCTTGTTTGACTGCAAGCAAGATTCTTCCCAATCCACATATAAAAGTGTGTTTTATTTCTTACAAATACAATATGATGGTTTGAAACGATGGTTGACAGCTTCAGTGTAAAAGGAATGAGCATAACCAAAGCTGGATGCGTAGGAGTGACTCAAGAGTTAAAAGAACAGCATCACAGCTGAATCCATTGAACTGGCAGAGTGGTTTTAATTGGGTTGGTTGCTAGGGAATGAATTGAAACCTTGGACAACTGAGACACCTGTGTCTGCTTAAATAAGACACCTGGCCTTGGCTCCAGCCCTGTTGAGAAGCAGGTGTGTGCTGCTTCTCTGGCCACTTTGCCCTTACTGTGCACTTCACAGTGTGGCTCACAGCACTTCCCCTGCTCTGAGGCAGCTGCTGGGCAAGTGGAACTCGTCATTCCAATTCTCTATTTAATGTTCTGCAGTATGCTTATTTAAAAACAAAACCAACAACCAAACCAGTAAGTTTGAATGTAACTGGAGCAGCTTTCTAGATGTGGGCTGGGAGCAGAATTAACTTAAGTATTTGATACAGAATTGATTTGTTCCATGTTTGTACCTTCTCTGTTACAGGCAGTGCCAGATGCTGCTCCGGGTTACGTTGTAAGAATTACATGAATGCAGTGAAGTTGCACTGGGCTCATGCACTGGTCGGTTGTGCTGGGACTTGGATTAGTGAAGTTGGAGCACTGGTGTGTGCAAGCTGCTGTCAGTTACTGATGTTGCACACAGTGCCTGTTACATCTGTGCCAAGCAATAGGCATCAATGTCGTGTTAAAAATAGCAGCTGGGATGGAACATCAGTCTGCTCTGTGCCTTCTGCCTGTGCTGCTGTAGAGCTGACATTAATTACTGCGGGCAGTGTTAGAAATAAGTCTTTCGTTGGTGTAAATGCTACTTGGGAACAGCCCTCAGCTAAGTCCTTTTATAAATAGAGTAAATATACTGAAGTCTGGTTTTATCTCTTCAACATTTGTAATGTGACTTAGTGTAATGCTCTGTGTTGCCACACAGGAGAATTAAGAAGAGCACCAGGCTTGCTCTAAAGCAGCCTGCTAGGAGGCAGCTAAAGAACATTTCATACATTTCTGGTAGCGCTTTCCTAGATATAAACCAGGAGTGATCAGACTTGTCAAGTTCCTATATGTATCTGGGAGAAAATAAGAGGCATAGCTAATTCTCATGAGAGCCACTACAGATTAAACGTTTTTAATACTGCAGGATGGCCTGCAGAGGCACAGAGAGCAGTGGACCATCTGTACCATTCAGATCGAAATGCATCATTGGAGAGGATACTTTATTAAAAGTGAAGGCAGATGGGGCACTGCTGGGGAGCTCTTCTGGCTTTATCTGTGAGTTGCAGATTCGACTTGTTGACAGAAATGGGAAAAGAACTGTTAATAGAAACTGTGCCATATTTCTTCCCTAAAGTTCACCAAAGACCAAGGGTTAAAAAACCCAATCTGTATTTGATCACTGGCAATCCATGAGAGCGACTCTTCTGTTGCTATTCTGAGAACTATCTAAAAGCTAGCTTTTAGATTGTATTGCATATATGCTATTAGTTGGGGCATGTCTGTCTTTTATGAAAACACACTTCAAGAAATAGGTTATTTTCTAAAATTGCTTTAATTTTCTTACCTAGTTGTTGGTATGAGTTTTGCACATAATTACATACTTTGAATTGATTTCCAGCAGTACTTACCCTGATAATAGGAATGTTACACATCAGAATAGCTGAAAAATATTCATTGAGGAGAGTGGCAAGAAAAAGATAACAGGTTTGGTGCAAGGTGCCTGTTGTACTTCTCTCTTCCACACACAGTATCCTTGCAGAGATAACTAATTCTTTTAACCATAAATATACCAGTGTGGATAAAATAGCTGTGGAATAGCAGTTTATGTACATTCCCAAATATGTGAAGTATTTTATAGGTAGCTGAGCAGCTCTTTGAGATGGAGACAGCTTCTAGTTTTAGTTACAGTGGAGTGAGTGAGGGGCAATAAACTGTGAGGAAGAGACAGGCTGAGGGGAAAGAGGCAATGAGGTCACTTCATGCATTTGGTTAAAAGAAGTGAGAGAAATGCAAGGGAGATAGTTAAATACACAACAATGTAGTGAAGGTAGTTATGAGCAAGTATAACAAAACTGGACAGCCTTCCAAATGCTGCAAGAAAGTCAGCAAATGCTGTTTTTATGAGAAGCTATTGCATAGTATAGACGGACAAAAAACCACATTAACTTTCAGACCTTCAGAGAAATGTTTGTGTGTAATGAAAACATCTGTATTATCAGTTTATTTTTTTTTAACAAAAGTGCATATGTAGTGATTTCTGAAGAGCAGAAGCCATTTCTCTACCTCTTTCCTCCAAAAGCTGATGTGCAGGAATACATGCCTGCTAAACAAGCTTGCTTTCTACTGTCCGCTTTTGAAACAGAGCCAGGTTTGTCTCTCAAGCTGCTTTTGACTCCTCTGGACAGTAGCAGCACATGGACATGATTCTTCCAAGTTGTACTGCTGCAGGTGGAATTCTGAGTACAAGGAGTGAAAACTGATTGGACTTGTCAGTGTTTGTTCTGCAATAGCCTGGAAAAATCCCTGAGGAGCAGCAGAAATACTAAAGCTGTAGCTGTAAACTTTGAAAGCTCTTTTCCTACCCATTGGAACAAGTGCTGGGATATTTAAAACAAATTTTCAGTTCCTTTGACAAAAGTTAATTTCATCTGCTGCTGAAACTCACTGGACAGACAAGTGAGGAAGGAGGATTTTTTATTTCCTCAAAAACTCACTAATGAACGTATTTGGAAAGCAGACTTAATAAATATTCCTTCATACTATAGATCTGTATCTGTTGACTTACATGAAAATTGAATATACATTTCTTATATAAGCATAGGAACTTATTCAGACCAGTGATTTTGCTGTTCAATGTGCACTTGCTTAATCAAAGTTTATCTCAAAGAACAGTCGCTGAC
Source organism: Hafferia zeledoni (assembly GCA_035583235.1). Classification (NCBI taxonomy): domain Eukaryota; kingdom Metazoa; phylum Chordata; class Aves; order Passeriformes; family Thamnophilidae; genus Hafferia; species Hafferia zeledoni. The sequence goes on from JAWWEV010000054.1 coordinate 14,722,882, forward strand.
AGATACGAAGTAATAATGTGGCTATGTAACAGTCTGCTGGAGTAAAAACTGTTTTCCCAGGTGGCTCTAGGAACAGAGGAGCCAACATTTTTCTTTGGGTAAAACACGCTGTGCTACGTTCTTTCTATTCAGGCATTTCTGGTCTTTGCAAAAAGCAGATAATCTCTCGTGTCAATTTTAATTGATATTTCACTTCTTTTGCAAGAGATTGTTGGCAACAGTCCAGGAAAAGCCAGGGAGCAGGTAGGGAATTCATCAAAAAACGACTCCTTGATTGCTCGGTGTGATGAAATACTTAGTACTTGATATTTCTTCAGTTACATTTTCATGTTACTTTGACTTCTGAAAGCAAGAGAAAAATCCCTAAGATCACTAAGCAAAACTGTGATTTCCAAAATTCCTCAGCGTGCTTATTCATTCTTGTAATCTCCTTGTAGGAATTGCTAAGGATTTTTTATTGACTCATTAACAGGAGCAGTACCAGTTAGATGTGCTCTGGTTTGCAATCAAGTCAATTTTGGGGCAGTATATTTACCATGAAGAGAAGACATAGCCAAAATATCCGTTCCCAAACGGTAACGGGTCTTCAAATGTGTTTCTTTAATAATGGTGTTAAAAAAATTATAATCTTAGAAACCAGCAGAAATGCTGAAGGAATATCACAGTAACATCAAAGCTATAGTGGACTTCAAGTGGCATTATGCCATAGTTCCAAGGTCTGTGCAGCTCTGCTCTCTAATGAAATTCATGAGATAAATCAGTATATAATGAGTCTTCTATCTTAGGGTTCTCTGACTTTGCAAGTGTGTTGTTAACTCAGTAAATTTTGCTACAGTCCTGTTTGAAAACATTGATAGATACGTGGGTTTTTTCCTCTTCAACATCTGCATTTTCGATGCAGGAAGCAAAATGTCATTTGAAACCATCCCAGAACCTTAAGAAGATTGCGCTTTATACATATCAAATCAAAAAAATTTGATACCCTGCTAAAACTTGCTGCCAAATTTGAGTTTAGAGTGAAACTTCATTGCCTACATGGGTAACAGCTTATTTGTTTGCTTTGTTGTTGTTTGTGGGTTTGTTTTGTTTTTTTTTTTTTCCCTTAGGAGTTAGATTTTTTTCAAGTATATTGCTTCTTACTTCTTTGGAGAGAATCTTGCTGTTCCTTGTGGGGAGCAGAGGGGTCAAAGTATAGATAAATACTTGTTTCCCTCTCCCTTACAGGAGACCTGCGAACAAAAAAGAAATAGAAGCCATTAACCTGCCTTGTTCAGAAAGAGCATTAACTCAGCACAACATGGCACAGCATAGTATTGGTCTTGGATTATTCGTGATGGCTGTTTTATCCCTGTTGGATGGAAGTTCAGCTTTCCTGTTAAATCAGCGGCTGAAGGGAAGATTTCAAAGAGACCGGAGAAACATCCGCCCAAACATCATCCTTGTTCTCACTGATGACCAGGATGTAGAACTGGGTAAGACCCTCGTGTAAAGAGAATTAGAGCTAATGTGTGTGCCACTGTTTTCCCTTGGAGCTACATTTTTGCATTCAAATTAAGAAATTTTTTTAAGTGTTAAAAATTACAGGAAGAAGAAGTTTAAACACATCTTTATGTATAACATACTTGCTGTCAATTCAAGGACAGCAAAAGTTAGTCTCAAACTGCTAAACTTCATATTTTTGGGGAATACAAGACTCCTGCCTATCTTTCTTCATCTAAACACCTAAACTCTGCTTCTGGCAATTGCAAGTATAGTCTGGGAAGCTGCATGCCAAAGAAGTAGATTTAAATTCATAACTGAATAGCCATTTAAATCCAAGTTAGTATGATGCTAATGTCCCCTGTGCGATGGACTCAGCATCTCCAGTTTAATTATGGTTTTTTACCATATTGCTGTGGTTTTAAAAAACTAGCTAGCTTCATGATCTCCTAGTTGAAGAATGATCTGGTTATTTAGAAGGTATTTCAGCCACGTTAGATTTGTATGTTCCTAGATCATCTTCTGGAAGACTGTAAAAGTGTCTTGGAAGATAATTTTTCTTCATTTTTGTATGTTGCAATTGGGACTTTAGAGCTTCATTAAATATGAGGGGAAAAAGGAAATGAATATATGGAAAGGGTGTCTAATGAGGTTCAAATAGGATAGAAAGAGAAGAATTTGGGGGACAGTTAATTAACATTCTGGGGATCACTTAGCTCATCTGCATGTGCTTCAGAGTAGACAAGTCAATGCAAGTTCTTCAACAGTTTGAGCTCCCTAAAACATGTGAGTTATTTCCTCAGACAACAAACACAACTTATAAGGACTTCAGTCTTATTTCATAAATAATTGTATATTTTCTCCATTAGTATGAGTCAAAATATGAACTTTATCCCTGAAGTGAACTATGAAGATAGACTGGGCAAAGTTATGGATAGCACACAAATTTCAAGTGGAATTTCAGCATAGGTTTTGCTTAGCTTTGTTCAGCTTTAATGCATCAAATTGATGAAACTTTCATATTTTCACAGCAGTCTAATGGATATTTTTTTAAAAAAGCTTAGAAATTTTACTTTTAGCTGATAAATTTTTATTATCAGTGGGGTTAGATGGGTAACAGCATTTTCTGAATTAAATATTAACACTTCAAAGCTTGACTTTCTGTGGTACATCCGCTGAGGAAACTTCAGAAGGCTTTCCAGCTCAAAAGGTGATGTGGTGAGGTTCCTGTTGCTGATTAACACATAACTAATCTGAGCAGAGAGAACAGTTTCTACTTTTTCCTCGCAATTTTATGTTTGTATTGTAGGCAAGCTGAAGAAAATAAGTTTTGGATGGCTGGTTTAATGCTGTTTAAAATATTTAAAGCTGGCCTATTTAAGATCATACAGAAGAGTATACTGGATTTTTTTACCTTCCACTGAACTGCCAGTCCGTATTAGTTCCCAAGCTGGGCAAGCAGATTAGATCATACGTTTTTGTGTTAAAGACTGTTGATATGTGGGGCCTTGTCATTACAGCAGTTTTATTAAAGGAGGTTACGGTCCCCACGGGGAGTCTTAACATGTACTGTTACTTATGCACAGATGCCTCTGTCATTTTAAAGGCATTGTTAAATTGTATTTCAATATTGGAAAGGCAAAACATTCTTTTGCACTGCTTGGGCTATCTCATAAGACAACACGGAGGAAACATCACAGTTTTCAGGCTCACAGAATGTATAATTGGGTGTTATAATTGTTAACTCTGTTGTTAGTACCTGTAAGCACTAACATTTATCCCACAGCTATGGAAGCAAGCAAAAAAATAAATAAATTTTGCTTTCTTCAGAAACTCCTTTTTGGTATGTGACGTTCAGCAAGTTCCAAGGAGTCAGTGCAAGAACCTGCCTTGGTTCTTATCACAAAGTGATACAACAGAGATGTGCTCTGACCTGAGAAATGCACAAACAGGTTTCAATTTTTTTTTCATACTAATTCCAACAGAATGGTCGCAAGTAAACTAATACCATGGCAGTTTTTAGGTAAAATGACCTACAGTAGCAATACCTTCCTTCATGGTACCAGAGAGTCAGATTTCCTATGTGGCTTATGATAATTTTTCCCCCAGGTTTTGACTTCTGGTTATATCAGTGTGCCCTGTATCAATTGACTTACTGTTGCAATTTCATAATGAACTCTGTGCCTAAAGAGCTTAAAAGAAACCTAAGCTCATTATTGACAGAAACAACATAGTTTGTGCCAGATGGTTGCAGGATACATTGATTAAAGCTGAATTATCAATCCAAGTCAGCCTTGGGTAAGTTCACTCCAGACCTACTCTAGCATGAAACCACAGCTTTCATCTCCGTGTTGTCTGTTGGCTTTCCCTGCTCATAACAAGAAGCAAGGGCTGGTGATGGACAGGTTTGCTCTCCTTTGCAAGGTTGTGCTGATGGCAGGTACCATTACAAATTCTTTGGAAAATAGAAATCCTTCCTAGGTCAAGAAAATTTTTCCTAGCTTGCTCTGATGCAGTTTTAACTATCAGACACTGATAGAGAAGAGAAATTAAATCTCTTTTTCTCTCATCTTGGTGTCTTTGGCTTTAGGAGAAGCTCTGATATGGATCCAGATTTAGCTAGGTGGATGTCTATGGTAAAGATCCAGTCTTTGACCAAAGCCTTGTCTTAAATAAACAGAACAACCATTTGGCAGCAGGGTGTCTTTCAGTAATTGTTGGCAAAAAGACTTTCACTCCCGTTATCCCAATTTGTCCAAGTCCCTGCCAGTTAAACTTGCTTATTTGTTTTTAGATGCTGGTTGTAAAATACATGGTTATCTGTCCCAAGCAGTCATCTAAAGACCTGATTCTGCGGAACCAAGCAAGAAAACGTAGATCATTTTAGGTAATCCTGTTACCAGATGAAGGAGATGGATAGAACTCAATGGGCTGGTTATGGAAATTATTCTGAGAGCATTGTGTTGTCTTTGGTTCAGTGACAAGCGCAAAAATCAGTATCTCCTAGTACCTCACAATAAAGAACAATTTATTTAGAGAACAACTCTAGTAGGTGGGACTAAATCTTCCAGCCTCAATGATCCTGTGGTTACAGCCCTCAGCCTTTGCAGAAGGTTGGCACAAAAGGCATTGCATCAGGTTTCATTTAAAACCAAAGATTAAATAACACTTAAGGAGTAAGCAAGCTTTGGCCAGGGTTGCTGCTCAAAGTGCATTTCATCCTCAGCTACTGGAACAGTTCTAGTGGCTCCAGAAAGGAGCAGAGAAAGTGCAGAAAGTTACAGCACGTTGTAAATTAAATTAACTCTTGAATTTAGAGAGAGAGAAGTGAAAGAAGCATTATGATCCGTGTCAACAGGCTTAAATCAAATCTTAATTTAGGACTTCAGTATTTAGGTCTTACTGGAACAATGGGAGAGCTTCACTGAGGCAGGAGAATAATCTCTTTGGATTGGCTTCACTTGGAGGTTACAGTGCCCTTACTATACTTGTGCTTCATTCTGGTCTCTGACGTTATGTGAACTCTTATGTAGCTCTTGTTACTGAAACAAGAAAATAATTCCAAAATGTTTTTTTTCTTCTTCCAGGTTCTATGCTTGTGATGAATAAAACAAGACGAATCATGGAACAAGGAGGTGCCCATTTCATCAACGCCTTCGTGACAACACCCATGTGCTGCCCATCGCGCTCGTCTGTTCTGACCGGGAAGTACGTGCACAACCACAACACTTACACCAACAACGAGAACTGCTCCTCTGCGTCCTGGCAGACTCAGCACGAGGTCCGGACGTTTGCAGTGTACCTCAACAACACAGGGTACAGGACAGGTAGGGGCTGCTGGCTGCATTGAAACTGTCCTTACACTTACTGGGTACAGACAGGACAGGTAGGGGCTGCTGGCTGCATTGAGAGCACCCTTAGCCTTACCGGGTACAGGACAGGACAGGTAGGGGCTGCTGGCTGCATTGAGAGCATCCTTAGCCTTACCGGGTACAGGACAGGACAGGTAGGGGCTGCTGGCTGCATTGAGAGCATCCTTAGCCTTACCGGGTACAGGACAGGTAGGCGCTGCTGGCTGCATTGAGAGCATCCTTAGCCTTACTGGGTGCAGGACAGGTAGGGGCTGCTGGCTGCACTGAGAGCATCCTTAGCCTTACTGGGTTCAGGACAGGTAGGGGCTGCTGGCTGCATTGAGAGCATCCTTAGCCTTACCTTGTCTGCTCAGTTTCTCAAGTTTCAAAAATTACCTGCTAAGGAGAATATTTTGAAGATTATGAATACAGTTTCTTTGAAATGAGTCCTCCCTCAGCATGACTACAGTGAGCAAAGGAAGATGTGGAAAGCACTGGAGTTCATTTGTAGGGTTGTTTCTCTCTTAGTTCTGAAGTTCATGGTAGTACTGATTTGCCCTGCAAACATACAATTTAGCTTTCTGCTCCCTTGGTTTTTTTGGTTTTGTGTTGTTTGGGTTTTGGTTTCGAGTGGGGTTTTTTGTTGTTTTTTTTCTAGTTTGGTTTGGGGTTTTGTGGTTTTTTGCTTTGGTTTTTTTTGGTGTGGTTTTTGGGGTTTTTTTGTGGTTTTTGTGTTTTTTTGTGTTTTGTTGTTGTTTGTTGGTTTTTTGAAGGAGTAGAAAAAGAGACCATGAGGAATAAAGGCATTTGAGGCTGGCTTTTATATTTGAAGTTCACAGCCTTGGAGTGAGAAAGCTTTTATTTTGAAAGGGAGTTTGGTTTTTTTCTTAGTTCGTAAGCCAGGTCTTCTCCCTGTGTTGGTTTTTTTTTGTTTTTTTTTTTTTTTTTTTGTTTAATCTTGAAGGAAGAAATTCTACTCTTCTCCAGCTCAACTCCAGTTGAGCTTCCCTCTGTTTTTCTTTCCTGCTGCTGGTTTCACATCTTCTTGTCCTCTGTTCATTGTGATCTCTGTGTCTAATGTTCTCTGGGTAGTGGCATTTGTGGCTGGGATCTCCACAGATTTGTGCTGCTGCTGCCACCCTTGGGATGTGTCAGTCTCCTGAGGGAGCAGTGTGGTGGTGCAGGTTTCTCTTGCACAAGTTGCAAGTGGAAAATAGGAGAGGAGATGGAAAAGATGCATCTTTCCCATAATTGCTGTTCAGTTTCAGCCTTGGTTGTCAGTTTTATATTTTTAAACTTTGACACTTTAAAAAGTTTGAGCAACTTTGCTAGGCACCACACTTGATAGAGAGGCTGAGCTCAAGGAAGGTTCAGTGTGTAACAGTCAGGATTTTGCTCACCGTGCGTGGGGTGACTGTCACTCGAGCCGTCACCATGGCAAAGGGGGGGTGTTTCCCTCTCCAGGGGAAGCCTGTGAGGCAGTCGGTGTTACAGGTGTGTTGCTTTTGCATTGGCCTGTCTCTCAATTAAAAAAGTGCCAGTGTCATGAATAGCAACAGGTGTTCTTTTTATGTAGCCACGATACACTCCCACAACATGAGTTCCCAATCTCAGTATATTGCCCTGTTGCATAATGTGGGAAATTGGGCAAGAAGGACAGTTTATGTAAAGAAACCAGTTCAGCTGATGAATTGATCTTTAGAAAAGCCACTGCAAGCAGCATCTAAATCATGCCTAACTTAAAATGGTGAACGCTGGTACTTCAGCTTGGAGCAGGACCTGGTAAGAATTGAAAAGAAACAAAGAGATCCTGTGGCAAACACTTCTGAATGCCAGTTCTCTGCCAAAGGTTCCTGTGCAAACATTTATTTAAAAAAGGATCTGTTTTCTGTGAACATGCACATCTCTTTCTCTGAGACAGCTTTTAAAATGCATAATGCATTGTTGCATGCTTTGGTGCTGCAGCAACAAATACCAGAATGTTATATTGGAATAAGAATTTAAACTTTCCCTTAGATATTACTTAATGAGAAAAGCTTCCCTTTTCCGCTTGTTTGGCTGGCTGAATGATTAGGTCTTAAAATTGGTGACTGATTCCAGAATATTTTGTCAGCTTTATCTGCAGCCAGGAAATGAAAAGACATGTTTATCTTATTAAATTCAACAGACCTAGGGCTGGTGGTTCAAGTGCAGCCTGGCAGAAGGACACTTTCGCTTCAATGACTTTTCTGGGAGAGTTCTGTTCATTTATGTTAGGGCTTAATGTGACTGAGTATGCAGCAAATGCAGTCCACATTTTGGCTCCCTTCCCCTGCTTGCTCCTTTTGAGCAGCACCCGCTAGTGCAGCTAACTTGCTGCACTGGATTGGATGCAGCAAAGGGAAAAGCTACCACTTGTATGGCAGTGTGTCAGTATCTCATAGTGGGAGCTCCATACTTGAATTACACAAAGAACTAATGAATGCCAGTTTGCACCAATTCTGTATTTTGAACCTAGGCAAGTCATTGTGGGAGGTCCATCTCTGCCATTATAAAATATTTATTAGGAGTAAAGGTGATAATTCCTAGCACTTTCGCAGGGCTTTACAATTGTTAACTAATGAATTCATGAAACCTCAGTGACAATTTTCCATTTCAGTCCCTTAATATTAGTGTAAGAAGATACTGTGGCTGAGTGTGTTCAAGTAATTATTTTGCACTTCACTGTCTGAGCCTTTGACATTTTAAAGTGATTGGAGCATTAAATTGTACAAAAGAGGAGAAAGGCTATTGATAAATATTTTTCAGGTTCATTCCTCTCCTTTAATAAACATGTGACCAATTTTAAGTATCTAGATACAGGCCAGGAGTAAAATTCTTGGGTGTCTGTTCCCTGCGATAGAATTTTCTCTCTGTAATAGTTGGTGCTTGCTAATTTTTGTTATAGAAATACTTGCAAACCTAACTGAACTTGATCTGTGTGTATAATAGCTTGGTAGGAAGTAACTGGTGACCTAAAGCGTCAAAAGGTAGACACAAGCAGAGATAGAATAGTGAAGTATTTTCTACAAGGTTGTGTGCCGGTGAAAAACAACATTAGGAGATGCAAGTTTTCATCCACACTCCAGTGCTCTGTCCACTATGCCATACTGCACTGCTCTGCCATGTTATATGCATAAAAAGAAAACATCATCCAGATTGGAGTAACACTCTATATGCAGGAAGATAACTTGCAGTTGATGGAGGATTGAAAGCCATTGTTAAAAATAATAACTGAGTGATTTAAAAGTTAGACTTAATTTTTAGAAGTGATTTGCTTGACTAAGAACTAAAGTGTTGTGATATTCCAAGACATCTAAATGACTTTTCAAAACTGGGTATCAGGATTCTGAATTATTTATCTTGAAGGTAGATTAGTTTTCATAGATCTTTTGCTTTCTACGTAGGAATATTCACAGAATCACAGAATATGCCATGTTGGAAGGGACTCACAAGGATCATGGAGTCCAACCCTCAGCCCTGCACAGGCCCATCCCCAAGAGTCACTCCCTGTGCCCCAGAGCATCATCCAAACCCTCCTGGAGCTCTGGCAGCCTTGGGGCCTTGTCCACTGCCCTGGGGAGCCTGGTCAGTGCCCACCACCCTCTGGGGGAACAACCTGTTTGTAATACCCAACCTAAACCTCCCCTGACCCAACTCGAGGCCATTTTGGTCCCCACAGAGCAGAGATCAGTGCCTGCCCCTCCTTTGCCTCTCCCAAGGAAGTTGTCCCTGTGATGAGGTATTGCCTTAGCAAGGTCTGTCAGATTGTATCTGTTAGATGGTTTGAGACCATCAGACTTGAAAATGGTGTAAAAGAAAGATTCAACAGAGTGGCTGTATCATGATAGCTGTTACTGCAAAAGGAAACCAAGGATCCATGAGGAGTCCTGGTGTATAGCCCAAATCCACTGGCTCTTCCTACTTCTGATAGGCTTGGTTCATGGTGACAAATTACTAAGCTGGTCTTTCAAAATCATCAAGCTTAATTTACTCCTGTAATGTACTGAGTTGTGTTCTGTGTACGCCTGAGGTGTGGGTGTTCTGTATGGCCCACAGCGTTGTACACTCAGGCTCTCCAGCAGCGATCCACAATAGAACTGGGCACTGGAAAAGCTCAGTGGGACAGGAGTTCAAAGGTACAACAAGGAGCTGTGTGGCATCTTTGAATAAAGGGCATAGAGAACACTGATGATTTGAGAGACTGGACAGTATAAAATTTTCAGATAGGTTCTTATTCCAGTTTCTGGAGATTGGATTTCAATTTCTTTGAATTTAAGCAACCTGATGTCTTTTTGTATGTTTTAGTAGCGAACGGACTGCCCTGAGACCTTTGTCTTGTCTTCCAAGTCAGAGATAATAGATAATAGCACTTGCCATCTTTGTGTATATGTTATGAATGGAAGGACAAGATAGATTGTTGAGATGGATGCATTTCAGGACTATGAGGTCACTGATTAGTTACCAAAAAAGTGTCAAATACATTTTTTTGTCAGAAGTAAAAGGTAAACATACAATGAACCACTGTAGAACCTAGATTTCTTCTTATTCAGTGAATATCTTGCTGAAAGGAAGTGTGTGGTTATATGGAACCACAGTTGGACCTTTCTTCTAATTGGATTCAGTAAGATTGTATTGTTTTTATTTATGGACTCATGGTTTTAGTAGTGTTCTTTCTGGTTTATTGCTAGGTTGAAAAAAAAGCTTTGTTAAAATACAGCAAATAATTATTCTTACACAGCATATCTCAATATCCCTGAAACTTGGCAATTTGGTTTTCTTCAAATGTTATAGACAGAGTGGCTCTAAATAAAAGCCTTTAGAGGGTGGCCCAAATAGCACAGTGCAGACTTTGGTATTTCAGTAAAGATTCAGTGTTAGGCTGCACAAACTTTTGCATAGACTGACAGTCCACTGTTGGGGAGGTTTTGGGGTTTTATATGTGGAGGAGTAGGAAATGTTGCCTCTGGTAAGTGGAGGATAATATCTAAATGTTGAGATTCTTCTATGACTTTGGCACCTAAAAAGGAAAGTGGCGGCCATGTTAAATATTTAATAAAATGTCTCACTGTTTTGATTTCGACATTGAGAAATATTTTATGGAAAATCTGAATGGTCAGGATTGGCTACCAAAGCACACGAGCAGACTGAGCAGTGATAGTGAGCTGTGCTGGGAAGTTCTGCTCTCATTCTGCCTGTTTCTTGTGCTGTAGGAAATGATGCAGTGATGATACACCAAGACATCATGTCCTGATTTGTAAAAAAATTGATGTAAAAATTACCACTTCTTGATTTTTTTTTTTCCTTTACCTTTCAGAGGGTGTGTGATAGGGATGTTTGGAACAGTATTTATGCCTTACAGTTCTGGTTGTGTTTAAACTCGTGTAAAAGCTGTGCCATAGGCATAGGCATTAGTGAAAGGAATTAGTGAAAGGGGGCTTTGGCCCCAGTTCCACTGGGAATTTTCTTACCTGAGAAGGACAAGCAAGACTTGGCACACAATCAGCATTCTTGAGTTTGATTCCTTCTTGACCGTTTCAAGATACTTGGTTTGAGTACTTTTGTTTTATTTGGCTTCATCTGCTCCTCTCTAGCCAATTCCCCTGATTCATTAAATAGATCTTGGCACTGATGCTTGGCCACAGCTGAGGAATGTGCAATACAAATTCAGGAAGAGGAACAAAGGTGTCACAAAGGTTACTGTGCGTGGCCTTTGTCCTGGTAGGTATCAGACTAGCCCCTTGGCATAACAACCTGTAGGCTATTCTAACTGCAGTGGTTACAAGTCACTGTACGACATGGAGTTTACAACTATTGTGTTTCATGAATTGTATATTTTTTTTACTCCAGTTACAGAGAAGAGCTGTGCATGTAAAGGCTCTTTCCTTTAGTACTATTCTTTTTATGTGCCAGTGATGGTGCATGGAGCATGTGATCTTCAAGAAAATTTTGTCCTCTCACTATACTGTAGGTTAGAGAAAAACTGGCTGTCAATGTGCAGTAAACTCAAATGTGTGTACTGCTGTACCTGTACTGCTGCTTTTAGTCTACCTGCTGAAGTACTTCAATGAAATCATCAGTTTAAGAACTACTGCAGGCATACAAAAGATGTAATAAAAAGTACTTGGAGCCCAGTCTTCCTTAGCATTCTGAAACTGATGGAACAAAAGGGTTCTGAGAACAACATGTAGTGCTAAGCCACTCTTTGCCTCCTTAAAAATACTCTAACATTTAGGAAATCACTGTATGTTTTATGCAAACCATTAGATTTACTGTTTTATGCAAACCATTATTACTGAGGTAATAATACTAATCCTGTATCTTCTAATCCTTTCCGTAGTGTCATAGTTCCTGTTGTCACAAAAGGTGGCAACTGGGAGGGTTTTGTTCAGGGGACTACAGTAGTTAGGAGTTACTGATTTTTGGAAAATATGGTCAGTTATTATGATACCTAGTAAGAACTGATGTCTAATCTTTCCCATGGAAGCAAATTTAATAGTTATAGGATTTTTCTCTCAGAACCCCCATATTTCTTCTGTAAATACATTAGTTTCACTACGTTTATTCTGTTATACGTGGTCAGTTTGAGACTATGTTTGGCTGCGATGTGAATGCAAAACAGAGTTGACCTTTGGGCTTACTGCTTGTTTCATGCCTACTAAGAGATACTGAGAGAACTTTCTCATCTACTTTCCCCTGATTGTCTCTCAGAGGATAGAAAGTACTGAATGTATATAGATCTGCAGCAGAAACAAGGGCAGAAATGCAACTACCACTTCCACCTCTCCTCAGTGCACACCCAAGGGATTGCTCAAATGTAGCTACTTGTTCAACTTTGAGTTGGGAACAACTGGTATCAGATACAGAAGTAAAATATTTTGGAGGGGTAAACAAGTTTGTATGAGTAACTTAAGACTCACACTCAAAACCTGAAAAGTTGGCTGTTGAAATAGGTCAGAAAAGCATTACGCTAAATACATTTTTAAGAGTACTTAATGTACAGCATTCATCTTTAAATATATAGGGTTAATAGCTTAAAACATCATTTAACTTCTGCCAGAGAACAGAATTTTAGCTATTCTGTTGTCCTTCCCGAAGCGCAGATGTTCACTGATAGTTGGCCAGGGTGAGATGCTGCAGGCACTATGGGCCTCTGCATTAAAAATGTTTGTAATGATGAGTGGAAGAAGTGTAAAAATCTGTGTGCTCATCACTATGGCAATGCTAACTTGTATTGCCAGACCATTCAAAAATTGTTATCTGAGCTCTGAGCCCTAAAAACTTCAGATGCTGCATTGTGGTGCAGTCTGAAGACCCAAGAACAGAATTTTGCCTTTAAGCTTTAAAAAACTAGCTAGGTGAATACAGTCTTCCAGTATAATTTATCCTGTAATTTTATAATGATTACATAATATCAAAGCAACAAACTAATACTGAAAGATACGTTCCTATAAATTACAAACTTTTTGCTGAAGACTTTGAAAGTATCATTGAGTACACCATGTTCTTTGGAGAGCTTGTGTTCTTTCTATAGTAATCTAATGCTTTTCATTTTCCTTAATCCATTTTGGAAAATAATTTGTGTCTGTACACTTGTGGCTTACAGAACAAGGCTGGCATATGCACAGCTCTTCTGGGAGAATGGTTCAGACAGCAGCCTGTAGGAATCATAGTACTTGTTCTGCCAGACAGGCTTTGTTTCTTCTATGCAGCAAGTTTAAAGTTCGATCATATTTATGGTCCTCATTTGTCATCATTTCTCCCACGCAAACCTCCTGTTATTGGCTTCACTGCTTCTGCCAGTTTTGCAGGTGGAGATGGCTTAAGTGGGTGTAACCAAAATGAAAAATGTGGCTAAATCGAGTGATTCAGAGTAGGATGAGATAATGTGATAACCAATCTTATTTTAAGCATTCTCTGTTTTGTTCATCTCACTCCAAATGTATCAGACACTAAAGAAAGTATAGTGGTATTTGTGGTCTAGTTTCTCCTGTACATAGTCAGTTTGTAAATCAAAAGATCTGCATTGTGGAGATATAAATAAAAAAGCCCAGAGACAAACTTATCTTTATTCTCTTCATGACAATAGATTTAAGTTGTTCGAAAAAGAAACAGAAAGGAAGGAGTTTGGTTAAATACGGTGTCTTTGAAGTGTTTCTGTTATGCCTTCTTACTACACTTCTGCTTTCTCTACCCCTAGCTTTCTTTGGAAAGTACCTAAATGAATACAATGGCTCCTATGTGCCTCCTGGTTGGAAAGAATGGGTTGGATTACTTAAAAACTCTCGATTTTACAACTACACACTGTGTAGAAATGGAGTGAAGGAGAAGCATGGATATGACTACTCCAGGGTAGGTCTTATTGATTTATTTCTATTAACATTTGGACATGACCACAAGAAAGCTGCACTTTATGGTTTCAGAATTATTTTCATCTTTGAAAGCTGGTACGTGTAACATTATCTGCAACGCCCGACAGTGCTAGTGTTTGGACATTATGTTGCCTTCCCTTCTAGGGGGATCATGGTACTGAAAATGTTGTTATGAGCAATGTTAACAAACAACATGTCCTGAGACTGGATTAGGTATTATGGGCTGAAGATGTGAAAATGGATTTAAATGCTGCATGATAACTATTTCTGTGCCTTGTACTTTAATTATTGTGTGCTGAGTCTGATTGTCATTTATTCCCTTGGTATAGAACCAACTTTAGTGGAGTTACACAGGCATAACTGAGGTAAGAATGCAGTTCCCTCCAGCTAGACCCATCTTTTTAGTTGAAGAAACTTGTTTCACAGACACAATACGATGGAGAATTCATAGAGTCTTGGTAGAACCTAGGATAATTCTGAATGAGTGAGAAAAATTAACTATTATATTTCCCTGCATACCAGGTGCATATGTTTCCTCATAACCTTTCAAGGATGTTATACCCTGACCAAACTTACAAAAAGGCTTGGTAGTAACCCATGTAGCACGTTACAGTTCTGTGCCTGTTTGCAGTCAGGAGTATGTTTATTTCTGCCAAAATTGTTCCTTTCCAAAGGAACCAGCTTTAGTGAAGTCCTAAAATGGCCTGAAGTGACTCTGAAGTATGAAGGCAAATAAGTCTATCTGTAAACTGCTCTAGTTCTGGTGTATAACATAGGAAGGAGACTCACTGTCCAGGGATTTGTAATGTGCTTTTGTTTAACAGCAGTTTGGTTTGCTTTCTCTTCTTGAGCGCAAATCCTGCCTCCGTGTGTGTGTTTCATCAGCGTTGTGTTCACAGTCAGAATTTCCTTTAAACGGTTAATTTTTGTGATTTGCCCTTTCCTTTGCCCCATTTGCCTTGTTAATTGAATGTACTTTGTGTTGAAAGATAAAACTTCACAGTCTTCTAGGGTTTCCTTTCTAGCAGCAGCTGCTAAGGGGAAGGGACAACTGGTGTATAGAATTATTTCTTTGATTTTCTTTCTGATCTATGAAGAATGAGAGAGCTAATCTTTACAGCTGTCTACCAAAAATGTTATGTTGGAAGTATATCTTATGGGGAACTGTGTCAGGCAAGTGGTTTCATAGGCTCTGTTCCCCATCTCCATCCATTGTACCAAGGAATCAACAGGAAACTGTATGTTCCAGTATCCTCAGCTCTGTTTTGTGTATGCAATACTTGAAAATGTTTAGGTTTTCACTTATTGTAGTTTTTCTTATCATATTTGGTAATTAAAAAAAAAAAAGGCTGATGAAAATAGAAACATTTTTATAATCTTCACATTCTTGCATACCAGACAGCTGCAGCAATAAGCAGATGACAGTGTGCAGAGCAACAGCACTGGTTAATGTTAAAGCTGGGGCTCAAATCAACCAACAGAAGCTGAAATGCAAGATTGTTTCTCTTTCTTTCCTGTCATCTTTGTTGCTGGAAACTCCCATTTTCCAGCAATGAACAGTATAATCAGAATATATTTTAGTCCTATCTGATTAACATAGTTAATGTTACTTACGTGCCAGCGGAAAACGAGAAAAAAACATTACTGATTATTCTGTTCTCCCAAGTGACTGCTAAGCACTTACGATCTGAAAATGAAATTCTTTCAGATTTTCTTACAGGATATGTTCTACTTTGATTTCTCTATTTCAGTTTCTGTCAACTTTTTTTACATGAATTTTAGCTTTGTACAGCTATAACCTCTACAATAAGGAGCTTTAACACAACGCCCACCCACCCCCGAAGAAATCAGCTAATTGAAATGTCTCTTTTTGATCTTTTGGCCTGGTAAACAATGGGTTTGCAGTGTTTTTCGCTTTGCCCATGTGGAAACCTTAATCTACAAAATGAGGTTGGAAAACTATGCTCTTCTACTGGCTAAATCAAAGATGAGTTACATAATTAAAGTGACTGACCAGGTTAAAGAGGAGACACATTAAGATAAACTGCACTTTTTGAGAGCACTTCAGTATTCCCTCTCAGCTATGAGTGTTGTCTCAGGTATTGAAAGCATGTTCAGAAGTCAGTTTTGCTTTGATCTGGCTTATTGTACATTCTCTCTTCTCCTGCATATTCTTACAAATAGAAGTCCTTCAGTTTATGCCTATTCATACCTCCTTTCACGAGTGGAAATACAATCTCAGTCATGATCATGAGAGGTTCTTAACAAACGTGGCTTGTGTTGGGCCCAACCAAAGGGTAAAATCATAAATGGCGACTTTGCTGACCTTGTTCTGCAGTAGACCGGAAATAACTGGGGGAAGTAACCCCAGTGCATGGCAAAGGCTTCCCTTGTCCAATGCTCCGTGTAGGTCTCAGCTCCAGGGCGTTGCCAGCAGAGAGAGCAGAGCGTGTCTGAGCCACGGCCACAAAGCTGTCCTGGGAAGGAGATGCAATCCCATGTGTGCCACGCCTTGTACCTGCTGGCTTGGCCAGAGCCAGATGTTATGTCTGATTTTACATTGTGCTGTAACATAACAGTTGTTGTTGTTTTTTTAAAGGTGCAGTTTCATATTCTGCTCATGTTTGAGGGGTATTTATATTTGTAGCATTTTCTGTGAAGCAGCGTAATTGAGAACGTGGCTTATCATTAAAAGTACTGTCTGCAATCCCTGTAGCTCTTGCAGATATCAGAAGAATGCTCATGATACTTCTTAGAAAACAGAAAGACCGTCCAACTCTTCTGAAGGAGATTTTCGAAATTCTCAACAATATAGGTGATAGAGCTACATCTCTATCAGAGAAAATTGTGGTCCAATTAGCCCACCATCCTGTACTGACTTATGGTTCAGAGGGAGGTTAAAAAAAAGAACACCAAACCGTTTGGATTTTCAAAGGGCTTTTATGATGTGAGATCGGACTATACACCTTGTGCATACTGACTCTGATTTCCTTTTCATTTTTTTAATTAGTACCTGGTCATTGTATTTGATATTGTGATCTTTAGAATGTAATTACCCACTTTGGCAACAAAGTGTACCATTTGATCTTAAATGCCATGCATTTTTGAGGAAAAGCTAGATGATGTTGCTTTTTGTATTTCTAGGCAGTGAAGAAAGAAGGATTTGGTTTTAGTTTTTTGATTTTTACATCTGTAACTTACTCCTTCCTCCCATCTTCCTGGGTGAAGTAGCTCCTTTTTTCCTGTTTCTTATGATACCTTAGACCTCCCCTTTCCATCTCACCCTCCAGTTTGAAATTCCTTTTCAAGTATCTCATTATCCTTTTACTTCTACTTGCAGGATTATCTAACTGATCTGATTACCAATGACAGTATTACCTTCTTCAGACTCTCCAAGAAGATGTATCCTCACAGGCCCGTGCTGATGGTTCTAAGCCATGCTGCTCCTCATGGCCCTGAAGACTCAGCCCCTCAGTACTCACATCTCTTTCCTAATGCCTCACAACACATGTAAGAAAAAACCCCCAAACCTTTGATTTTCAGGTTCTGGAGTATGGAAGTCCTGGGTAGCAGTGCTTTTCTTTGTAATACTCTAGGAATAACCTTGTCACAAATACATAAGAAGAGTTTTGAGATCTTTTTTTCATGTGTGTCTCTTCAGACTAGAACAAGTATCTTGAGAATGGCTGCAGAATTAATTTGACATAATTGCAGCCTATATGGGAGTTAAAGCACTGTTTTTATTTTGAGCAGGGGCATCAAAGTCTGGTTCTTGGGCTGCAAACTCTTCAGGGGAAGAAACTATCTCCCTATCCTTCTGTATAAACTATATTATTTTATGGGTGTTAGCAGAAATTATGTAGTATGCAATACTTACTATCCTGTTTCATATATGAAAAGAAAGCAAATGCAGGCCTGCAGCACCAAATTAGACAAGCTATTTCTGAACGAGCTGGTATGTCTCTACATGACCCAATACAGTGTCTTGAATGGATTCCAAAACCAGTATCACCTGGTTCCCGAGTTAACATGTTCACAAGCTGCATGTTGAGATGGTTCTGCTTTATAGCACAGAGACATTTGACAGGTAGAGCTCTGTAATGCTGCATTACAGGTGTGTCCTCACATGTGGATAAAATGAGTCATTTTCTCAGATCACCTCTTGACACAACTGAAAATATTGCAGTAGTTTTCTAATTACTGGCTTCATGCCTTCATTGAGGTTCAGCCTTTGTAACTTTCTTTTTATGGGGAATTCTGTTTTCTTTTGGATTTTGTGAAGAAGCTGGGAACTGATGGAAGTAGTGATCAGTCGGTGGGCAGAGCTGCTCAGGCCTAGTCCAGAGTCCGGTGAAATCCATTTGAGCCTTTTTTCTTTATTGTAAAATAGAATCTGAGGGAAAAGCTTCCTTTGTTCTATTGTCTGGTTATTGCATAACTTAGAATTATATTATATAATTATATTTCTACTGTGCCCAGAGAGAATCTGAGGCATAGATCTACAACAATGAAGTATTTCATGTTTGTTTGCCATATTGTGCTCATTTATATTCTTTGAAATGAAAATGACAGAAATGACCAGTGAGCAGTTTCTTGTGGCTTATAGCCAGTACTGACCTCAGTCTTACTAGGTGCCTTTAGAAGACATTTGGATTTGGGAGATGATAATCATCTATCATGCAACATTCTGTACTGATTTTCTTGCTAGTTGAATGAAAAAGAATAGAAGGATTTGAGGAACGTCAGAAGTGAAAAATATAAATTACAAATATTTTTCTTTTGCTGATGGTTTAAATTTGATTCTTCACACAAAGTTTATCTTCCTGATTATAAAGTAATTACACAATTTTTTTTTTTAATTTTAGGTGATTTTTCTTACAATGATATCAATTACACAGGAAGTGTGGCTTCATGGAAAGAAGTTTGGCTTGTAAAAAAGAAATTATCTTGATAGACTAAGGAGCTGTATTTTTCTTTTGGATATGAATTTGATGTACATCTCACACAAAGAAACTGCCAGTCATCTTCTAAACAATTTTTCCAGCACTGCATAATTATAGTAATTTGTGAGGGTTTTTATTGGGCTGGGTTTAAGAATAAATGTAAAAATTGCAGAACACGTACATGGAGTGAGGGGAATCATGCAAATCGTTCTGTGCTTCCTGCTTTTCCCCCTTGTTTCCCCTTGCTCCCATATTCCAAGGAATGTCTCAGTGACAGGTAAATCTCAGTGATAAACGGTTGTAGGCAGTTGTTGCCATTTCATTGTCACATGGCTGTGGTAGGGCAGGCGGAAGGAACACTTGGGAGTTGCCCCAAAGCAGTGAGCAATACCCTGAACAGTCGTTGCCCCAGACTCAGTGGCAGGACTCCCCGGGCAGGGCTCTGTGCCTGGGCTGCTGGCAGCACCCACCAGGTGTCCAGGCGGGTTCTGGACCTGTGTGTGCACAACCAGATGCAGGTGGCACTGCAGGGCTGGCACAGGGTCATGTCCACGCTGCATCGTGTGGCATTGCTGGCATTGCTTAAAAGCTGGTGGTGTGGGGTTATCGACAGTCAGGGTGCTGCTTCGAAGGGTTGGGAGCCCTGGGGTGCACTTCTGTGGCAAATTTAGGTGTTGTTCTCTTGCTTCTTATTCGGGGTGGTAGGACATTCTGCCCTACAGTCTGCAGTCTCTCTCCATCTCATTCTGGAGAACTCCTTTCTATGTGTGTCTTTGGTCTTGTCATGTTTGAAACTATTCACAGAGCAGACCCCTTGGCTCCAGGGCTGGTTTTCCTTTATTACTGCTATGCCATGAGCTGCAGAGAACGTGACAGCTGGGCAGCTTAACAGTGATCAGAAATGTTACTGCAATGGAGGGCACATTTGACCACCCGTCTTTTTCAAGGTCAAATGCAATTTGGCTGGGACTTCTCTTCTGGGTGCATTTGAAGGAGTTATCTTAACCAACTTCTAGGAGTGTTACATTTGTGTTTTTTTACCACAAGACAGACAAATCTAGTAAGTATAAAAGGGTTACATTTGTAGTAATTCAAAAAAATCAGCAGGCTTTGGTTGGATTATATAGTGCGAGGTTTCAAACCAGCCAGGAAATCACGAAGCAAGCTAAAACGGAGTTTTTGAAGTGTTTTTTCTTCATTGTAGGCACCACATAGCCACAGTTTCCATAACTGTCAGCATTTTCAAAGAAGCAATGTCATTATTTTGGCCGCAATAACATTCTGGAATTCAAGAGACTATTAACATTGTGGAGAGAATAAACACAAGCCCTTTCCTCCCTGTATGAAGAAGCCTCCCCTTTACCCCTACGCACATTTTTGAGATAGCATCTAACAGAGGCTTTCAGCATAAAACATTTCACTGTCAAATTATTAGTTTCATATGGATTTTAAATCTCTTGGCTACCTTTTATAGTCAAAGATACATTAGATGCAGAGTACTTTGATGATGTTTCAACTTACATTACTATTGTTTATCTTAATAATTTACCCTGCTGCCCTGTTGCGTACACATAATCTACAACAGAATTCTGGCAAATAGGAGCGGAATTTATCAGAAAATTTTGTGTTCCTAAGAGGAAAGTAACTGAGTATCTGCTGTTTTCTCCAGTATTCCTGTGTCACCCTCTGGGCTTGTGCATTTGTATAGACTGAGTTTATTGCTCTGAATGAAAGAAGGAAGCCTAACCAAATTACTTAGGAAAAGTAATTTTAGTATTTTAGACTCCACAGGTGATGTGTTTGAGCCAGGGTGTGAAGAAATTGTAAAAGGTGGTTTTCAACCTTAGGTAATAGCAAACTTTTAAGGAGTACACATAGTTGGTAAAAATTATATTTC
This sequence comes from Hafferia zeledoni, assembly GCA_035583235.1. Lineage (NCBI taxonomy): Eukaryota > Metazoa > Chordata > Aves > Passeriformes > Thamnophilidae > Hafferia > Hafferia zeledoni. Next base: position 14,743,442 of record JAWWEV010000054.1, read on the forward strand.
TTGTAAGCTGTGATATAACTTCTTAGGGAGTTGGTGATGCCAGAGTTGGCGTTGTAGTAATAAACCCCCCCTTTACATCCAGCTATCCTAGAGCAATATAATTATGCACAGAAAAGCAATAGCTGGGAGTCCCAACAATGTGAAACTATGGACAGAGTTATATTTTTCCTTATGACTTCAATGGTGTCTCAGGACTATGAGAACTTGGAGGGGCAGTGAGATTTCAGGCGAACATTGGGGATTTTGCAGGGACTTGAAAGTTTCTGATGATCACAAAGGAGTTGGTGGTTTGAATGTGTCTTCAAAATACAACCCTATTTCCCTTCACGCCTTCTTTTCTTGGCAGGTCTTTAAAATTGAGCTGTGTACCCACTTCCGCTGCTCATATGCAGTTGGATGCCAGTAGGCAGAGTGCCTCTGCTTCTCTGGCGAATGAGTGTGAAAATACTCACGTAGCCAGTCACACAGAGTTCCAAAAAGCTGTTAAAGAACATAGTAGAACCTTTTCCACAAGTTCTATGGTTATTTTTAAACAGCTTGTACAAGCCATAGTTTTTGGTGCTAACGTGGGCAGAGTGAAAGCAAAGCAATTACGTGAGAAGGAGCTCTGTAGGACGTGCTTCATCCTGACCATGCTTGTGGAGTTAAGGCTTCTCAAGCCAGTCTCTTGGCCTTGCAAGGTGTCCACATTAGTCTGAAGTCACTGGAAAAACAAGGTGTATTTTTACTCTTTTCTTAGACTTTATTCCCCACAGAATAAAGTGTTTCATAATATAAAAGTATAAGACATTTCCAAAGTAAATCTAGTATTTTCTTGTGCACCTCAGAGAGTAAGTCCTATAGTGTTGATCAAATAGAAATTACTAATATTCATTACTATGGGTTTTTTCTACTTGGCTAAAACATTCTGGTTTTCTTTCTGTTCCTTAGTACTCCCAGTTATAATTATGCTCCAAATCCAGACAAACACTGGATAATGAGGTATACTGGTCCCATGAAGCCTATCCACATGGAGTTCACCAACATGCTGCAGAGAAAGCGCCTTCAAACACTCATGTCTGTGGATGACTCTATGGAGATGGTGAGATTAGTGGGCACCTTTTTTGGTTGCTAAACAAGTGCTTGTTTCTTGAGTTAAGCTCTACATTGTCCTGTAGATGAAGATAAGGGAGAAAGGAGGAGGAGGAGGGCTGCATCAGTTTTCTAATAGTGTGTAATCCTCTTCCCTCTGATGATTTTATCTCTTTATTCAAATAGTGTATAAGGCTTCTCATCTCCTAAGACAGGCAGCATGAGGTGGTTGGTGTGAGCTGATTTGTTGCTGCAGAGCCACTACGAAGTAAGGGGAAGAAGAAGGAATCACCGAAAAAATATCTATCATATGTCCTAAAAATGTATCCTCTGATAGAGAAAAGTCATCCTACAGTATGTTGGCAATAACTCCCTAAGTGTGTGCCTGTTCTGATCCTTTAACACTGAGTTTTTCAGAGAAGAAAACAACAGCAGCAAAAAGTTATGGGAGTCGTAACTCGAATGATCTGTGACAAACCTAGCCCAGGATGCTAAATGTTGGAAATAAATAAATATATAACTTGATACTTTAAAAATTTTAATTACGTCTGTATTAGGTAACAGTGAGATCTCTTAATGCTAGGTGTCTTCAGCAGAAATGTCTGAATTCACTAAAAGCCACTCTGAATAAGAGTGATTTTCAGGTCTAAAAAGGCAGATTTAAAGGTATTGCAATTTACTGCTTATCTCTTGGCATGTTTATTCAACAAAGGTAGATCATAAAGTAAGTGGAGTTCTGTAAGGCAAAGATGAGATTATGTAGGTGGCATTGCATAAATTTGTTACTAATGTCTTATCATTACTGATTCAGGAAAGTATGATCTCTGCCTCATGTTAATGAACCTGTTCAAATGGTTCAGATTACCAGTATTAGAGGAGATCAGTGATTTTACTACACTGTTGGATTTTCTGTTCAGTAAAATGGTTTTGCTCTGACTGATTCGCTGCAGGCAAAATCATTTAGGTTGTTTCTTAGTTCTAATTACCAAGTTAGCCTGATCTTTTCTACTGAATTATATGTGTCTAATAGCCTTTCAAAAGTAAAAAGGAAACACAGCCAAAGACCTCACACAAAACAAAAGACCCCACCACAAACACACACAAACAAAACAACCCATAAAAGAAGCAAAACCACCCCCCTAAACCAACAACTTCAGAGTTTGTTTTCTCCTCTGCTGATGTGATATGGGCTAGGCACCACTGGGGTTACCCCACCGCCTTTCTACCTTTGCAAGCCAAAGGGTCACATACAAATTGATCTTTGGTGCTCAAGTTGACACATTTCAGATAAAGATTCTTCTGTAAATCTGTAGAAGCAGCCACAGTGTCAAATTTCCTCTTAATTCTCCGTAATGAGAGAGTATGACTAAGTGTTATTTATCTGGAAGCTACTTCACAAATATTCTGCATAATGGGAACTCGTTTGTCCAAAGGCAAGATTGTTGAGCATTGCTTAAATACATGTGAGATTTAAAATACTGTCAGTTTATTAAAATTGTTTGCTGCAGGAAAAGGGCCGAGAGAAGATTTAGAAAATGACACCTTGAAACTCTTCTCTCTGTTGCTATATGTATTTAGTCGTACCTTGACAGCTCTTATGCAAAATGCTGAACCCAAACACTTGAGAATGGCATGCTAATGTGTTCTGCCTTGAAAGAGAAAACAGAAGTCCACCTTGTAGTATTTGCAATATTCAGCTAGTGAAATTAAGTTGTGATTCTGGATTATTCACAGTGGTTCATTGTGATAACTCAGAGCCGTCCTAAATGGTTGGTATTTATTTGCATGTTATACATAGGTGGAAAGTTATATCTAGTATTGCACATGTAGTACTACTCAGTGGAATGAATTTCATATTGTGTTTTGCCTTTTTTTTCAGATTTACAATACGTTGATTGAAACAGGAGAACTGGACAATACGTATATAATATATACAGCGGACCACGGTTATCATATTGGGCAGTTTGGGCTGGTGAAAGGGAAGTCCATGCCATACGAGTTTGATATCAGAGTTCCTTTTTATGTCCGAGGTCCAAATGTGGAGGCTGGGTCCCTGTAAGTTCTTGGTTGTTGTGTGTGGTTATGGAGTGACCTGAAAAGTTCTTTATGTTTACATCTCTAGTTGTGTTGACCTGGCAGCCAAAGGGAGGCACAAATTTCTGCCTGTCCTGACTGAATTCTGGCTCATCTTTGGCAGAAAAATATGTCTCCTCAGAAAGCAGAGCTGACAGCATGTGCTGGTGCAACAAAGTCAAGGCCACTGCCTTTTCGCTTGCATGGGTGTGCAGCACAAGCCCCTGCACTTTTGAAATGTGTCCACTGTAGGAAATGCTTATTTGCGTTCTTTTCGGAGGGGGCCAAATTTTACATGTAACTGTGTAGTTTTCAAGTTAAAAAATATACTTGTATCATGTTTACTGCCACAGTAGATCATTATTGCTGAGCATTGTAGTCCCTTGTTTCAGTTTATAAAGAATAGTTAATATGTTATTATCCACAAAAAGTTCTTTTTGGTTCATTCTTTGAGATAACATGATTGAGGCTGTTGGATACACACAAGCATGGGGAGTGTGCCTGTTAATTAAAACAGTAGCTTTGATCAGCCAAGAAATTATGTAAATACACTTTCAAAGCAATTATTTCAAATAACAAATATTTGCACTTAAGTAATAATTTCGTACAGAGTGCCATAATGTACTGCCTTGTGTTTTTATTAGTGTGCATGTTTTAGCATAATTCACACACACAGTCTTCCACACACTTTTTGTTTTAACTGCAGAGAAATGGATCTAGCATGTAATACAATAGCTAGTAGCTATAAAAAATTCTCATTGCATATGCTGGTTAAGTTCATTGATTCACATTTTCTGTAGGCACAAAAATGTTAAATTCTGTAGATGTTGCACTGTGTGTCCAATTTATTTTCAGCAGTTATGCATATGGAAAAAACAATATTACTTCTCTAGAAAGCAGGAAGAGATTCCTCAGTCGGAATTTAAACACATTATGTCAGCACTGAAAGAGTTTTGTCTTCAGCAGCCCAGAATTTCGAGTGAACTGAAATAGCCTTCTAAGAATATGCTGTCCCTCCCTTTGACTGCAGTTTTTGGCTTTCCTGGAGAGGCAATACTAATGTGACCCAGGTGGACTGACCTGGTGTTTCTGCAGCCTGTGATGCTAGAGACCAGCCACATTATCTGCTCTAGGTCAAGGATCTTTACACCCAGACATCCATAAAAGCTGCGCAGTCTTCCCACTGAATTTTATTTTTGGCAGACTTCTGAAGTTGAAAGAGCAGGAAGAACAGGATAAAATACCTTGGAGAGAGAGTATATCAGAAAATAAACTGATCTTCCCTCTCAACCTGATTTTCTTTAAATGGTGGTAGAACCTCAATCATCCATGTTTTGTGTGAACCTTTTGTTTTTCCTGCAAAGTAATTGTGATACCAACAATTGTGATACCATCCCTTTTGATGCCAACAAAATTTTAATAGCAGTCACTGTAGCCAGTCATTACTAAGCTCTCATTTCTATTATCAAATATACTGCATCATATTATTGGTAATTAAAATCAAATTAGGTACATGAATTTAATTCATCATCCATGCTCTTATCAGTGCCTGTTTGCTCACTCGCTCAAAAATGTAGTAATTTTTAAATTGTGTCTCATTACTTAGTGTTAGTTTAGCAGCTTTCTTCTGTCCTGTATTTTGAGCTGGAATTCTGCACTGACATGTAGCAGCATGTCTGGTCCCATCCTTCCTTTGTGCTGGCAACACAGTGATTCTCTATGCTCAGTCCTGGAGAACACTATCTGTGGACTGTTATGCTTACTGTCTTTTCTTTCCCATCACTTTCAAGAAATGAAGGGCTTGTCTTGAGTTTTGTTTTTTTTTTCTCCAAAGAGGTGAGGAGAAGCAATAACACACAGCTGATAAACATTATGTGTACATATATATGTAATATTGTGAGTAATTGCACACTCAACTTCAACACTGTCATAGACATGGTTGAAGATCAAGTTTGGAAGGTTCAACATCATAAGCGGTTGGCACACAGGACTTGAAGGAATACTAAATTTTGCTGACAATACTAAATTGAGAGAAGCTGTTGACTCCCTCAAAAGGGCAGAAAGGTCTTGCAGAGAGACCTTGGCAAATCACCAACCATGTGAAATTTGACAAGGATAAGTGCCAGATTCTGCACCTGGGATTGGGCAACCCTGGCTGTGAGTACAGACTGAGGAATGAAAGGCTGGAGGGCAGCTATGGGAAAGATCCTGGGGGTCCTGGTCAGTGGCCAGCTGGGCACGAGTCAGCAGTGCCCTGGTAGCCAGGAACACCAACCATGCCCAGGGGACACTAGGCCCAGCATTGCCAGCCAGGCCAGGGAGGGCATTCCCTGCTCTGCTCTGCTCTGGTCTGCACTGGGGTGGCCTCACCTCCCACTGGGGGAGCGGTGTGGGGCACCACAGTGTCAGAAGGCTCTAAAGCTACCAGAGAGCACCCAAAGAAGGCTCCGAGGATGGTGAAGGGTCTGGGGCCCTGTCAGGGGTGCCTGAGGACACTTGACATGTTCAGCCTGGAGAAGAGGAGGCTGAGGACAGAGCCCATTAGCAGCCTACCCCTTCCTCATGAGGACAAGCAGAGGGGCAGGCACTGAAGCCTTCTCTGCTGAGCAGACACAAGGAAACGGTGCGAAGCTGCATCAGGGGAGCTTTGGGTTGAGTATTAGGAAAAGGTTCTTCCCCCAGAGGGTGGTGGGCGCTGAACAGGCTCCCCAGGGCAGTGGGCACGGCCCCAAGGCTGTGGAATTCTTGGACTGTACTGTGCATGGCCAGCAGTTTGATTCAAAGATCCTTGTGGGTTCCTTCCAGCTCAGGATATTCTGTGATTCTGTGAACATAAACTGGAAACACTTTCTGCAAAACCGTGGTAAAACCAAGCCATGTGATTAGAAATTTGAACATTCATTTAGCTACTGAATTCTGGGCTGTGCATCGCCATGCTCTGACCTGGAAACTTACTTATACATAGCTGTGTCAGTTCAAGGGATTTGGGGATAGGAGCTGTCTGACTTTTCAGGAGTTGATGCCAATATTTTAAGCAAATTTGAAGTCCATTTGAGTTCAAATGTTGTCCTGTTAACTGTGGTGGCTTAACTGTGGTATCTGAGTAACATATGCCATACTCTGCAAAGTACCAGGGCATGGCTATTTGTAAGTGGAGAATGTGCAAACTTGGGCACTTAGGAAGATTCCCTAGCCTTTTCCTGTCTCACACTGTACATAAATAGCCACTTTTAGTTGTTTACTGTACTGTCCAGCAATATATTTCTCCTCATATTCTCTTCAGAACATGCCTACTGTAATATGATGTACTCATTTCTATACTGTATTTCAAACCAGATACGTGCTACCTGCCAAATCTACTTAATAAAGTCATCAGCACATTTGGTAGATGCTCATTCTCTAAGACACCTGAGAAGTTTTTCCAGTGCTTTCTCACATTTTTAAATACTTTTGAACTGTCTTTTGCAATAATTAATTACCTTTGTCTTGTGAACTACTTTGCTTTCTCAAAAATGCTCTGTGCTAAGGTTCTAAATTAGTCCTCTTGAGGTTATGCAACTTACCTATGTATTTTTTTAATTCCCGTCATGGAAAGGAATTGGATTGTGTCCTCTTTTTCTTTGCAGGTGTCACAAAATCAGATCCTTGGGTTCTGTAGAAGGGCTGGAGTTGCTTGGTATCATTATGTGGACTTGAAACTGTATCCTCCTGTATATTTTTTTCAGGAATCCTCACATTGTGTTGAATATTGATCTTGCACCTACAATTCTAGATATTGCTGGATTGGATATTCCCTCTGATATGGATGGTAAATCCATTCTAAAGCTGCTGGATTCTGAGAGACCAGTAAATAGGTAAGAACTGGAAATGTGTGTGGAAATGTATGCATGTGTGTACAACAGACTGAACAAGTGTTCAGCAGCATGCAGCAAATTTAAAGGAAAATAGAATAAAATTGCCATCTATATGATTGCATTATTCAGTGGAAAGTCTGAAGACTGTTTGGCAGAGTAGAACTCACTTCAGTGAGTTATTTTCACTTTGATATGTTCGTATAGTAGATGTATGGTATATATAGCATCAGTATATACTAAATATAGTCCATGTAGAAGAGAGGGATACATGTGAAGATCTTTAGCCATGTGAGTTACAGATTTTAATTGTCTCGGTGGCATCATTTGTAGCAAAGCATTTAATTTTGAATAAATTGTAGAATAATTGAATTGAAAGGGTTGATTTTATGTGAGACTATAATATAAAGACAGGCTAGAACTCAAAATTGCAGTTATTATTTAAGACTTTCATCAGTACTTTCATTGAAAAAAGACTGAGGAATGGAATTGGACTGGATACTTGCTAGAGAAAATCAGCAGAAAAAGGAAGGAGATTTATTTGTTTTACAAGTATTTGGGTGGAGGGGAGAGGGAGAAAGGAGCAGTTGCTTTAGAATAGGCTGCTTTGTGTGGGTAGTAGGCTGGTTAAAAGGCCAAACTTGAGTCATGAAATCTGGATTTAATTTGCAGTCCTTTGTGATCAAGGATGATTTAGTTAATGTTGAAGCAAGAGTACTCTGTGAGCCCGTTGTGGATTTCGGCCCTGTGAGAAAGTCTGTCCTGTGGATGTTGATGGTTCGCACTGCAGAGGCAGGTGTGCCTGCTTCAGAGGGCTGGGTGGCCCCTTGTGCAGTGCCATGGCATGTTTGCTCAGTGAGAGTGGGATGGGAGAGAAAACTGGGGCATAGCTTGGTCACTGGTTTTGTGGGAGTTGCTTCTTCCTCTCCTTGTTTCCTCCTAGGTTCCATTTAAAGAAAAAAATGAAGGTGTGGAGAGAGTCGTTCCTAGTGGAAAGAGGGTAAGGAAAGTGTTAATCACAAAGCCCAGTCTTTTTAAATAGAAAGGATAATGAACTAAAGCCAAAGCAGACTCTACCACAGTCTAAAGCCATTTTGCTGTGCCAAGGGCTGCAGTGTTGCCTGATGGCAGTGATTATGTGATTGGAGGCAATGTATGGCCTTTGCCTTCAGCCATAAATGTGCTGTTGGGGTGGGGAAGGGAGTTTTGTTGCATTGAGAGATGGAAAGGCATCCCATTTTCCTTTCAGCTGCTGCCCCCCTCCCCTCCCACCCCGTCCCCAGCTGCTTGGATCTTGGGAGTGTGGCCAACCCCACTTCTCTGCATGTTCACCTGCTGCCCTTCCCTCTGCACCTCTGCCTTGAACCATCAGTGCAGGGCACAAGCGGTTGCAAAGTGCTGCTCTGTGGAATGAGGAGGAATGGCCTCTAGATGAACCCTTGTCACTGCCTGCCAATCAGACATGAAACTCACTGTCTTGGTTCTGTATGTTTGGGTATGCTCCCTGAGGGCACGACATGAGGAACTTGTGTTACTGGAGAGGCTGAGTGCTAGTTTATACTGGACTATTAAGTTTTGGCTACCAGTGGTGCTATGGACTTGGAAAATAACCTGCTCCTCTGAGTCTTTTCAGCAAACTGCATTTATATCTTTTGGAATTAATGTAAAAATAAATACATTTTTTTTCTTCCAGTAAACTGCTGCATAAGAGGGAGAATGAGAAGGTAGATGCCCAAGAAGAAAACTTTCTACCCAAATATCAGCGTGTGAAAGATCTCTGTCAGCGAGCTGAGTATCAAACAGCTTGTGAACAGCTTGGCCAGGTAGGGCATTTGTACCCCTGACTGAAAGTAAGCAGCTGTAGTTAGGCTGAGCTTACCACCTTCACTGTGGGGATGTGCTTCACATCATTGTCTCTGTCAGCTTATGAATCAAATGGCTCTGTGGCCTTTGCTCAAAACCGTAGTACAGCATTTTTGAGATTGACTGTCAGTCAGAAAATTCTGATTCAAGTGTTCTGCTTTGATTCCTGAATACTGTTAAGAGAACCACCTAGGCTGTTTTAACCTTCTGTTCCCCAGATAATCTGTGGTTTGGGATTCATTAGTGATGAGAATCTATAAGGTATCTAATGGATTGGCCTTCTCCAAATACATACAGTTTGCTTTGCTTTCAATTATCTGTTTAATTCATTTTGTGTTGTTATTTGAAATTACATATAATAATGGGAAACTAACATTCTGCTAACTCAATATATCTCTCCTCTGAACAAAAACACACTGGGAAAACACACATGCAGTTATGTCTGGAGGCAGTTTGTGTATGTGGGCATAAGGCTCATTGATTGTGTGACATTTCTCTTGTTGTGCAACTGTTCTGGGTAGGCATGAAAATACGTTCACTTTAGATCCAAGTTACAAGGAAGAAATTCAGGGGAAAAATTACCTCGAGAAGTATTAGTACTTAGTCTTGACATGCACCAGAGAGAATGTTGTTGATTTACAAGAGCAATGCGAAGGCAAAGCATGGCTGTCTCCAAAGAGGAGAATCTCATCCTCTGGAAACCCAGCAGAATTGACTCTGTGCCACTGCTGTCATCCAGGTGTGGGGCAGAGTGCCCCTTTCAGGGACTGTAGCATTCTTCTGTGGGGAAGGTAAATGGGTCCACATGCTGATGTGTCTGTTATTGGACTGGCATTGCTCCCTGTCCTGGCAGCTCAGAGGGCTCTCAGGGTAAGTCAGTGTGTGGAATGTGACTGTTCATGCAGAGACAGTCTGAAGGAAGGGCTTCCCAACTCTGGAGTCAGTGCTTAGGCCACAGTAGTTACTTTGCACTGTCAGGGGCCAGGCTCCCTTCTTCTGCCACAACTGGTCATGTAGTTCAGTGTACCTGTGAAATGAGTCCGTTGTTACTTAGGTATTTGGATCCAATTCATATGTATAAAAATTTTCCAGATGCTCTTTTCCTCCTGTGGTTTCTTCTTCAGATGTAGTATAGTAAGAAATTACAATATCCTGTTCTTCCTAAAAATACTACACTTAAAAGGAATATTACATGCAATAGTGTATTGTCATCATATGTCTTGAGTTGCAATTTTACCTGTGTGGGAGCAATCCATTGGTTTATGAATTTGAAATGTTATTGGAGGAACTAGGGGAAAAGTTACTGTTTCTGCTATAAGATCATCCAGTAAATAGTATGCAAAAATACAGTTTTTCTTTTTCCATTAGTATTTGCTTTTTGAAAGATGTTTAAGCTTCTTCCTTTTGTCTTCCCAAATATTTTGAACACTATGGTAAGAACAGCAGGGAAGAGAGACTTTTCCACATCCATTTTGTCACTGAGTCTGCCTCTTTGCATAAGGTAACTTAGCTATAGTCAGGCTTTCTTACTCTAATTACCACATGTCTCAGTTGTGGAAGAAAAGGGGAAGCCCTGTGATATCTGCACACAATCACAGGCTTATGTTTTCTTTCATGGATGATAAAATATCTTTGACCTCTTTAAGAAGTGGGTATAAAACGTCCATTCTATAGTCAGAGTTGCCAAAAGTTTCAAGGTAAAGATGTGCTAATAGGAGATGTGTGTGTTGCATCCTTACTCTTGTGAGATAGAGGGGAAAGAATTGTTTTGAGCAGTTCAATCAGATGTAATTGGAAGTGATAGGATGAAATTGAGCAAAAAGGAAATTAATGTTGGACATCAGGAAGAATTGCCAAACAATCAGGTCAGTTAAAGTCTGTGAAGGGCTCTCAAGGGAGTCTCAACCCTATAGAGAATATGTCCTGGTACTCTGCCTAGGCAATAGAAATAGGGGAGACAAATACGCTTGTTTGAGGATAGATTGGGTCTAAATATGGGTGCACCCAAACATTTTTTCAGAGTGAAGCAAGATTAACTTCTCAGATGACAAATGCCTGTTTGCTGTTGCTACTCACAGCTCTGCATAGTAAGTACAAGGAGCCCAAATTAATAACACTGCTGCCCTGGAGGAAATCATGGTGCCCACATACAGTGGTTATTTAGCAGGTGTCTCCTGGTCCTGCAGCACACTCTAGTTAATAGTATCTGGAGTGTTGAGTACAAAAGGGGAATTTTCACATCCTGCTGCAAAAATGAAGAGAAGTCTGGGTCAGAATTAGGTGAAGGCTTGCTAAAGTCATTGGGTTTCTTTCTTTTGACTTAAACAAGATTTGGGGACCTGCTAGTCGATGCACAGAGAAATCTGAGCAGTCCCAGCAGGAGACAAGAAGCACAAATGGAGGACAAAGACTCAGAAGTAGAGTGAAGGACGAGAAAAGGACAGAGTGTAAAGTAAAGGGGAGGTAAAAAAAGCTTTGAATGTGAGATGGGGAATTTGAAATTTTACTCCATGCCCGAAGGTGTTCAAGGCCAGTCTGGATGGCGCTCTGAGCAACCTGGTCTGGTGAAAAGTGTCTCTGCCCATGGGAAGGGGGTTGGAATGAGGTAGTATTTAAGATCCCTTCCAACCCAAACCATTCTATGATTCTGTCTGGAGAGCTTCCATAAAAGTTGAAAGTTTTGGTCCCACTGAGTTGTGGATTACACATTTAGTGAGATTATCAGTGTTTAGGATTGAATGTCCTAGTTTATGCCATAATTATGCTTCTGAAAATTGTCATTTGTCATGTCCATATTTTTAGCTATAGTATTGATTTTGTTAAGAAATGGTCATTGTTCTGCCTCCAAGAAACAAAATCGGAAACAAATGCAAGAGTGTTCCAAAGAGTTCCTGTTTTGTCTAATAATGGAAGATTACAAAAACTCTGGTTTGGTAGTAGGTGATAGTTGAGCCGTAGTTTACTACAGCGAGGAATATCTGATAGATTGCTGGAACTGGCCATTAGATAGAGCACAGTTGGGACAGAGTTTTAATGACCATTTTTTCCTTCCAGAAATGGCAGTGTGTGGAAGATGCCAGTGGAAAGCTCAAGCTGCACAAGTGCAAGGGAATGGCGAACTCGGCAGCCGGCGGCAACTGCAAAGGCACCTCCAGTATTTTGCCCAAGTATTACAACAGGAATAGGGAAGACTGCAATTGTGAAGAGAACGAATACAAGCTGAGCCATGTTGGACAAAGAAATAAACTCTTCTCCAAGAAAAGTAAGTGAACCCACTGCATCTTCTGTCTCTGCCGTAGAAAGCTGTTAAAAGTTTGATCGCTGATGTGCACAATGGTCCTTGCTTTCAAAGGCACTGAATTCTGTCATCTTATTTCCTGTGTGTATCTTAACTATGAAACATTAGGCCTTGTATTGGACAGTCAGAATTGAAAGTATCTCTGTCAGCAGGAAGAATGGTTTGTTCTGGGAAATGCAGTGCACGCACTGCAGTGGCAATGGAACATAAACAGTGTTCTACAGCAAGTACTGCAGTTTGCAGTAGCTGCTGCAATGCTTGGAGCTGTTGCTGCAGTAATTTATGTTTAATAAGGATGTGTGTACTTTGTTACAGAAGCTGCTTGCCTCTAACATCCTTCCCTTGTGCTCAGTCAGCAGAGAAAAGGCTGACTTTTAACCAGAGATACGACCTTAAGGGATGACTCTATTTCTACTTTCCGTGGTACAGATCAGGTGCTTTTTTAGAAAGCCCATTTTACTGACTGTTAAACCTTACTCAGACTAACATATATATTTGAAGTATATAGTCTCACTATAGATTAGAGGCAAATGGCAGCACAGAATTACTAGTCACTTGTAATGTTTCTTTTGTCTCAGTCCACAAATACAGAGTCTTAATTATTTAGCAGATTAGTCTTTCTATATAATGGCCTGGCACAAACTTCAAACAGAGAATTTAAATTGATTTTCTCCCATTATATTTGCCTTGCAAGCTGATTAGTAGCTACTAAGCTAATTCTTAGTTGAAAAAAATTACAGGTTCAAGGGTGAAATTACTCAGCTATACTTGATGTTTAAATTTGTAGCATGGCATGGCAGATAATCTTTAAATAACAGTAGAATTTGCACTTAATTAACTGCCTTTTTTTTTTTTTTTAAGTCCCAGAGAGGAAAGTTCAGTCATGAGGAGTCAAATAACAGGTAAATGTTGCAGGCACTTTAAATGAGAAGAGAAAACCAATTTTAGTGAAGACAATGTAACACTATCTGATACGACTTAAACTTACTTAAGTCCTTATCATCAGTGCTTTCTAAACATTTACTAATTTTCACAATATCCAAAGGTGGCGATTAAATGTATTATTACCCTTCAATTTATGAATGTAGAGAGGTTGAGGTAAAAAAAGTGAAAGTTACTCCCGCTAGCAGAGGAATCAGGAAGGGTGTTTTTTCCCTGTGTTCTGCTCAGAAGAGGCAGAGTTTACACGTCAACCCCATTCAACCTTAAGGCATGACCTTCAGCAGTAAGACAGGATCTTTACAATCACAATGCCATTGCTTGTGTCTGAAGTAAAATAACTGCCTCCACAGGATGCTTTGTTTTTCCCTCTGCCCACATCCGGGATGTGCTCTACAGGGAAGAGCTTCACTTGGATCTGTTGGCAGAGGCTCTTTGGTTTGCTGTTGGCTGTTCTTTTCCACGGGCTTATCTAATACATCACACACCAAATGCAAATGAGCACAAAGCAGTACCAGTCAAGGTAACATACCAAGGCTTTTCTAAACAGCTTATGTGGAAAGCTGTCTCACTGGATTGTGGATAGTAAGAGGATGACACCTGGATGCTCCTGATGTGTGTTTGAATTTTTAAGACCTGTTTCATGAGACTTGGTATGAAGTGCTGTTTGTGCTGGGTTGCATAGTCTGCTACTCCAAATTTGATGAGTGCATGAAATTATACTGCAGCCCTATTTGAATGCCAGTAAATGCTATTCCCAAGGTTGAACAATTGCTAAAGAGAAAACTGAACTAAGGCCACAACCACATTAATGCTGCAGTTCCCAGCAATAGTCTAGTTTGGAAGGAAATGCCCTGACCATTCCCTCCTATTAGGCACCATAGAGATTTGCAGAGGGCAGTTTTGACAGATTCTAATCTACAGACATTTGCAGAAAACCAGGTTGGCTGTCCTGCATGTATGGTGCATCAGGCATGTTGCCATCCCTAATGGGGTGCAAGGATTGGTCCTTCAGAAAGATTAAAACCACTTATGTATAGTGAGAACATGGAATCTAAAAGACCAGACTAAATTGCTGAGGGCCTGCAGCACCAAATGTTTGTATAAAATAATTACTTTCTAATGTAGTCATGGTCTAGAACTCATTTTCAGGTGCACCAATGCATGTAGCAGGCATCAATGTGTTCTAAATGAAGTCAGTTTTAAAACGGGATCATGTCATGTATGTGCCATTTGGGCCATCTGAAAATGCGTAACTTGCCCACAAAGCTTTTAAGTGCCAGAAACACAAAAGTGTTCATATGTGGTGTATCTGGGTTTCTTTAGTATGTTTTTATTTTTATATGAAAGATGAAACAGAGCTTTGCAGTAGGTAGAAAGTTTAAAGTAATAGTGAGCTCTTAAAATACTCAGCTGTGTTGTGGTCTATTATGTTTTTATTGCTGTGGATTTGATCTCCTCCTCCTGTGATGAACAAGTGTATGTGATTAAAGGAATTCTTAAGGTGCATGTAGGGAAATGATGATAGGCCACACAAATTTGTAAACAAACAGAAGCATGTACAAAGGGGTTAGTGCATTATTATTTCTATCTTTGTCATTCATTTTTCTTTTGAGGTAGTCTCAATGCTGGAGCAAAATGGCATTATTTGTTATTAAAAACCAAAAATCACTTGCTTTAAAGATAATGTATTTGAAGTATGATTTTTCATGGGAGTTCTGAGAAATGGGATACAAGAAAATTTTTTGGGTTAGTCATGTTTTCTTCTTTGAAATGTCTAAGGACATAGATTCAAAATACAATTTCTGGAATTCCTATGGTACATAATGCCCAAGAAAAACACCTCAGAACTTTATCCATATTTCTAGACATTGGAGACATTTTTTAAAAAAATGTGTTTAAAGTGCCTGATTTTACATTGTGTTATGGAAAAAATGCTTTTTTGTCTACCAAAAGCAAAGTATATAGATGTTAGTGGGAACTGTTCCTTTCAGGCTCCAATGAAGACAGACATGCTGGCCATGTGCTCCAGGAAGATCTAGTTGGAGTGGGGCACTGAAAGCAGTTGGTTTTGTTGCCTTAAATTTCTCTGGACTCCATTTTGAGACTCGGGTTTGAGGTTGCAACTTCTTAGCAGTACCATCTCTTTAAGACAGCTGGTTTCTGGGAGTCGCTGAGGAAGAGAGACATTGGGACTTAGTGAGCTTAGCAAAGCCAAACTTCAATAACTTGAAGAAGGGCGTATAGATGTTTTGGGCCAAATATTTAGCAGCCCTGGATCTACTGCTTTTGGGCTATGTGCAAAGGTAAATTGATTGGAGAGTCAAACTTAAACCTGGGGGAGGATTGACTAATAAGTAATTAAACACTGATATTTATGCTGGCAGTGCGCTTGCATGTGGGAGAGCACGGCACAAACAAATATTCATCTCATTAAATATTTTAACCACTTCCTTGGAAAATAATAGAGTTTAATCCTAATGACAGTACCAAGGCAGCACTGTGGGGAGCATGTTTGGGTAAAGCACCACAAGCAGCCCGGGCTGAGCTGCCCTGCCCCAGCCCAGTTGGTTTGCCACAGGCCTGTGTCAGTTTGGCTACAAAGTGGAGAGCATGTTCGGGTAAGGCCCTGCAAGCAGCCCTGTCTGAGCTGCCTCCCTCCAGCCCAGCTTGTTTGCTGCAGGCTCAGTTTGGCTGCAAAGTGAGGAGGAACTCGTGGCTCCCAGGGATGTTGCAGCTGACAGTTCCCTGGGGCTGTCTGCCCGGGTCCAGCATGCTAGATTGGCATATCAGACTTGGAAGATAAATGTAAGTTGGGTGAGCTGAACAAGATGAAAAAAGGGAATGATTAAAGAAATGGGAGTTTATACTTTGAATCTCATTGTTAGGGTGTAGCTTTTTGGAACTTCTCCTACATCTGAGAAGATGGGAGTTTCCTTCTCATTTAGTCAGATATTTCCTGAATGGATGCCTGAAATAGGCTGATCTTTTGTGGCTTTTTTAATCCCTTCAGCAATGACTCATCTGGCATAATATCAGCAATAAACTTCAAAGCACAGGTGGAAAGTGTGCAAGGCCAGCTCTCCAGCTGCTATTCTATTTTCTGTGTGTGGTGCTGACAAAAATCTAGTGCTTGGTCCAGAGATGTTTATTTTACTTCCCACAGACTGCAAAGTTTTGAGACTTTGCAGTCTATCCGAAGTGAATGTCAGGCTTCTTGGAAAAAAAATCACTGCATGAATGCCAAAGCATGGCAAATACTTCTTTTGTCAATTTTGGTTCTACCTCCCGTTCCCTTTTTTTCTTTTTTTTCCCTACTGCTTGATTATCCTTAACAGAAAGCTGGTTTTACTATGGGGCTTGGTTTGCAAGAAAGATGGGCCATCTCACTTAGCACCTTGGTTTTCCCGTTAGCAGATTGCAGTCTCCTAGCTCACAAGGCCTGCTGTGTGCTTGGCTGTGTAAAGGAGAAATGACTGAAGGAGCCAGGGACTCAGTTGTTTCCAGTCATGTCTGAGGCAATTCGAAGCCTCCTATACAGAGCAAAGCCTCAGGCTCCCTGGGGCAAGGAGCAGAAGAGAGTCTGTGGTACTGAGGTTGTACTTTTTTCCTCAAGGACTAAGCTGATTGTGCAGAGTCAAATGAGCCACTCTCAGCAGTTGCTGGTGGGTGAGCAGGATATATGGTCAGAGAGGGACCCCATCATATAGGAGGGAAGTGCATTTAGCTTCCCTGACACCTAGGTTGTATTTGTGCCATTCCAGACCAAACAGAAGAGGAGGTCTGGGGATTTGGGCTGGAACAGAGAACTTTGGAAAGCAGTAATGGTGAAAAGATCAATGAGAATCTCATACTGCACAGTGGCAATTCATAGCAAATGTTTCATTTTGCTTTTGGGCTGCAAATTCAGAATCAAAGCCTGAGGGAGTGCATGGTACTGGAGGGTGGTGCTTCATGGAGAAACTCACTGATTGGGCTGCACATCAGGAAAATAATTGTCAAGAAAACAATTAGGTGTGGATAAAAGTACAGATTCGGACATTAATTCCTTCTGAAAAAATGAAGCACCCAGCCTTGAAGAATGAACACAGGATTGAGAAAAGGCTCAGGGTGAACACTGGGGATACTGGGGCAACTTCCAGAAAGTGTTGGGGGAATCCTGGCAGTAGAGCTCTGTAAGGTGGGCACCAGAAAGGCAGAGACTGGTTGGCGAGGGTGACTTGGCCTGGCTGGCAGGGTTGGTGCCTGAGGTGTGGCTGCCACCTGGTGATTGTGGGGAAGAGCAGCGTCTGTTTGAACAAGCTCTTTGTTCTCAGTGATGCTGGACAAGAACATTTTCTTTTCCCTCTGCCATTTGTTTGCATTTGCATTGTACCTGCCCTCTCTCGTGCTGTGAGGTGTCCGTCCCTCCCTCTGTTCATGCCAAAGGTAAGGGAGCAGCAGGTCAGAGGACAACTGCAACAAACACCCGTTTGTCATCCACTTATTTCCAAACAGTATGGCCTGGTTGTTTTCCTCCCAAGAACCACAAAGAAGAGTGAATTGGAATATGCTGTTTCTGCCCTTCTTTCCCTTTTCTCCCCCGCAGAATTCAAGCCAATCCATGCTCGGAATCGCTCCAGCCGTTCCGTGTCTGTTGAGCTGGATGGAGCTGTTTATACCCTGGGTTTAGAGGATGGATACCAGCCCATCTTACCAAGGAACATCTCCAAGCACAAGGTGCAGAGGGCTGTCCTCCACGAGGAGGAAAACAGAGACATGGGGGAATACAGTGGCACAGGTGGCATTGCCGAGTACACAGCCCCCAACCTGATCAAAGTGACCCACAGGTGAGTGCATGTGGTAGAGCTGGAAAAGATTTTGCTGCTTAAGTGACTGCTTTACATAAATGGGTGGGTTAAAGTGTGCCCCCGTTGGATACCCTGTCTAGCTTCACTAAAATTCTTGTTCCAATCTGTCCAAGTCTTCAGTTCTGTTTCAGTTTTGTCAGTACAGAAGCTAAAGAGCTGCAGCAGAGCTTTTGTGTCTTCTGCACTGGATGGAGACAGTAATCACAAGTCAGTGCACGTTTCCAGTGAGGACCAGCAAAGCTGTTTGCAACAGTTATGTACACCGGTGTGAAAACAGGAGAGGTTTTCCACCTGGAACTCAGTGCACTGTGGGTAACCTGGCCTGGCTTGAAACCAAAGGCTCTGTCTGGAGTATGAACTGGTTTTGTGTCACTAGTTGCTTTGTACAAGCTTTCCGTAACCAGTGTTAGGAAAGGGAAATCTGTATTATAAATGAAGTTGGATGGACCAGGAGCACTGGAAAATGGAACATCCTGAGAGAGGGAAGGCAATTGTCTGAGCACTCTAATAGCAGTAGTTAAAAGAAACTTCCTCAGGGTGGAAGTTTAGGGATTGATGGTGTCTCTTCAACTGGACTTTAATGAGTTTAGTCACCATTTCCACTTGTGAATTATCAGGAAAGGCACCAATCATTATTATGTGCATTAAATTGTTTAATGACTAGCTCATTAAACATGCAGGAGCCAGTTTGCTGCTCTATCAGGAGAGCAGCTCTTGAGCAATTGTGCTCTCTTACCCCAGCTCTCATGAATGTTCAGGACCCATAAATTACTATTTGTGCCTTTCTTCTGGAACAAATGTAAATGATTTTTGCTGCCTTACTACATGAATCTTGAATTCATACAAGATACTGTCAGGAAGTGTGTTATTGATGAATCCCCAGGAACACCAGCAGAAAAGAAGGCAGTGGGACAACATGCATGAGGTAGTTTAAAGAACAGAAAGAGTATTGAAAATACTCAGCTTTAATTTAAACAAGCATTCAGAAATGACTGTGTGGTATTTGACCCACAATGAACTTCTCAGGTAAATCTGTCAAGTGGTGATTTTTGTTTGCTTGTTTATTAAAGAATTTTAAAAACCGAATTTTACTAGAAGTTAGTGAAACATAGGAACTTAATATTGTCAGAGGGTGTTTTGCCTCTAAAGTCAGGGAGATATGCTTGAAAAAGTCCATCCCTTTTGTAGAAAACAGCAAAATTTCTGTGTATCTGGTTTGTTCTTTTGGTTTTTTTCCCTTTTCTTTGTGGTGTAGTAATGCATCTTATATGGAAGTACTTTATCATTGCCCCTACCCCTGCATCACTTAGTTATGCACTGGGAAATTGCTTCTGAGTAATGCTTTCAGAGCTTGCTAGTTAGTAGAGATTTATGTAACAGGCTAATGAACAAGCAAGAACTTTGTGCAGCACAATTTACATATAGAAATTAAGCAGTCAACAGGTTCTGCTTGATAGAAATAGTCTCCTTGAATTCTTCTTGAAAATTTCCATGGCAACTCAAACCCAGACTTCTTTCCTGGCTCAGAACATGCTCGTATTCTCTTGAATGAATATTGGTTTTTGAATTCTGCATATCATTTGCTGTCCATGGTCTCATTTGTCCTGGAGCTGTGTTATTAAAAGCAGCTGTTTGCATTGCTCTCTGTGTGTATCCACTGTAATAAACACTGTTTGCTTTTCCATGCTAAGGTGTTACATCCTGGAGAATGACACTGTTCAGTGTGACACAGATCTGTACAGGTCACTGCAAGCTTGGAAGGACCATAAACTTCATATTGACCATGAGGTCAGTGATGTTTTCAGTGTGTGTTTTTAGCATGGTTTTCTGTGGGCTGATAGGATCGTGCTGACTCTGGGTGTCTGTCTGCCTCTGGGTGTCTTTGTCCCTCTGGAACTTTTGAACTTGCTGGCTAATTTCTGAATAGACATTTCAGAGATAATTAAGTTCATACAAGTTTGTGAAGATAAGATGCTGAGTGAACTGCAACTGAAGGCACAGCTGAGAAGTGTCACATGAGATAAATAAGACTTGAAAGTGTCTCCTTCCTGGGAAAAAAATTAATCTGGATCTTTTTGACATCTTAGTAGCCGTGCTCCCCAACATACCTCTCAAAAACAGGACTTCAACGTAAAATATAAGCCCAAGGGAAAGCGAGCTTCATTAGTTTGGTGCTTCTAGGATTATTTTCTCTTGCTTGCTTGTGCTTTTCTTAACCCTTGCATTTTGGAAATGAATTTTTTCATAGGCTTGTGTATATGAAGAACCTGGAGATAATTTGCCCTATGGAATTTGCCTGTAAAACTTCATGTGATACTTTTGACACTAATATTTAAGAATATAAGCTCAAACCTTTCACATGTATTGTGTTCAAAAGAGGGTCTAAGGATCCTCTTCCAAAGGACCAGGTAGTGGTAGAACAAATGCCAAAGATGACAGACCTGCTGTACTCTCTTACCAAATTACATAGATTCACAGCAAAGCTCTGCATAAGAACTTTGTGGCCCACTTTTATGGTAGAGATTGACAGACAGGGCAGATACTGAAAAAGTTACTGGTCTGCAAAGATTTAAAATGGCAATTTCAATTTCAGCATGCTCTTGTGATTGCTTTTTCTTCAGCAAATATAGGCAATATGGAGTGTCAAAGGAAATGAGAACTCACTGTCCTCTTGTGTTCCTGGTTTAGGGTCACGGGCCTGGATTCTTTGTGTATTTTCCTTGAACACTGTTCTGTCTCTGCTTCCACATCAGTGACTTCTGGGCACTGATGGCTAATGGGAGTTCTGCAGAGACTGTTGTTCACACTGGATACTTTGGTTATTCTGCTGTGTAGAGAACTGAGGTAAAGGCCTGCAATACCCATCTGAGTGGAAATGGGCCATGCTGGTATAAGTTAGACTGAAGAAAAGCAGGAGTTTCATTTAGTGAAAAAAACCAGCCAATTAAGAATAAACTCCTGTGGGTGGCACAGTTAACTGCTGATGGCTATCCCATGTGGCCAGACATGGCTAAAGCTTGCCATGCAAACTGAAAGAGCCTTGCTTTCAGAACCTGTGAAGAGGGATTTCAGAGCACTCCCTCCCCATCTCCTTCTTGCTGTCAGAACAGGCTGAAATTTAAGGGTATAATTTTAATTTGAGCAACCTTTCTCCCCTTGCAAATGTGAGCACAAGAGGAAAAATCCCAGCTGGAAGCAGGAGTGTCTGTCTGCCTCTGACTTTCTGCCCCCCATTCCCCAGCATTGCATTCTGCTTTCACAGTCAAGTCAGAGCAGGCAAACTGAACCAGAGAGGCTTCCTCCTGCTGGAGTTTCCTTCTGGAAAGTCAGATGATTTGAAAATGCTTGTTAGTGGTGAGAGCCATGTGAAGAGGAAGCATCCGGTGACAGCAGAATGGGTTTGAGGTTAGAATAAGATTAAATCATGCTGTATTTTTAACCTCTACTTTTTTTTTTTTTTTTTTTTCTAAGATTGAAACTTTGCAAAATAAAATAAAAAACCTAAGGGAGGTGAGAGGTCATCTAAAGAAGAAGCGACCTGAAGAGTGTGATTGTAACAAGATAAGGTATTTCTTCTCTATTTCAGAGTAATTATCAGCGTGTGCAACTGTACCTGGTTTATCTCCCCACAGGAGGGCTCAGGATCTGGTTTGTTCAGTGGTTGCTTCCTGTACTCCTGAACGTGCTTTCAGGGGCTATTGGGCTGCTGTGCCCAAGTGCAAACCCCCCTTCTCCGAAGCGGGAGTTGAATCGCCTGTCAAGTGGTGATGATGTAAGAGCTTGTAAACCAGTTAGGTATGCTCTTCCACTGAAGATGCTGCTGTTAAATATCGGAGATTTAATATTTTAAGCTGCAGGGTTTCTCCTGAAAACTTTGACAGGGGCATATTGTTACGCAATATTATAACGCAAAGCTGTTATAATAATGTGTGAACTATATGGATGGGGAGAGAGAGAATTTCTTCCCTTTCCATTTTTTTTCAAGGCTGGATGTATCATCTCCTAAGATGCGGTCACTGCATTATTTAGCAGCTATATCTGTTGGGAGAAGCAGAATTTAACAGTTGATGCAGAGTACCTGTATTTGCACATTCAGGTTCCTTAGATGGTCTCAAACTTGATCCTGATCCAGGTTCAAGCACACCTGAGAACTGGGGGAGCAATCAAGCTCTTGCTCTGTAAATAAGTGCAGCAGAAAATATTTCAAAATCAAAAGTTAACCCCAACAGAATTTGCTCCTGAGAAGGCTGTTCCGAAGGAGACCACAAGCAGCTTCTGCTGCTAGTGATCCCAGAGTGAGCTCTGAGGCTGCTGAGAGCAAGGAACCCCCAGGAGCAGCACAAGGGCAGGAGTGGTACGAGTATCACAAACAAAGCTGGTCTCTGAATGGAATCGAACCCACAAGGCTGTGCCGTCACTGTGGCTACAGCACCTTTTGCCAAGAAGCCCTCTGTGAGAGAGGGTGGATGATTCTTCTGTCTCTCATTGGTATCACAGAAAGCTGAAGTCCTTGGAGGGGGAGTATACTCTACAGACAGGAGGTGAATACTCATTGTGGATGTGGCCCATGTGGATCCTGCAACATCCTTTCAGCATCAGATCACTAAAATACGGAGAGGATCAATGTCTTGGGTTATGCCCAAACCTTATATGGGAATCCATGGCAAAAAGTGCTTAAGATGAAATCACTATCATTCTAAATGGCAAAATGACTACTTTGAAAATTGATTTTAATTAACTGAGCTTAAATAAACTGAGTTTATTTAATATATACCGTAAAGATTAAGTTATTTTTTTAGGGAATACTTTATAGAAAATATAAAAAAGCATAATTTTTCAGACTAATGCTACACTTATATTTGTGCATAAGATGACTAAACCCACTGAAATCAATGAAGTTAAACACCTGAGTTATGTATGTTCAAGTGTTTGCAGAATTGCATCAATTTAGCTTTAGAATTAGTTAATGAAATGCCCAGTATCTGCAAGATTAAAAAACTGACTGAGGAAGATAGTTCTCTAATAATCCTACTTTGTAATTTGTTCTACAGATTAAATTTAAGAAAGCTTCCAATAGCATAAAAAATTTAAAAGATTTGTTTTGAAGGGAATTTTAATCTGATAATTGACTGAATTTAGATGTATTGATTAGAAAACATTTATTAAACTGTACTAGTGTTTGCTGATTTTTTGGGGTAGTAACTTTATTAGTCAGAAAATATTGGCATTGGTTGAACTTTTGTCTTTTTTTTTTTCACCTTTGGTAATTCCACAGAAAGGAAATTTCTGCAAAGTTGTGTAAGAGTTTCTGGAGACAGAGGGAAAGCAGCAGTCCCCCAGCAAGAATGTGTATGTCTGCTTACACCCTCCATATCTCAGAATATATTAGACACTGCTCTTGCTGGGACAGTTCAATCCATCTTGTTCGTTTCCCTGGAACTTCCAGCTAATAACAACGGAGGAAATCCCCTTCCTCCAACCCTAAAGTACAGCTGATGTTGAAATTCTTCTACTCGGAAGGAAAATGACAGGAAGGAGTTACAAGCTTGTCATCAGCTGAACAAATTAGTGAATATCCAGTTGAAGAAATGTTGTAATTGAATTATGAATGTATTTCCTTTGTCTGCCTCATGTAGGGAAACAACCAGTTACAACTAAAATCTTAGTAAACTGTAGCTGGACTAATGCACAGCCCCACAGTGCAGTGCAGAGGGAGCACAGCGGGGGTCACTGTGGCCAAAGGTGCTGAGGAAACGTCTTTATTCACTGAGCACTAACGAATGAAGGGAGAAGTGACACTGCATTAAATCTGCTTCACATTGTTTGATAGTGTGGTACAAACAGCAGCAGTTGTCTTTCTGTTGTTCACCAACAACATGTTTATTTTCCAGTTATCATTCAAAACACAAAAGCAAGCTGAGGCACAAGGGATCCAGTCTTCATCCTTTCAAGTAAGTGAAGGCCTGTTCCTTTGAAGGAGGATGTGCCAAGACATCGTAACATTTGGTCCGTACGCATCTATTACAAACTAAGCAAAAGTACTGGTATTTCCTTTATCCTGTATTAAAAAGCATAAGCACAGAGACACTGGATAAGGAACTAAGCCCACACCAAAATGCTAGTAAATTCTGAGATAAGGTTTTTGCTTTGAGAAATGTCACATGACAGACGTCAGGCAAGCCTATAAGCCCCTTTGGCTACTTTTTTATTTTCCAGTGCCATTGAATTGCAGAGTCATCTCCATTTGGAAGACAAGCCATTTAATTAAAAATATGTTCATTCTTCCTTTCCCTCAGAGCAGCCTATTTTATTAGCTACTTTGGGTTTTTTAGATGCATTCAAGTCTAACAGAGTTGGCATGACCCTGATGTTTCACATGTGCAGGAAAGCCCTACAGGAGAAGGACAGGCTGTGGCTGCTACGAGAGC
This sequence comes from Hafferia zeledoni, assembly GCA_035583235.1. Taxonomy (NCBI): domain Eukaryota; kingdom Metazoa; phylum Chordata; class Aves; order Passeriformes; family Thamnophilidae; genus Hafferia; species Hafferia zeledoni. The sequence goes on from JAWWEV010000054.1 coordinate 14,767,815, forward strand.
AGAGAAGGAAGAAGAAACTGCGCAAACTGCTGAAGAGAATTAAAAACAACGACACGTGCAGCATGCCTGGGCTGACCTGCTTCACCCACGACAACCAGCACTGGCAAAGCCCTCCCCTGTGGACACGTGAGGATCCTGGAAACTGTGGGGCAGGGGGTGGGTTCTGGCCAGACCGGGCTGCGGTGCTGGCCTAGGGCAGGTTTTATGGCTCAGGGCACTCACGGGCTTTGTGGCTCGGGCACTCACGGGCTTCGTGGCTCAGGGCACTCACGGGCTTCGTGGCTCAGGGCACTCACGGGCTTTGTGGCTCGGGCACTCATGGGCTTTGTGGCTCGGGCACTCACGGGCTTCGTGGCTCAGGGCACTCACGGGCTTTGTGGCTCGGGCACTCACGGGCTTCGTGGCTCAGGGCACTCACGGGTTTCATTACCTGGGGAGCCAAAGCCATGCAGTCTTCCCCATAGTAAAGAATCTGTGTTTTAGTGTTGCACAAAAGGCAAGGGAGGTAAAACCAACTGCACATAACCTAGAGATAGTGCATACTGTACAGGGATGTGCTTAATATCTCAGCAGCTGGAAGGCTTTGCAACTAGACAAGATGTTGCTTTGATTAACCCTGTCATGTAGGTTAGGTATGCACAGAACAAGAAGCTGGTGCTGGAAAGCATTCTCTGCTTTACCGCTCAGGAGTGAGAGTAACTGTCTGTGAATAAAGTAATGCTATAAACAGAAAGTAATTAGCAGTGCTAAATACTGTCTTTATAACTAACTCTTCAATTTGCAGTGGGCCCTTTCTGTGCCTGTACCAGTGCCAACAACAACACATACTGGTGTTTGAGGACAATCAACGAGACCCACAACTTCCTGTTCTGTGAATTTGCTACTGGATTTTTGGAGTATTTTGATCTCAATACTGATCCTTATCAGGTATCTAATCATAGATCTCCAGCCCACAGCTCGAGAAATACAGTATTTTTCCTGCTGATAAAGCAAAATTGCACGGTATTGCTGCAGGTTATAGTTTAGTCCTATATCACTTCAACTAGTGTGATTTGGCTTTTTCCTGTATTCCATATATGAAAGTTATCAAAATGCAGAGCAATAGTTACTAACAAGAAACCCCTATTTATTGCAGCTAATTAATGCAGTGAATACACTCGACAGAGATGTTCTCAATCAACTGCATGTGCAACTCATGGAACTCAGGAGCTGCAAAGGGTATAAGCAATGCAATCCAAGAACTAGGAACATGGATCTAGGTAAGTGCCTCTCCTGGTCCATGCACAAACTTCCCAAAAGGAAATGGGGCTCTTCCCATTGTGAAACTTGAATCAGTCAAAAGGATTTTAGTCTTTCCTTAATACTAGTAATGCCCTGCTGAGGCTGATAACTGCATGCTTAGATTTGTGTATGGGTTCAGTTTGTGTTATGTAGTATTTTTAAAACTAAGAGTGATACTTAAATAGCATAGTGATGAGTATTGCAGAGATGCAGTAGATAATGAGGAAAGACCAATACTGGTAAAAGAGGGAAATAGACACTATCAAGCTCACAGGCCAGTTCAAGTTGGAAGGGACTTCTGGAGTTCTGCTCCAAAATTCTGTTCAGTGCAGGGCAGATGTGAGGGCACACCACATTACTCAGGACATTGGGTAATCTGTTAAATTCTTGAGTCTTTTTTAAAATTGTGCCTTATGTGAAACAGGCTATCACTGGTAACATGTTAATTTTTCTTCATCTAGGACTTAAAGATGGAAGCTACGAGCAGTACAGGTACAATTCTTAAAATAAAAAAGTTACAGTATTATTCTTAAGTATTACCTTCCTGCTGAAAGAACAAGTGTGGGATCAGGAACCACATGGACAGGCATGGCCTGGAAGGGCATTTGAAAGGCCTTTCCCCCCCAGTCACTTTGAGACACTGGAGCTATTTGTTTCAGCATGTTCTAACCCGATAGTCAAAACTCAGGCTGAACTCTTCTCCTTCCTCATCTTTCAGACTGTAGTACTGCTGGTTTTCTTGGCGATGGTTAACTTTTTTCTCCTTTTGCTGCTTGAAAATTAGGCAGTTTCAGCGTCGAAAATGGCCAGATGTGAAGAGACCATCATCTGCTAAGTCACTGTGAGTTGGGAACAGTTCACCAAAAGCATTAGCTTTTACTTAACTTTTTTCTTCACTTCTCTTTTTGCATACAGCACCTTTTATAACACCATCATCTGTTCTCATGGAATGCTTAAGTGGGAAGTCCTCTAAATTATGGAAGAAATACAATACTTCCTTCATTACTGACAACTGCTGCTGCACAAAACCTCTTGGTACATGTTTTCTGGGACTCCAGGAGTATAAAGATCAAGGCAGTTTCAAATGAGTAAAGGCAGATGCTCAGTTGAAGAAACCAATTATGGTTAACTGCATTAAATTTAAAGAAAGACCAGTATGTTGGTTTTGTCTAAATTTAAATTAGTAGCAGCTACCTAGTGTTCTTTTATACAATCTAGAATGAACAAAAGGAATTGTAATTTCTCATGAGTACAGACAGTATCAGGTATTTTCTCACTCAGCCTTCTGTTTTGAGCAAAAAAAGGAAGTTAAAACAGAAAGTAGACTACAAGACAGATTTGTACCTACGACTGCCTTTTTTCTAACTGAGCTTCCCTTTAAAATTTGACAATGATACTCAGTTCTCAATCTGCCACAGCTCAAAAGCAAGATACAAATTTAAGTACTTAAAAAGTTACCTTTGCCCATGACTGTCTCTGAATCTCCCCTTAAAAAGAAGGCAGAGACTTCATTTCATTAAAAATCAGAGTGCTCTCAAACTGTGCAGTGGAAAAAATATGCACAAGTACCCTCCTAGCCCCAGTCTGGCCTTCTGCCTCACCCAACAGAAATGATTTGCTCGTGCAGTGCAGTATTGCTTTCTAATTGAAGAGAGCCAAGACTGGCTTTTAGAACCAGAATGAAATGAAGAAACTTTGGACAGGTTGAAGTTTCAAATGCAATTGCATTGTTTCTGCTCTACTTTTATAGGTGGTGTATCGTATTGCCATTGTGTTTTACTGCAGGCAACCATTACAAATACCTAACTGCTTTCTGCTAGAATGTTATACACTAAACTGTGTTTGTTTTATTTTAAAGAGGACAGCTGTGGGAAGGCTGGGAGGGCTGATCTCCCTCAACTGCTGCACCTCCATGAGGATACAAACTGGCCAGAACTTGAATCTGTGTACAAACTAAATGAATTTTAACATTAGCCTGAAGGACTGGATAAACCCTGAGGCTGAAATAGATAGAATGTTTGCACTGGTGAGTGAGTTAAATAGATGCAGTGAAATAATGGGAAATGCTGTTAGAAATACAGGTCTCCAAAATCCACTACTGTACCTGCTTTTTGCTTTGGGTTATACCTCACCTGCTTCACAAGGAATTTTACTTCAAGGAGACACAAGTAACGCTGAGCCAGGAATTGCCAGAAGAGGAAACAGCCACATCCCAAAGAAAGCCATTCCAGAAACAGCCTTTACACAGACAGTGGAGGGAAACAAAACAATTTCCAGTTCAGCTGTATCTTCAGTTGTCATGAGAAAAACTTCAAAGCCAAGTCTAACTCTAAAGCAGGATTTAGAAAACATGGAAGCTTTTGCTTCTCACTGGGGTAAAGGCAGTGGGTGACTAGAACTTTGAAGAGGTTCAGGAACTGAAAGGAGCAGCACTGAGTGTTCTCAACACCAGAACAGTTTCCTCTGAGGATACGTTTTAGTTCCACATCTATTTGTCCATCCAACTGCCACCTCATGAAGATCAGAGAAAATCTTGACAAAGAGGATGCCAAATTTTTGGAGATGTTGTGTAAAATATTGATCAATATATTGTCCGAAAGTCAATTCCTTCTTGTAAAGAATTTTGTTAATAAAAAGAGTGTAATGCCCACAACCCATTTCTCAAAATGTTACTTACTGTATATGTCAGAATTCATCCATTTTTAAAAGCACTGAAAAATTTCAGTAAATGCACATCTTAAATTTTAAAAAAATCATATTTGTATGAAGTTTTTTGATGTAATATTCTATTGTATGTTCAAAACCAAAACAATTCCTTTGAGAAAGTAGTGTTTGCTCAGCCAGTGTAACTTTTACATTTATTTTTTTAAAAAGGCAGCTCCAAGAAGTTCAATACTTGTAGTCAATAAAGAATAATTTAGTTACAGTTTAGCCTACAAGAAAGTACAATGACAGTTACTGCTTAAAGGCTTTTAAAGGGAAAAAAACCCTATAATTTTACTATGGAAGCACAGTGTACAGAATTATTTGGGTATTTTCGTAAGGACATTATTAAATACCTTGTAGTACTGGCCATTGGAGCACAGGCACTAGTAGTGAGATTTGTAGTTATAATTTATGTTACTCTGCTACCTGTTCTAAAGGCAAGTGCCTCAGGGCACTCCTGGGGACAGACTTGACCAACTGTGGCCTTCTCTCCTAACAAAGAGGTACTTTTTTAAAAACAGAAACCTAACTTGCTCTTTCAGAAATGCAATGTAAAGATACAGCATGAGAATTGTTTTGAAACCCTTCCTGGTTTTGCACATTAGGAAAATCATATGGAAATACATCCAGGCATATAGATCTCTGGTACTGTACCCTCATACTCCCAAATACTTGGATTTAGGAACCAATTAAAAAAACCCCAACAACCAAAAACCTGCTCAAAGAGCAGAAATGGTGTCTTTGTAAATGTGCTGTATATAGAGCAAGACTGTGCTTGAGTATATGTATCACATGTGGTAAGTCTAATGGACTTCCTAAAATTTTCTTGCAAGCTTCTTTTAATTATGGAAGTAAAATATGATTGTCTGTCTTAATCTAACCATAGATTTTTCTTTGTAACTTGTTACAGATTTCATGCATTATCAGAAACATCTACTAGATTATGAGATCCTGGATCAATACAAATAAGTAAAAAATGAAACACATTCTTAGTGCTTACCAGAGAAAAGTTTTAGCTGTCTGCCATTCCCAGTGTATTTACAGAAAGAATCTGAGGCTAGATTTTAAAAAAATTTGCACTTACCTTTTTTTGTGTCTTCAGCCTATAGTCCTGGGCAAGCTGTGGGTGTGATGGTGAAAATCCTGCAGGGCCAGTGTTACTGTCCTGTCACATCTCAGGCAGAAGGTCGAGACAGTCCCTTGTCCCTTTACACAAAATCTGGGGCTTGGATGGGACACAAGAAGCAGCTGCTGCTTCGTGAAAGGCACGTTTCCAAGTTGGGGAAAGCTCCTCCCACCCCTGCTCCTTCCAGCTCTTCTACAAACTGCTCTTTAGATTGAAGAAGACAATACATTCCAGTCACTAGCAATGCTAAAAATGGGTCTTGTAACTGAAAGGTCCCAGTTGTTCCTCCCTCAGCCTTTACAGCGTACGAGGGAAAAAGGTACATCCTTCTCTGTACAGGTTTCCTCAGTGTTAGCACCAAATCTTCTCTGACTTTGGCAGGATACAGTCATGTACCTTGAAGTATGAGACAGCTAATACACTGTGTCAAACAAGTCCTGATTTTAAATAGAAACCTTTATTTACATTATTATTAACATCCAAACACAAAAGCCATAAAGGCAGTTAACACCTTATAACCAACTTGTTCATAAATCAGTCCCCATGATTTTTCTGTTTTGCAAAATAAAGAGACAGACCTTTCAAGCAATACTTAAAATGTAAACTAAACGTAAATGCAGTTCTCAATACTGTATGCCTTCTCCTGAGAATTTTTTAAAATATTGCTCTCAGAATTACATGGTTTCATACTCGCTGTATCATTCCATCATCTGGTAGTCTGCACATAAATTCTAAAATAAAAGCTGTGCTAAATGTGCAACATTCAAATTAGTTTTGTCTTGTGACTGAAACGTGGTCTGGATTTTCTAACTTTGAAAGTAGTATTTTAAGCCAAGAAAAACCCACTACATATGAGTTTAATAAACACTTTGTTTCTGTGATCAAAAGAGACGTGGTAAAACAACACTTATTTATGCAGCAGTGATCGGAGGTGGCTGTACTAGCTGATTGATTTCTTACTGTTGAATAATGTTATACATGCTGTTTGTTAAAAACATTCAGAAAAATCTGTTGCTATAGAACCAAAGCAAAACTGATGGTGAAAAGTAAATGTCAGCAGATTGCAAACTAGATGTACTATGATTAGCGCTGCCAAAAAAGATGTCATCAATGCATTTTAGAAATGCCCCCTCCTCCTTAGTCAAGTTTAAACTAAAAAAGAATCTTTTAAATTCAGCAAAAAAATAGGTACTGGGAAGCTCCAGCATTCTAACACAGATGAGAAATTGATGATCCTTAAAAAATCAATTAGATACCAGTTATACACAGATGTATAAACAGAATTGCTCACTTTAAAAAAGACTGCAGGGCATGATGTATAAAGCAGTACATAGTCTTAAGAGGACACCTAATGAAAGCAGCCAGGGTTTTTAGTTTCCATCAGTATAATGAACAACTACAAAATATAAAAGATTGTTCTACTCTGATTTGACATAAAAAGCATGGTATTGTTGCCTTTCGACTTCAGTAGGCAGCACTTAACAAATAGGTATGTTCTAAGAAGTGGGAGGAAAAAAGTTCAAGTTCCTCAGGCCTTTAAAAGTTTTACATTAGAAAGCACACATGAATGGGATGGAAGATTCCCAATAAATGCTGTCACCCGACCTTACATACTCAGTACTAACAGCAGAGCCAGGGATGCACGGACAAATTGGCTCTACATTCTCTTTGGAATACAACTGGCTAGATGATAAGGATGAATGTTTTTTTTGAGACTACTTCTATTTAGAATTATTCCTATTAAAATGGCAGATCATTGAATATTCAGAACAATAAAATCACCTCTTGCTAACATACCAATAACAAGCAGTAAAGAACACAGATCAAGGTTTTGAGGGTTTTTCTACTCACTTGGGAGAAATCAGTTTTCCATTACACAGTGAACAAGAGAACAGAAGCACCACACATCTTAAACATTTCTAGGTCATCACTTAGGAAAGTGTAGAGGTTTGACTTCTTGTAACTGCAAAAACTGCAAAGGGATCTTCATTCCAAGGTCCCAGAATGGAGGGGGGAAAAAACCCCAACTCACTAAAAGCAAATAATATGTAACCAGACTTAAATACTGTTATCAGAGAAACCTGCTTAGAAAATACATTCCTTACTATTAGAACAATCCAATAGGTGCAGACATTTGGTTAAAGTGTGGCTTAATATCCTTAAAGATTTCTGGATGTCATGTAACAACAAATATTTTGCAACAGACAAACAGTTCCAAAGAACATTTAGAATTCATTAAAATTGACAAAAAATACACAATTCAGATCCATCTACTGAAAAGTGACCTATTGTAGAAAGACATGACTGTCCTGACAAGTGGTAACATCTTACAATGCTGAGCCTTTGTCTCAAATTGCCTTCTGTAAAAAGAAATGGTAACAAAAGTGCCCACAGGTGGGGAAAGTATTTAACAACCAGTCCATTTCATAAAAAGCTGTATGGTAAACATGTAAAGATAAATGAAGTGTTGAAGACCAAAAAAGAGAAATATGTGGGCCAAAGTCACCCAGCTTCAGTCAATGAATTTAATTAAAGCAAAAGTCTATTTCAACCTCAACTACACTGAGTTTACAGAAATCAATTTTGTTACATATTTAGCTTCACAAACTCTGCAAAAATGAGTTAGCGACCTACAAAAGTCATATATATATATATATATATATATATAAAATACATTATCTTAAAGATCATATTTACAAAATTTATTCACAAAAAGACTGCAAAATTCTGATTCTGACTGCAGTGCCTTGCCTTTTCTGAAGTTATTTTCCAAAAAAACATGAAGGATTATTGCTGTAAATTCGGTACACAGAAAACATTACATTATGCAGTCATTTCAAATAATTCTTAAGAGATTGTGTTTGAGAAGGAACATGAGTACACCCTACCTTCATATTAGGTCCCTATCAAAGATATTGCATTAATCCATTATATAGTCTTCTATAAAGTGCACTCAGCTGCACAGCAATATGTAAATATTAGCCATAATTGTGTTTAAATAATTTAAATTGTTTATCCTCTCTTTTTAATCCTTGGCTTCAGTGAACAGGATTTTGGACTAGTATGTGCCAATTCATTTTGCACTGCTACTTTGCTTGGGAAATCCCTGACTCTTGTGGGTAAGAGACTAAAAGCAGCATTTATATTCAGGAATTAATATAAAAGAGTCAAGGCTAAGACTACATTCTCTGTCAGACACTGTTACTAATGAAAAATTCTTACCACTGTGACTTCTCCAGGCAGTTTTGTCTGCCTGTAGTTAAAGGGCTTTGGATAGCTACAGTAAACAGGTAAGGGACACCAGGAGCCCACCCATCAAATCTACTAAAATGCCATTACCAATTCACATTTCTAGAGGAAAAGTGCCAAAAATATTAACGAACTTTTTTTGCAATAATAAACACAGAGACTGCTTCTACCAAAATGTATTTCTGTTGGGTAGGGTTTTTTTGGCTTATTTTTTCCTCTGAATGAAGTAACTGAGGACATCAAGGTGATGAACGTCGTTTCTGCAAGCCCAGTCTGAGCTGCCATGAAGAACGTGGCGCTTTCCTTTCCAACCCCAGTGACCCGGTGACCCAGCCATTCTGGGCTGAAGATGTGGCACTGGTGTCAGCAGTATTTCTGTCAAAGAAAAGAAGAAATAATCACCAGAGAAAATTAAAAGAAAACCTTTGCTGAAAAAAATACTGCATTTGGAAGAGGAAACTGCTGATAATCTGTGTCTGTCGGGAGAAGAAAAGCTTTCTATTGCTCCACTTCTTTGAAAATAAATTTCTAACAAAGAAATGCTGTTCCAGAATTTCCTAAAGGTACTATTTGAGTATCTTCATGCAGGTTTAGAAAATCTGACATTTCACCTTCATTTTTCCCTCTTTATAGAAGGCCTTTGTTGTATCAAAGTCCTCCAAAACCTCGCCTGTTACCCAGAAGTCCTCAGATTATTGTCCTCACATACGTTTGACAAAATTTCATAAGGTAGGTTTTACTTGAATAGATTTAGCTTATGTCAATATTATATTGCTCATCCCTTGGTATTTTCTGGAAAGAACACAGCAGAAGTATATTTTGTAATTAATTTTTCCTTTCAATGCCTATTATTAGCACATTTTCTCCCTAAATGAGAGGCCTATGTTTTCCATAGTTCCTAACAAGCTATTCTAAGGTAAGTATCAGCAGCAGCATCTGCCAGAAGGATTCCACACCATCAGGATTCTTAGTCTGACTCCTAACATCTACTACGTGGAATTTTGCACCATCTGCAGAAGATGCTTTTCACAATGTCCATGGGTTGCTTTCTGAGGTTTCTCCAGGGTCACTCAGTATTTCATTACCCTTTTTGCAGTTTAAGCCTTCATCCTACCTATGATCTTAAAAGGCAGCAGCTAATCACAGCACACACCTTATGTTCATTGTGGATTTGATTAAGAATCATCAATAATAAGGTATCTCTTCAGAGAGAAAACTGACAGGTCCACAGATGCAGGTATGAGCAGGATAACAGAGCAGGATTGTGCAAGAGAAATGGATGGAAGCAGGCTGTACTCAATGGAAAGAGTCAACAGATCTTTTTGTCAGTCTTTATGTACAACTTACCTGGTCTGGACCCATAGGCATTCCTGACATAGGCATGGGATTAATACTCATCTGTCCAATATGGCCACTGGTCCCATTCATGTGCATCACGCTGTATGCTGCTGGATTGCCTTGATGGCTAAACTGCTGCTGGGGAAAAGAACTGAAACACAAAAGGACAAATAAAATTACCTTCCGAAAAGTTTACACATTGATATATTGCCTTCCCTGCACCAGCTGTCAACACATGAAAGATAAAACTCTTTTTCACATTAACTTATTTCTGTGTCTGTTTCAATATCTGTTGAAAGTGGAAACAGACATTTCCTTCCCCAAAGGAATTCTGAATTTTTAGAAACACAAAAAAGTATCTGTATGGCCAGTGTAACCTTTTTTTAGGCTACTCTAGGGCTGCGTTGTCCATTGCAATACTATTCTGAACTTTCATATTTCCTCCAAAGTTATTTTTTCAATATTTAAAGACTGAATGTTGCTCCTGGTTACAAAGACTGCAGAGGTGCAATATGAACCCATGCAGCTAAGCATGAAATACACTTAGTCACTTGTCTTGGGTTGAACTGGCAAAATACCAAGTGTCCAAGACAGAGTGAAAAGGGTTCCTCCTCCCCGCAACCAGCCAAGGCAAAAAGAAGAGGGAGAGGGAAAAAAACCCTCTAAACCAGGTTTATGCTGAAACTAACTCCATGTATTTATACAGAAAAAATTAAGAGAAAACTACAATATAACACACACAAGTAATACATAAAAAGAAAATCTTCCACTTCCCAGTAAACACAAATTCTATTAGTCTAGATTTTATAAGTACTTTAAAAGACACCTAGCAAGAAACAGAAAGACTAACAACAAAATGTTTCTACTTCCCTAAATTCAAACAAAATGCAAGCAGCAGCAGCAGCAGCAGCAGGGCCTAGTCTAGCAAGACAGGAGTTGCACTACGTCCTGTCTGTACCTTCAGCCATGGCAGAACTGACTAAGCCACTCCCACACACTGGATTTTACCCCTTTTGAGATGATGTAGTATGGTATGGAATACAATATTATTGGCTAGAGGAAGTCAGCTGTTAGCTAGCTCAGCCCAGCTCAAGTCAGCTGACAATTTCAGGGCTAGTCTGAACTTTAAAACCTAAATTTACGCCCACCTGGCTAAACCCATAACAGTCACTCTATTTCCTCACCCAGAGCAGGGTCGAGAACAATACAGACACTAGAAAGACAGTTATTTTTTCCTCTTCTAAATCCTTTTCCTACTACAAGCTATTTAACATAGTTTCTACTTTCAACAAATGAAAGACTCTTTTTGAGAAACAGGTTGTAACTGTGAAGTTCACCTGCTCCTGGCCATGCTTCCTGATGGCCAGCCCTTCATCTCTGAGGACTGGAACATCGTTGCTGACTGAGGGTGCTGCATCACAGGATTCTGGGAGGGTCCAATTCTTGATGAGATCATTGGGTTGGGAGGGCTTGGTACTCTACTAAATGCAGGGTCAGGTTGTTGGCTTATTCCTTAAAACAAAGGAGATACAATATACTTCAGTTATCACCACCTAGTACTTTTAGTTTCTCTTCTTGCAGTGATTGGAAAGGGAAAAGTCATCCTTTTTTGTAGCAGTATTCCATTTTTTGGAATGACTGGTATTTAGGTAGTTTGGATTAATAAAAGAAAACCAGACAGATGAAAAAAAAAACCAACATGTTAGTACTAGTACCATAATTAGGTGGATAGGGGAATTGCTGTGGAGGAACTTGAGCCATTGGAGGGCCTGTCAAAGCACTATCCATGCTTCCTGTGGCAGTCACATTTGGTGGTTGACTGAAGGCCTGAGGTTGCTGTTGTTGCTGCATCATCATTGACATCCTCTGTTGTCTAAAATGGTGACTTATTAGTTCCCTGTTACGCTGAGCCACCATTTGAGCATTAAGAAAACCTTGCTGCTATCCCCCAAAGAAAAAAAAAAATCATATTAGAAAATGTTTTTACAAATGAAATCACGTCAGAGTCAATCAAACCACCTACACTCTGTCTAAGACCCAGCATAGAGCATATCCATTATCAGAACTGGAAGTTAAGAAAAACCCACAGCTAGTACCAAAAAAAGAAAAAAGTCATCAAAATATTAGACAAATGTTTTCATTAAATTGTCATTAGTGCTAAACAAACTATAAAGTCAATTAGGCATCATATTCTATGTGGAAAAACTATTCACATACTGAATTGGTAGCAGGACCTAATGAACAAATCCCTTGCAATCTCAGGAATAAGGAAGGTAAAAAACCACCTTTTTTTTTCATTGGGCAAGGGGACAAAACCAAAGAGGAATGCTGTGGAACCATGAAAGAAGGTCAAAATTCTTAACGGTGTAATAATGACTTACCTGTGATCCCACCTGTGGCTGCATAACTGGTCTCACTGCTGAGGTATTTCCACTGACTGGACTTTCCATTTTCATTTCCAGCGTTTGACGGGTCTGATTCATAAACTTGGAAAAAGACATTTTAGCACAATTAGCCTGAAAATAACAGTATCTCAATAAAGTAATGGCAACTCTCACCAAAAAGATTCATTTACAGACTTCTTGAATCCAGAAAGTGCAATGGTTAATTCTTGCCTTGTCTGATGTTCCTGAAGAATCAAATTATTTGATTCAGCTGCTCAAACACTCACCAGAATAAAAACCCTCCAAACTGCAGTACTAACTGGTTTTGGATTTTTATTTCTCTTGTAATTAGCACTCTTTAAGAATAAAGAGCAGACTCTCTATTTGTTCCAAGTCATGCTTTGGGCCAAAGGCGATATAACAACCAGCTTTGCTTAAAACAGTAAAATTCTGTCTCCTTTCCTCTCCATCACATAAGACCAAAGCCACACAGATGGAATTAGTGTCACAGAAAACAAGAGAGAACACAGACTAAATATCGCCATTCCACATCACGCAGCAGTAGCTCAGTTTTCCAAGTTTTATTTGTATACTGTATTTGGTATCAGGCCCTCATTTTCACATGGGGAATTCAATGCTGAAATCATGCACCAATTCTTTAAGCAGTGCTTTCAAACTAGTGTTACCATCTATGTGGCTGTATCTATTCTCTCACCTCTCATCCAAAAGAAAATACCTAAATGAACATGGACAAAGAGATCATTCAAGAGCACTGTTTTAAGTCACAATAATGTTGTGTGCTCCAGGAACCAATCCAATCTGTAGCTTGGAAGGCTGATGACTTATCCTAATAAAAAAGGTTCTTTCACTCCTACAGCCATCTTGTGAGAAGCACTGCCAAAATGAAAGATCCGCCCCTCTCAATCATTGGTAGTAATGTCCATTGTCTTATGTGTGAAGCAACACAATTTCATGTGCAACTGATTGCATTCTGAAACACAAGGGAACTCTAAATGCGGCAGCGGAAAATCACCTGCTGGCCCTGGAGCCTCTGCTGGAGCTGCATGCGGAGCTGCTTTGGGGTGCTGGTCCGAGCTCTCACCATGCCAGGCCTGGGATGCACACTTGGCAGTGGAAAATTGCTTACTTGGCTCATCTGATTCATCACAGAATTAAAAGATGGCTGTTGTCCCTGGATGTTACCAAAACCTCCTGGCATTGTTGCTCCTTGCCCTTGATAGGGCTGACTATATAATGAAGACTTCTGGTCAATCATAACTGAAGATTCCTGACCTTGAAATGAATCTTGTTTGAGCTCCAAAGCTTGTCCCTTCAACAGATAAAAAAGTGCCTTCACTAGACGTATATTCTTTATAGTAGGAATTCCTAAAGAAACAATAAAAACTAACACAGCACAAAACAACAACCAGTAGTTTTTTGGGTAGAACATAGCATGGACAGCTACTGTTAGTTTTGTCTCTGAACAAATGAAATACCAAAAGTGTCAATAATATTTCTTTTAAACCAGCCCTGCTGCACACTGCATACACGGGCAGACCAGAGTCACTATTCAAGCCCTTCCACAATTTTAAATGCTATTTGTACAAGTAATAGTGTGATTTTGTGGGTGTTAGCAAGTTCCAAATTATTCATAATTTCTTTTTCCTACTTGCTAGCCATGCAAATTCAAGTTGAAACTGAAGGAGATGAAAGCATACACACATCACTGCTCATCAAACATTTCAAAACATAAGCTCAGTTGACAACAGGTTACTAGAAAAAGCCACACAATTCCCAGCTTACACAATTATAATGAATCACACCCCAAAAAACACCTCTATACACCAAAGCATGATACAACCTTCTATACAAATATGCCATTTTATGTTTCTTGAAATGCACCAGAAGTTGAATCCATACTAAGCTTCTCCAATGCAAATCACTACTCAATGTAGAGGTTTCCAAAGGCAAGATGTAGGGAAATGAAGATGAGGAAGCGAGGAAATGGAGTGAGCGAGGAGGCCCTCTTCACTTTCTTTTCAAGCAATAAAAGAACAGAGGATTTAGGAAAATAAATGGCCAAAATCTCTGTTTACTTACTTGGCTTACAAGATCAGGAATTCCTAATGCTCTGTCAATTTCTTCCAGACCCGTGACATCCGTGTTACTCAGCAATGTGTGCAGCTGATCCAAGAGTGCCCTTTCATCATGCTGGCCTTCCACAGTTGGTGCTGAACATAAGAGCTCATCCAGAGAGTTTCGAACTAGTTGTCTACAAAGATAAAAACATTAAAATCATAGAATCATTAAGATTAGAAAAGACCTCTAAGATCACTGAGTCCAACCTGTGACCCATCTCTACCTTGTCAACTAGACCAGAGCACTGAGTGTCATGTCCAGTTGTTCCTTGGACACCTCCAGGGATGGCAACTCCACCACCTCCCTGGGCAGCCCCTGCCAATGCCTGGACACCCATTCAGTGAAGAAAGTCATTACAACCATTACAACCCAAATCACAGTTTTTATATAATATATTGACCTGGAGATGATTTAAGTACTGTAAGCACCCAGAAAACTGAAGTAAGATTTAACAACTTAAGTCCTGAATTTAGGTCCTAAAATGTCCAGTCACCTTCCATGTATCAGTGAACACATATAAATTCTGTTTTCTCCTGGCTTCTGCCATGTGCCACAGAGATATAATTTCGGATTTTCCCATCTCTTTTCTTCATGCCTCCTGAGTCAAGGACTGATTGATTTTGTTAACAATGCCTTTTGTGGAGCTGGATTAAAAGATACCTAGTTTCGTATCAGCAGCAGAAATGGAAACAGATTGTGATTCCAATCTTTTATCCCCAGTGTGTTTGCTACACAGATTTTTTTTCTAGGTCTTACATTCTTCTGACAAACAGTGATCAGTTGTATTTAAAATTATCTTAAAACCTTTTCCAATTCTACCTGTTCTGTGAACCCCGGGACGCTTGCTCCATGGACAGCACATTGTCAGGCCACAGACCAGGCTGATTAGAAGGTCCAAGTTGTCCATACAGATTCCCTCCCATGCCAATGTTTATCTCATTTGGCCCTGCAAGGTAAAACATTTGTGTTTTTTAAAAATCAAAGGTTCATCTTGCTCTCTCCTAGCAAGTCCACATAAAGCACTGTGGATGATCATGCAGATTGTAGAGCTTCACGAACTTTCCATTAGCGTATTTTACAGTGTATTTTCCGTTAGCACATTTTACAGTGTGTACACACATAAACTCACACTTGAGGTAACTTCAGAGATGATACAGACCACAGATTTAAATACGACAGACTGATCTAAAGCTGTTACCCTGTTAGAGCAGAACTCCTGTTTCTAATCCTTTAGCCTCTGATGTAGGAGTCTGACAGATACAGCAAATAGCATGAAAAAAAAAATCTGGCCAATGACATCTGGGTAGCAGCAACTACATCATCATAGTGACATCAATATCTGGCATTTTAAATTGCAATACAAAGTTAAAATCAAAAGAAACAGAAAGTACATAATATTTTGCCCTTTGCCGCCCCTCTAGCAATGCAGAGACATACTGCACTACATAGGAGAGTTCATGTCAACCCATTATTTCCCACTATCTTTGGGAAGCACCTAGCAATAATGATTCCTAGGAAGCTGAGCTGAAGAATTCTGACTGCACAAATTTCTTCCTAATTTAACCTTATATCCATATGTTGCATTTCAAGAGTAAGTGTTTAAGAGAACTGGTAACAGTCTGGTAGCCTTCCATGACAGTAACAGAAAGAAAGGAATGCTATTTTCCCCATTTTGGGGCATACCAGTACTGGCACAATAGACTGGACAACAGACTGGACAAGGCTAAATCTTTGTTAGAGATACAGGACAAAAAAACCCCCCCCAGGATTCAAGACTCTGTTGATATTTTAGACATGCAGCTTATTTTCTCTCATACAAACTTGAGTACTTTGAAAATAAACTGTATTTGCAATGTGGTTTTATATGAAATTTGGTTAATCCGTGTGATAAGAATTACACAGAAGTTATCCCCCCATAATGTGCAGATTCAGAACGAATTATCCATGTATGAAACACAGGCAACACCAGAAAAAAACAAAACCACCAAAAAGTCTTTGAATGTCACGGGCAGAGAACAACAGTCTTTAGCTCAAAAAGCCTTTTGATGAAAATCTGGCATTCTACCAAAATTAAAGATTCTTACACTGAATACTTTACCAACAGTGTTAAGCAGGACAAGGGAAAGCACAGAACTCACTCCTGGGAATCGCTGGCCCAGCGCCGGGCAGGCTGTTGGAGCGGACAGGCAGCCCGGGCACAGAGCCGCCCCCCGCAGGCCTCGCCAGGGCTGCCCCAAACTCGGGTCCCGGTCTCAGCATTGTGGCAGGACTGGCAGGGTCCAACCTGTTCCCCTTGGAGCTTGGCAAAGCCCAGTCTCCCACCTGCTGCTGACTTATCGCCACGTTTCTGCTGGGAGCACTTGCTAGAGTGAAGAGCAGAAAATGCAGTAATTTGTCACTCTGACTGCATTACATATTTTGGGTTTAGAATTATTTTATTATTTCAGCAACAAGCGCACTCGCCAACGACAGAGCAATTCACTGAACTCCTACAAAAGCATCTAAAGCTTACCATGTCAAGTTTTAAATGATCAAAAAACTGTATAAGTCAAAATATATTTAAAGGTCATAATGGCTGACTACCATTGTGACCTGTACTTGCTTCTTTATATCAAAAACGTAAGTTAAAGACTCAAAATAATTAAAAAAAATTTAACTAATTAACAAAAGTAAAGTTAATGATACACAGGTAATAAACAGTTATTTTCTTATCATTTTATCTAGGATAATAATTAAGAATTATTAATATGCTGATGGTATAAACATTCTTTAATGTTAAGATTTCTTTTAACCAATACTCATAGTATAATCTTGCAACCTTTTTTACATAAAAGCTTTTTCCTTTACAATGATATCTATTAGTAGACAACTAACAAACCCAGATTTGCTCCAAAATTTTCTTGGTTTTCAATCATTCTTGGACTTTCACCCATCAAGCTTTGCTTTTGTAACATGGAGAACGCATTGACATTCCTCACTGAAGGACTTGAGCCCACAGGGCTGTCTAAAGACATGGCTCTGTTAAAAGGTGGGCGAGTCATCTGCACAGTTTGGGAACTCTTCATACCTGTTAAAGAATTAAAAGATGCATCCAACTGTACATTTTAAATATAAAGCGCCATTAAAAAGTTAAATAAATTTGTCCGATCTCTTTATAAGCACATACATTTGACCATAAGCAAGCCAGGAATAGTTATTTTGCTTATGTTCTCACTACAAAAATTGAACTTTGAATGCATAGTCATGATCTTTTACAGGAAAAGCCAAATGCAGTTCCTTTTGGCCCTAGACAAAAAAAAGATAATTTTCATTTAAGTTCTTTAATGAACCATGTTTTTAGAATTTTGAAGCACACTAGAATTACAGATTCCCTGATATACATCAGTGGACTGCCCAGACTTTGGATAACTGTGAGATGGAGACAGAAACAAATGGCTCTGTTTGGAACACTTGGATCCAGCCCTGGTGTGTTCTGAGCCCAGTGCACTCCATGGACAATTAACCCACAAATCACTGTGCTCCACAGCCAAGAACATCAGTGGCCTTGTGTGTTCTTGTGCCTGTTTTTCTATTTTTCATGAGCCATGTTGCACCTTATTCGGTTACCTCAGCAATCCACTGCCCTACATAATCCAGAGATGAGCAATGTCATAAAAGAAGTGATGCTGCTGTATCATACGTCCCACTCAGCCTCCTGCTAAGGAAGGGCATTCCCTTCCATGTCGAGGAGGGGCACTGATTAGAATTGAGGCCACAAGGTGTTTTCACATAGAATAAGAGGGAAATTAAAAGCTTGTCACCAATCCCATGTTATATCCCTGGACATCTATAATGGATAAAAATTCTCAATTTTAATTTACAACTCACAAAACATTGTTCCTGATGACTTGTCTCTGAGAAATCTACATTAGACAAATCCAGAATAAACCATAAAACAAGAAACTGAATGTTATTCATTATGTATACAGTAGGTGAGCGCTGGCAAGTCAGCTAATAGTGTACAAAATAGCCTGTGAAAGCATAATTAGCCATTTTATATTATGTTGGCCTTTGAAGATACAGGACATGAAAAAAGATTCTCTAAGGATTTAAGGATGCATTACGTTTACATCAGGTAAGAAGAAAACCCCTAACTTTAAAACCAAAGGGATATTAAATTCCTTACCCAATAAGGCATTTCCATGAAATAACCCTTGCTTTGCTCCAAGGTTATTTCCATTTGCAGACATAGCATTATTGTAAAACTCTGAACTAGTCAGATCACCTAGAATTGCATCCAAATTATCCAAGTCTCCATTCATCTGAAAAGGATGCAGTAAAATACCAAGGTTATTTACTCTTATATGGCTATCCTTCAGGTTTTGTTTAGCTCCTCACTAATCTTAAAATATGTTAACTGAGAGACAAACGTTTTAATTTGCTGACATTATCTTGAGCTAGATCTTTCTTTCCAGAGAATTTCAGATGACATTTACCTACATTTGCTTGGCTAAATTTGAGAATTATGAGAAACTCGAGGTAAACTCAACTAATATGAAAAGCACCTCTGAATATAAACATTTCAGTCATCACAAACTACAAAGATAAAAACACAAACCATAGTGAACAGTGTCAAGAATGTGCACCATTCAGTGGTAAGTGACATATGTGTCATACACAGAAAGCCTCATTTGATTACTGGTAAACACTACAAAACATGGAAACTACCTACAGCTTTTGTCTACTCAGTTGGAACCCTAACCTTCTTCAAAAATTTGTTTTTAAATCAGATGCCGTTTCAACAGAATAAGAATTCATATATAGTGGACTCGTATCTTCAGAAAAAAAGCTTCTCTGAATACCTCAATTAGACCTCAGGAGGGAGCAAGTACTGAAACTGCATGTTGGGCATTATTACCCAGCTGTTAGTGACTTTTGCATATGTGGTATTCAAAAAAAATTATGGAGTGTTTCATTTACAGTCAGCCGTTAGCTAATATAAAAATTGTGCATCATTTTTTTATTTACATAGTTATTACTTGGGACATTGAAGTTCTAACTTGTTTTCAGTAAACTCTGCCATACTGACCAGTACTGCTTACTTTGAAGCGCTTCCAAATCTGACTTAGGAATTGAGTACAAAAACATTACATACAGATTAAAATTTTAACAACAGCTGTCCCTAAGAAGTGTACTGCTGGCTTCAGAACAGTCATTCCATGGTGCTATAATTTTCTGTATCATGACATTTCTTGGAATTCCAACTCTAGAAACACTCAAACAAATACATATGCATATATTTATTTGAATGCTGAATATATACGTATTTGGAACAACATATTTCCTCACTTAAGGAAAAAAAAGAGTGCTAACAGCAATGAATAAATAAAACTAAATCACAGCTATTTTCAGTATTACACAGTCTTACATACTGTTTATACTTTCAAAACGAAATCACATTTTACCTTTTGCTACTGTATTGCCAACTAATTATACAGGAAGCTACAGCTCAAGTTAAAAAAATAAGGCACAAACCCAAGCATGTGCTATGTGAAGCAGTAGATGTTAAACATCTGATTTAAGGAATAATTTGTTAATATTATCTTAATCATACCATACCTTAAAGATAACATTAGCCCAGGACTTTAGTACATCAGATTTTGTTATATACACATCCTATAGTTCTCTTTGTTTGTGCTTTTTTATTTACAATGAAACCTGAGTGTATGGTATCATGTCATTGGCATAGAACTTTTCTATACATGTTTACACATGCGTACTACAAGTGTCCTATACTTAGCCATTCACTGTAATAATAAGATATGGTTAGCTCATTGCCATTTTACGTCATACTGTACCTCCTCTGCTGGCTCCATTTTTATTTTCATCTCTTTTTCTTGACTAGAAGTAGGAACTGTAGAACTAGTGCACTGTCCCATCTTATTATCCACATTTTCTACTTTAGGCTTCAACTCTTTGGAAAGCATGTCCTTAACATCATCTTTATCTAACAGATATCTTAGTAAAGCATTGTTTTCCTTCTTCTTAGGGCTCAGTTGTTCCTGTTTGACAATGCCTTCTCCACAGGAGGCTGTGTTACCAGCATCATGATACGTGTCTTTACCAGTAGCTTCTGCTGTGATCTTGGCCACCTCTGCTGGAGAATTACCATTCTGCAACAATTTATGTAAAATCCTGTGCTTCTCTTGCAGGAGCGACCCATGCATGTTGTTTGAGGAGGAAGATACTCCTGCACATGTTGATGAGGAAACTCCTGAAGGACTCGTAACATTGGTAGAAGAGTCTTTACAATTAGAGTCTAAAGGTGAGTTTGACGCTGTAGAATGACCTCTTTCATCTGAGGAGCACGTGAGTAGCTGAAGGAGTTTTTTATGCCCCTTGCTCTCAGATGGTCCTCTCTGACTTTCAGATGCCTCCAGATTTGCCTCTTTACCATCTTTTTCGCTAAGGAGATCCCTGCTGTTTGAATGGCAGACAGAACTTTCAACTTGGTTTTGTTCACAATACAAACCAGAAGAGCTTTTGGAGTCCTGGCTACTTGTTTTACTTTGCGGAGTTATGCCCATGTTTGGGGAATTATCCAATTTTGGACCCGGTGAAGAAAGTGTTGACACAAGGGAATTTCCAACACCCTCACTAATTGCTTGCAGAGCACTGAGAGAACTACTAGAGAAAGTGCTGTTGCTAGTGTTGCTGGCAGATCCCATAGGAGAGTGCATACCTGTATCACATGACAGAGAGCAAACTTCTCAAATGACAGTATTGCCTGTATCTTTTTTCCTTTTGGATTATGTATGACTGTATAACATATATAACATTGAATTAATAATTTTAAATTGCATTTTTACCATGAAATCAGGTATATCATGATTAAGGAACACATATAGGGTCATAAAGAACTGTTAAAAAGGATGAAATCTGGGATTCAGATAAAAGTGAGAAAAGGTAGCTTAAAAAAGAAGAGCTTATAGCAAAAATAAAATACCTGTAACCGGTGAATACTGGTGGGAACTCATTTTTGGACTTCCTCGATTCCTTGGAGATATCATTAGATTCTGTTGGCTGGAAGTTAAACCAGGACTCCCATGTGGTGGGCTACTTATATTTAACCCGTAACAGTTATTCTGGTAAGCAGAGGATTGCATTCCAGGGCCAGAGGTGACCAGCCCCACATTCCCAGGGCCTCCATAGCGAGTGCTGCTGAGCTGCCCTACTGCACTGGGATCTCCCATACCATAGTTCCTGTTCTGCACTGGCATGCCTTGACCAGGTGACACATTCATAAGACCACCAACAGGATTTGTGCTTCCAGCCACAGGTGTTCTGATGTTTTGCCCAACAGAATTAGGATTTGGCCGATATCCATTTTGTTCTCTGTGAATTCAACAATATCCCCAGAAATCCCAAGAAAACAATTTAAAACCTTATCTGAAATCAAGTGCAACAAACATATTATTAAAC
The DNA here is from genome assembly GCA_035583235.1 of Hafferia zeledoni. Classification (NCBI taxonomy): domain Eukaryota; kingdom Metazoa; phylum Chordata; class Aves; order Passeriformes; family Thamnophilidae; genus Hafferia; species Hafferia zeledoni. Next base: position 14,789,499 of record JAWWEV010000054.1, read on the forward strand.
AGTTTTCCAAGTATTTTTTCAAAAACAGCAGCGGGAATTCAAGCTTCTACAAAAGCGGAGCTAAGCTATGCCACTCACTTATTACAGAAATGCTTAGTCCTTTAGGTGATTTGAGGTCGAAGCACATACAGTATCACTGCCTCAAAAGGCTTTAATCAACAGTCATTAGTCCTAAGTCATTAGTCCTGAGTCAATGTCTGCCACCATTCGATGGTGCACAGTAATGATGCCCTGAACAACCTCAGGTACTAGTTCTTCAGCATCTGGAGGCACTCCAATGTCAGGAGCAGACAGATTCCCTCCAGACTGACATTTCAATTATTCTTGCAATCAACAAGAACAGGTTACAGGAAGTCCTGTTCAAGGTACATTTAACTTTGCATCATGAATGATGCATATGAAGGGGTTTTGCTGTCTTTTTAATGGGTCTGCAATTAAAAAGAGTAAGATAAAGCATGTGACTGAGCATTTCTATTTTCACTGTTTCATCAATATGTTATCCCAAAAGAATAATGAATAGAATACATAATATAGGCTACATGTGGGTATTGAGGAAAAAAACCCCTCTCTTTTGACTGTGACTGTCTTTCTGCCACATAGTTAAGTCAGGACTGTGTTAGGTTCACACATTTATTTGTATGCTATGCAACTCAGTTTTCCAAGTTATTCTCCCTCTGTTTGAATTTTAATCAGATAAAATATTTTAATATGCGATTTTTTTCAGGTATCTCCAAGGTCAGACGTTTTTAAAAACTGTGACACTTAAATTACAAACAGACATTACTGATTTCACCTTTGAAGGAAGTGAGTAGAGACAAATCCATGGCGGTCATTGGTTACAGGATTTCGGAACACTTTACTCTTTGTTTGTGCTGTCACTAGGGTCCCATCCGCTAAAGAAAACCGATAGAACGGGGTTTCAGCATAACCCTGTGTATAAGCTGTATAGGAAATATACAAATACAGTTCATATTTAAAACCCCAAGAATTATTAATATGAATTCTAACATATTTTCAACATCATACCCTTCATTTGCTGAAGATCAGAAAAAACCCCAAAACATGAAACTTTAAAAATAATCAATCAATAAACAGACAGACCCAAACCAGATATTAAAAAAAGCACTTATTCCACAATTTCTCCTAAATTAGTAGAAGAAAGATCAAAGCAAACAAGATTACCCTGATGCTGAAATATTTTGCACTCACCAACACAACTGGCAAAATTCTACGTCAGTTAACAGACCTTCAAAGCTAGCTTACAGGTTTCCATGGCTCCTGCCTGGGGAAGTATATCTAAGTTTAAAAGTTTCGTTTCAATCAAAAAATTGTGGAAAGCACTGCTTTTAACTGAGCTCCGAAGGTCTTTTAAATTTAGGATTGATTTGATCAGTTATGTTGAAGTACTTCCAATGGAACAGAAACTCCACTTTTTGCCAGTATGAGTTTCTCTTTTGTTAATGTCTCCTCTACTTCAACATCATTGTAAATCCTTCAAAAAGACTAGAGTTCAGAATACTTAGCAAACTTCATGTTTCTCACTGATGACTGTGGCTGTACTTCACTTATCTATCAAGGTTATCAGATTAGCATTGCAAAACATGTAACACTGGAACACTGAAAATATTTTGAACCCTTGAGTCTCAAATAAGAAAAAGGGATCAACACAATTGTTATTACTTTTAGAGAGCAATTCTTTAACAAAAGAAAGGGAGCATTAAAATAAAGTCAATTTAACATTAAACAAAAATAACAAGCTAATGATAGCTGACATTGGCATATTATCACAGAAATATAGCTGTCCCTGTCACTGCTGTATGCATCTGTAGAAAAACAGCTTACGTCAGGCCCCCAGATGACATATCTGATATTTTCCATTAAAATTTTCATATTAAACACATTAAAAAACCAAAATAATTTGCAGCATAAATTCTAGTTCCCTAAAGGTCATCCTCCTTCAGCTTGGAAATGAATCATTGTAATTAACCACTAGCAAAAACTATGAAAATGAAGAACACAGACACAATTTTGCATTTTTGTTTTTCTGAAAAAAATGCAGTCTCTAGGAGAAGCAGCATGACCAAACACCATAAATTGATTTTTACCTTCATGATAGTGGCGTTTGTTTGACCACGACTGCCCGTCAGTTTGGCATAAAAACCTCTGAATACACCGACGAATTGTATCTTCAAAGCCAGGTCTCATGGAAGAGCGTAATGAGTTTGTATCAATGTTGACAAGTTTGCCTTAACAGGAAAGAAAATACACAAGTGAAACTCTGCATGATTGTGCCAATCCTCTTGTATAAATGTGGTACATTTAATAAGGCTCCAATACCCAATCACTGAATTCTGAGCAGGAAGAGTTTTAATTTATGAATTATCTGCCACAGAAGAATATGATGCTGCTAGTTAAAGCATCAGTATTCAAAGGGATTTATGTAACTGAATAAGAGGAAGTTAATCACACACAGGTCAATGCCAGGGCTTTAGAGAACAGTAACTTTAGTCTCTGGCTACAGGTACCCACAGGGATGCACAAAAAGTAAAATTTTCAAAAATACTGACACAAAATATACAGAAATATACTTGACAAAAATGAACATCATAAACACAAACTGGCATCTGAAAAAGCTCCATCTAGATTATGTAGCTACTTCAATTCAAACCGCAAAAACACTTTAAACTTTAGCTCACGTACTGTATAAAAATACAAACATTCTAAAGAACTTTTGTTTCAGCTATGATACAAAACACTTCTTATGTATAAAAAGGAAAGCACGACAGCAATCATTTGAAATGCTGCCAAGCTAAAATACGAGTAGTGTTTTTCACTAAAAAACCAAACACAAGCACAAAGAAAAACGCAACCCACAGTTTTTATTACATCCCACTGCCAACAATGGCATACTGCAAAAAACAGTTGGGAACTGTCAGTATGAATTCTGCTAGTCATTACACCTTCACACCTTCAACCTGAGCACACTTCCTACCTGAAAGATCATGTCTTGTGATAAAGCTCTCTGGATTTGTTGGAAATACCCTTTCTACAGTTGTGATACGACGCGCCACACAAATCATGCAGGACTGCAAATCTGTATTTAAAAAAGAATGGTTTTTTTAATTCTTTCATTCCTCTCCTGTTTTAGCCTATTGAGGCATCTGATAAAATAGCTCAAGCGTCTTTTGCCGCTAAAATGGAAGTACAGACAGTAAGAATCAAAGTTGTTGCATTCCAAAAAATGGATTGCAAAAGCTACAGATTTCATAACACGCACCAGACATGACAGAATTTTACACAGAAATTTCTTCTACACGCAGTGATTCCAGAGTTTCCTACCTTCTCCCTCTTCCATCATAGCTCTTGGCTGCGATAAAGCAAAGCACTGCATAGTTTCATAACTTTGCAGCGCATCCTGGTGGCTGCCCACATCTTCCAAAGGATCAGGAGAGCTTTTCACCATCATCCGGCAGTTGAAGGTATGACTCTTCTGCCTGGGTGTCTCATTGTTCCAAGCAACTCCATTCACTTCAAAGAACATGGGAAGAATTTATATAGATTTTCAGATAAAATCAAAACTGATTCTTCTTTATTAGATACTCTGTTCCTAGATTACAGAGATCAAAGACTATTTTAAGATGCCTTCTCAATATACCATCAATATACCTTGGTATAAAACAGTAGTATTGAGAACTAAGTAAAAAACTCTCTTTCACATGACACTTTCAGTCACCTGAAGGAGAGCTGAAAAATCACTCGTGTTTCAAAAACAAGCAGTTCCTTCAGCTGCCCTTATGGCATTAGGAAACACAGGTAAACAAAATTAGGGTAAGGTACAGTGTGAATTTCCAGCACATTTATTTATGGTGGTATGCTGCTGTAAAAACACAGTAACGTTTATGAAGATTAACCTATTTTTACAGTCAAATATTCTTTGCATAAGCAACCTGTTTTGAAAGGTTACCTATCACAAGGTCTTTTTCTCTTCCCTGATAGTTTTCAAATAGTCTAGTAAGTGTAGGAAATCAGCTTTTATTACCTGAAGATTTAGGTAAGTTTTTAAGAAAGTCTTTCCGGTCCTCTTCATGCAAGATAGCATAGACACTTGTATTGACCAGATCCTCTTGTTTGTACTGTAGATACTGTGTGACATTTTCTGATACAAATACTATGTTCCCATCTCGATTTACAACAAACAAGAAGCCATCCAATGCCTAAATATTAACATGACAACATATCATATAAGACACACTACCTAATTCTGAACATAAATTAGTTTAAAATCTATGTGGGTTCGAAATGTCAAGTTACAATACATTCATTTATTTTCAAGGCTAGAGCTGAAGTTTCAAGTTTTCTGAGGAAAAGCGAGCTTAGGAACGAATTATTTCAATATTAAAAATTACTTTGTTCACTTGTTATTTCGTTCAGCAATTTCAGTAATAACCAGCCTTCTGGTTTCATTCTTGATCCAGATGAACACTAGATCATGAATTTGTAACATTACTTCAACAGCTAGCAAGTTGAAACAAGAAGAAATTCAGCAGAAACAAGTAGTACGTCATGAATATAAAGACATTTCCACCAGCAAGTGATAAGAGAGAAGGGTCTATCCATATATTAAAATACTGTATTTTCTTAACTGAAAAAAAAATCAATATCTATGTGAAACAATTGAGTTTCAAAAGTGCTTTTTAATGAACTTGTAAATATGGGATTGGTTTTCTAAGCATAAAGAAAGAGTATCTACTATTTACCTTTGTTTACAATGATTCTTAGGTTTTTTTACTTGATGGCAACATTAATTTAAAATGCTTCATAATTTAGTAACACACCAATACCCATAACAAACCTCTCTTTCCAAAACCTCATCCATTTAATGTCTATCCCCTAATACTCCTTGTATTAACAAGCACTGCTTCAGTAGTAATTTGCTAATGACTGCTGGAGAAAGTAAAGCACAAGAATATAAGAAAAAGCCAAAGTCTATTCTTCTATTTACTTCTATAGAAAACTTCAGCAAAATTATGAAAACATTACAGATTTTATTCCTGATCCTTTCAAATACAAGTCTGTGCAGTTCTGGCACACGATTTCTTACTATAGGATTGCATGCTTTATTGTAATATTTTTACCTGCCTTAAGTATTTGGATCCATACGGATTTACAAGGGTCCAATTTGTACTTGCCTGTAATAAAAGAGGCCCCAATGAATCCTTGTCAATAACTCCTTGACCGGTAGAAGATACATCAGCTTTCTGAACATCATCATCATTACAAACCGCTTTTCCTGAAACCCAAAAGATACATTTCAGTACAGCAGCATTTCACATGAAGACCACGTTTTAATATTAAAAGCCATATTCTAGGAAGCACGTGAATAAAGACAAAAAGAAGCACAAATTAGAGAAGAGGTCTCGTATACTGTCAGCTTCTGAAGACTAGAAAATAGGTCATGGATACAAAATACCAAACTCTTTGCAGTTAAAGTTCATATGATGAACTTGTTCTGTGAACAGTTTTTCTTCTTCTGTTTTTCTGATACTGTGTGATGAATACCTGCTGAGTCTTTCAATGACCATTAAACACTCATTATATATGCATATCTCTTTCTTGTGCTTTTATTTTTATCATCTCATCATCACTGGTCAGTCTTCAGATGCCATTGTCATTGTTCTACAAGAAGGCTTTGACTCATGTGAATAGATGTGTTATGTGCACATATGTGTGTGTATAATTAAACCATATTTAAAGAGTCAAAATACCTTAAATTAATTGACTGCAGTGAAAGGTGGAATGGGAATCTGTGTCAGGCAGCAGAAGGACAGAAAAGAAAAGGTAAGTTTTGTTTTGTGGTACTTGCTGACTGGCTAAGCAGGCCACAAGAGGAGTACAACATGCTAGGAGAAGATTATCACATACTCAACACTACAACAAAGCATTAGAATACACCAGATGACACTACAAAAAAAATCTAAAAACATGTGATGAATTTTCAAAGTTGTTCTAACACGTCTTCATAAGATGTGGCAATTCACCATGGCAGGTAAAATACATACTGTAGCATACTTGATTTTTTTAATACTCTACTGCCAAAATGGTGTATGTATGCCTGGGAGCCCACAGTCACTGGGGGGTGAAGCAGTGTTTTAAAAAGAAAAATTACACATACCCCTCACTACACATGTTAAAACACAGGTGTTTCATACACCTGTGCATTGAAAAGGTATTATACCACTTAGGTTTACCCCGGCTGACAGAAATTACCAAAATAGGATGAATTGTTACTTTCTCCTTTGTTGACTTGACTCTATCATGAACACAGTCAACCACACTAATTAATTATTTGATCTCAATCTAGATGTATTTTAAATACACCACCATCTAACACTCATCATTTTGGAAATGTGTTGTAAACAGCACTAGAAAACATAATAGGAAAAAACAGCAATAAAAATCTCTATCTCTGACTGGATGGAGGCTTGCCCCATAAGAAAAGCATAAATTTCCTTGAAGTGAAAGGCAACAGCATGTATTCTTCATACCAGTGGGTATTTGGTACGTAGTACAAGCAGATGCTACAGTACCATCTGGGGTTTTTTACCTTGTCTGTGCACCAGCTTAAGCTTTTCTAGTATTTTCGGGAAACTAGTAAGAAAGGCCATAATGGCCCAATCTTCGCGAACGAAGATTTGGGAAGGGCTCTCCCCACTGGGTGTGCCCTTCGAGCCTGCGCAGTG
>JAWWEV010000056.1:0-12676 GCA_035583235.1 Hafferia zeledoni
TCCCTGGGCAGCTGTGGCAGATGGTCCATTGTTTGTGGGAAATGAATAGAGGGGGTAGAATACACAGCCTTGATCACGCCCACACAGTGCCAACTGGTCTCACCTGCTAAACTAGGACAATTAGTATCCAATGTTGTTGGGGGAAAAAAAAAAAAAAACAAAAAACAAACAACGAAGGAGCTCATTAGACAGCACCAGTTCCTGGGAACAGAAAATGTCTCTGATAAGCTTGAAGAGAGTTTAGCCCAGGCACCACTCCTTAAGGCCTAGTGAGCATTTCTTAGATTATACTATGGCCTCAGGGAGGGGAAGGAAGCACAACCACAAATACCCACCGGAAAGCTGGCAGCAGTGCCCACCATCCTTGTGCAGGGGAGGATGAGAAAGGACTGCAGGTGAGAGGGGGCTGGGCACATGGTCACGGGGCACTCTGCCTACAGAGAACCAGGGCTCTGTGGTGGGCAGGAGTTCTGGAGTTGCAGCACCCCATCCTGCTGGGAACAGCAGGAACCTTCTCATCAGGGCAGTAAGGCCATGCCAGCCCTGCTGATTCTAGGTCCCTTTGCTCACACAAGTTCCCTACCAGTGGCATGGACAAGAGTCCAGCCAAGGAGTGAGCTCATTACCTTGCTACAGTCCCTGGCAGTGTGATACCACGGCAAGGAGCTGTCCACTTCAATGAGCCAATGTGCACTGTCACTTTGCCTGGACCTGCCTGAGGAGCAGGGGAGACACAGCAGAGTCAAGCAGGGGAGACACAGCAGTGACCTTTCCAAACTGCCCCAAGGTCTGCTGATGAGATGGCAGGACAGAAGCAGTCAAGGAGATTTCTGAATGCTTTCAGGAATCTCTTCTTGTTGAAGGCACTGGAAGGACCAGCCGGGGTGATGCACGGATCAATCTGCTCTTCACTAACAGGGAAGCTGTGGCTTTGGGACACAGTGATCAATGACAGCTTTAGCTGTGAGGTCCACAAACCAGTGGGATTCAAGATGATGAAAGGGTGGGGAAGGAAATCAGCAGAGAACAGATCCAGGACTTAAGGAAAACACTCAGCTTCTGCAGCAAAAGACAGCTGGGATGCTCCACTAAGCTCCTGGAGGGACAAAGGCTGTCAGTAAGAGAAGCAGAGCTTTAGGAAGTGTCTGGTGGGGGGATGAAGCCTACCACAACAGTTCTTACTTATTTGATTACAGATGAATTCACCAAGGGCTCTCAAAGCTGGATCTCTCACCACTTACTTAGAAAACTGGAAAATGAGGAGGCATCCCAGCAGCTGTCCAAGGATTGCTGTATGACTCCATAGAAGATAGGGCATTTCCCATCTCTTTCAGAGCTGGTGGAAGACAACAGCATGTGGGCAGAGAGAAGCTGCAGGTGAGCTTCGGAGCCAAACACACTCTCCAGCATCAGCAGCAGCACTGCTTCACTCCTGGGCTGGATTTGCACAATCCCTCAAGGTTTCCTCTGACCTCAAGCAAAGTCTGTAGTGGGGTGCCTGCCCCTGGAATGCCTTGCGGTCTGAGGCAAACGCCCTGTGGGAAAGTAGGTGCCACCCTCTGAAGCCACTGTGTTCCAGAAGAGCCTGGTGCCAGCTCTTGCTTCCCCAGGGAAGGTGGGCACCCTCTTCCCAGCATGCTCTGTCTGCACAGCACTGGTCTGGGGACCACGCACCCAGGAGTGGGTAACCCCTCCCCCTCAGGGTGAGGGGAGGCTCCCACTCTTTACACAGGCCTGATGCCTAAGAATTTAATCTAATTTTAGAAGGTTTTAAAGTCATATAGGTGCTGCTAAGTTACTCTGATTTTAAGTGTGCATATTAAGTGCCTTTCTCATGAGTTTAGGAGCTGCTTTCAGGCTCAGTCAAGGCCACGATGTTTTTAAGAAGCCACCTGCAAGCTAACAGGAGACAAACAACAGAAGAAGGCCTGACGTCCCTCCCCCCCTCTCTCCCCATGAAGAAGGGGGTAGATTGACAGGTCTTTTGGGTGGGCTGTTGCAGTCAGATACTAGTGAGACGCAGACATCAATATGATGTTCCAGGCAAATCCCAACTTTATTCAAATTCAACAACATATATAACCCCGAGTTAGCCCCGCCTCAGGGGCTACACTCTGACTCCATTGGCTTGGGCTGCTTTCTTGTACATATAAGATAAAGTCCGAGACCCCTTCCAGGTCGTGGTTCTGGTTTGTTGTTGTTTTGATCTCAAGTCCAGTGTTCCTCTGGACCCACCCAGGCGGTGGGCCGCAGCAGTGGGCATTCAAGAAAAATGAGAGTACTGATTGGATGTTAGTAAGCGGTATAAAACCCTGAAACTTCCTGACCTAGGGGTCAGACCCTCTGGGTTTGAACCCTGGAAGCTTCCAATAATAAACCCTGTATATCTTTCTCCTTTAACTTCTCTTCAGTGTGTCTCTCTTCACAGAGGTACGGTATCTGGAGGCACCAGGCCAGACCTCCAAGATGTCCTGCAGTTCTGCAACAACTCTGAAGAGAGTAGTTGAGCAACATCACATGTAGCATTGTGTCCATGATAAATAAAAAATTTATGCCCTAACTTCCCTGAAAGCAATTTGGACTTGGACTGAAAAGGAGGAGGGTCATAAAATGAGGCATCCCCCTTCATTTTGGGGTGCTAGAGGGTTCCTCCCCTACCACTTGGGGTTTCCCTCCACCGTGTTTTGCTTTCTCCATCCATTTTAGACTATTCTCCCCTTCATATTGAAGTGCCTCCTCCATTTTAAGACTTTCTCTCTCCATTTTGGCAGGTGCCCTCAATTTTTGGGGTGCCAGAGGGTGTTAGCTTCCTCCATTTGTGGTCCTCCCTCCATTGTGAAGTATCTCCCTTCATTTTGGCCTCTCCTGCACTGTTTTAGGCTCACCTCTCCCCATTTTTTAATTCCTCCACCATTTTGAGTGTATCCTCCCTCTCTGTTTTAGGATCCCTCTCCATTTTAGGATCCCACTCCATTCTGGGAGTCTTCCTCTCAATTTTGGCCTTGTTCCCCCTTCCATTTTGGGGTGCCCCCTCTCCATTCTAGGCACAACCATAAATCCACCCCAAATCAAGCTAGGGGAGGGAGCAGCAGCTGAAAGTATGGAGGTCCTTGTGCCAAAAGCCAAGCTGCTGAATTTCTGCACACCTCCTATAGAAAATGAGGAGGGGGACATCAGCATGCACATGGGGTTTGCCAGCATCTATGCCCCCTTTGTCCCCATCAACATCCCCAAATGGTCTGTGAGTGTGCTCCTGAGCTCCTGTGGCATGGCTGTGCCAGCACGCCCTGGCATCGCCAGCACCAGTCTGACAGAGGCCTTGGGGGATGGCTGGTCCAGGGTCAAGCTTAAGGTCCCCAAAGTATCAGTGGCACCTATTGGTGTCAAGGGCAGGGATGAGGGAGCTAGCAGGACCCTGGCACAGGGATGAAACTGCTGCAGTTGTGGAAGGAATGACAGGAGGTGGGCAGAACTGGGGTCCCCTTGGCTTTAAGGTAGGCATCACTCTGCTGGTGGCAGGCAGACATTGCGTGCCATTTCTGCCTAAACTGCCCACTAGGCCTGGACAGACCTGGGGAGGGATAGGGGGGAGGTGCAGTTGCCAACATTTTGGAGATCCAACTCCTCTATCTGCATGGGGGGGACTGAAAAATGGTCAGACATGGGGAAGAGCTGAGACCTTGAGCACTGGCACAGGAGGAAGGTGCTGGAGTCTCCTGTCATGATCTAATTGAAGCTGAAGACCAGGGGGTAATGGGAGATGGGTGCGTGTGCCACTGACCCCCTGTTTCACTGTCTCCACTGAAGGTGTCACCATCTTGGTGCAACAACTGAAGGATCCAGTCAGCCAGAGGATACTGAAAGTCACCAGCATTCAGGTGTTGAAGGTGCCAGTGTCGGAACTGGAACTACCAGGGAAGGATGGGATGATGGAGGAGACAACCAGGAAAGATACATCTCCTAGATGCTGGTCCAAGATTAAATTGCCAAAATTTGGCATAGTTTTGGCTGGGAGCACATTGAAAGGTGAGGAGAGTATAAGGACAGGTGGCACAAAGGCAGCAGCATTGGCGAAGCCAAAATGAACCCCCAGCCACACATCAACAGGGCTGGAGAGGGCAAGGCCCAGCATTGGCAGTAGATGCCTCAGGTGGGTTTCTCCCTTGGGGATTCCCCACCAGACCCTCCCATCACCAAACCCAAAGGGAAGAAGACATAGTTACCAAATGTTGAGCTCTCTCCTGTTGAAAATAATATAACTTTTCTAATTTTTTGATGGCCCTATTTAACATTTTGATTAGTTGTTTTATTTAATCATTGGTGGTGAGTTAGGCCCTAAATGCCAACATTTAACAAAAAATTATCATGAGCTACTTTTGTGAGAACACAGTTTGGGAAAAGTACTAAAACTGTTAATCTTGTTAAGCTAACTCTGACATGCTTCAGTGAGCAAAGCCTGGGAGGAAAAGATACACTGTTGAACTTAGACATCTAAAATGCAGAATTTATGAACTACAAGGGCATTTTGCAAAAACCACCAGACAACAAAGAAGACTAACAAAGGCTCAGTATCTGTGTCAGAAAAGCCCTACTGGAGGAAAAAAATACTACAAAGACTAATAACATGAACTACTTAGCATAAGCAACGAGAGATTAATAACCAATAGTTGACAGAATACTAATTCATGAAAGGGAATTATGTCATTGTGCTGGTTTAAAGGTAAACCCGCAGGAGAAATGAACTCCACACAAGAGATTATAAGTCAGAGTTACAATTTAATAATAATATTACAATAAATACAATGGCACAAGAAGAAATTGGTTTTAACCCACAAAACCCAGTAGGACCCACCACCCTGGGGTACAAACCCCACATGGTTCCCCCAAGTCCAAAATAGAAAGAAGCAAGAGATCTGTTGGTGCAAATGATGGTCCCAGTCTGGTCGAGAGTGGTGGTTGCAAGCTGGTTGATAGTGATGGTCTCCTCCTGTTGAGGTCCTGCTGCTCCTCTGGATCCGACAAGTGCTTCCCTGAGGTCTTCTTACCCCCCTGCTTATGTACCCTCAGGGAGCACCCAGTCCCTCCCTCAGGGCGGGGACTCACACAATGGGTGATTAATTCTGTGAGTCATGGGGTATTTTTGAACCGTTGATGGCCCATTAGCAGCCACGGCCCCTCAGGCTGGGTGTGAAGGTGCCAACGACTCCCTGGGCAGCTGCTGCAAATGGTCCACTGGTCTTGGGAAATGAATGGAGGGGGTAGAATACAGCTTTGATCACCCTCACACAGTGATAACTGGTCCCACCTGCTGAACTAGGACAGTCATATAGAACCAATGAACATCAATTTATTTGATTGTGAAAAATGTATAAATAGGTAGAAAAGTGAAGTATTGGTGTATGCGTGGGGGCTGGAATTTTTGTCAGCCACATACACAACCCAGAACTGCAAATAAAATAATGTCTTGCTTTCTAACACTAAAAGGACAGTGTTAGAGGATTCTATCACCTCGATGATTTCAGAGATATTTGACTATACCCTGGGGACCCCTAATTCAACCAGCAGCCAGTGATGATGGAAGCGTAACAGTTCATTTTAGATATATGTCCAGAATAAAGGTAATCACAGTCTCAAAATACCACAAGCAGCATTTATTGCAATAACAACTAGCAAAAGAGAATTAAAAGCATAAAATACTTAATACAAAAGAGAATAAAAAGAATAAAATACTTAAAACTTAATTAAAGGATACAAAAGGATACAAAATAGTTGATGTTTCAGCAGTTACTTCCTATCACTGATCCTTACTCGAGCAGAGAGGCCAGGACTACCAGGACTAGCAGAAGCTGGACAGCATCCATGCCTAGTGGGCATCCCTGCAGAGCCAACATGGGCTCAGTGAAAGGATGGGTGTTGCTCAGCTCCCCCACTCCTGGTGTCCCTATGTATCAGCTAACCATTATACTACATAGGGCCAGGACACAGTATAAGGTGATGCCTGAGAGGCAGCCAAACACCGCCTATTAATTATGCAAGCGCACATGCTCACCTATTGGCTAGTGGTTGTACGACCTCTGTCCGCATTATCTTCCTCCCATCATCTGCTTCCTCAGCCCCCTGTATGACCTTCACTACTGTGTTCCCAGGGTATTTGTATCTATCTTGAGGCATGCAGGCAAGTCAGAGAGGAACACAGCCTTGGTAACAGAGAACATCTAGTGTTACATAGTTACTTTGTATGCTACTTTGCATGCTACTTTGCCTGGTTTCCCATCATATTATAACTTCTTTCTCACCCTTCTATGCTCCATTGATCATGTAAATTAAAAGTACTTTCTTTACATTCATGTTTCTCTATAAATTAGCAGGCAGTAAGGCCAGACACTGACCAAAATAATAATATTTTATTACACTCCAATACAGGAAGTCACCCCATATTTAATCTGGGGAGGGTAAGGGGTGAGGAGACCACTAAATTTCAGCTGCCCAAGCTGGCACTGAGCCCTCAACCCTATGGTGAAAAATGAACCACCATGCCAAGCATAGGGATCTTTGGGAATCCTGTGAAACGGTGATGGAGTCGTGGAGCACCACTTACTCCCCCAGACACTCTTTAACCTCCTTGCCTAATCCATCCTAATCCATCCTTTTTGGGGGTGTGTGAAGGTCTCTTGCCTATTTTCCAGGTATTATTATTAAGTGGAGAAAGTGGGAAGTAGTGGCATTGCCCTGCTCAGCTCCTTGCTCTTGGCTTGCCTGGAATAAATATTAATGTCCAAAAAAGCAATGAGAATGGCTATGGGGTCTGGACATATGGTTTAGGGGACCAGAGAGGGGTTTTCTGGGGTTGAAAATAAGTGTATATGAGGGACTAGGCTCTCTTTTATGGGAACCAAGGTGGATTTCAGGGTGCTGGGGATGGTTTATGTTGGGCTGGAGATGGAATTTTGGGAGTGGGGGTGGATATTGTGGGGCTTGGTTGGGGTTTGGGAGACTAGGGGGAGGTTGGGGGGGGGCTTGGATGGGTTTTGGGGGACAAGGGACTGGATTTGGAGGACTCAAAGATGGTTTTGAGGGGCTGTGTATGGGTCGTGGAAGAATTGGGTGGGGTTTGGAGGACCAAAGGGAAGGGGTTTAGGAGCCTGGAAATGGGTTTTCAGTGGGCTGGAATGGGTTTGCAGGGTCTGGGATCTATTTTGGGGGGACCAGGAATGTGTTTTGGGGTTTGTGGATGGATTTTAGGAGAGCAGGGCCACATTTGAGGTGTCCAGCACTGGATTTCAGGGGGCTTCTCCACCCAGGCTGCTTCTGTTGTGACATCATCATCAACAGGTGTTGCCACGGTGATGTTGGAACCCACAGTGTTCTGAGGCTGCAGTGGGACAGTCGGGTGTCCCCAGTCCCAGCTAGGCACTGAGCTGTAGCATCCTGAGCCCCTGGTGAGTAGCTGACCCACCATGGTGACACTGGTAGTAGGTGCCGAGTGCTATGACATGGTCGCCATGGTCGGGAAGGGGACCTTTGGGCAGGTGACCCAGGGACAGCGCAGGAGCACTGGGGAGATGGTGGCCATCAAGATCCTGAAGAACCATGATCACAATGGCCAAATGGTGAAGAATGAACTGAGGCTGCTGCAGGCTTTGCGCGAGGGGAACACTGAAGAGTCACATGTAGTCCGTTTCCTTGAGTCCTTCAGTGACCCAGTCTGGACCTATCTAGTCTTCGAGCTGCTGCAGCAAAACCTCTTTGACTTCCAAAAGCAGAACAACTTTTCACCGCTGCCTGTTCGCCACATCCGTACCATCACAGCACAGGTGCTGGCAGCACTGGTCAAGCTGAAGGAGCTCTCCATCATCCATGCTGACCTTAAGCCAGAGAACATCATGCTGGTGGACCACTTGCGCTATCCATTTCACGTCAAGCTCATTGACTTCGGCTCAGCTATCCTCCTCCCCAGGGTCTGCCATGTCCAGAAACCCTACATCCAAACCCGCTTTTACCGGGCACCAGAGATCTTGCTGGGGTTGCCCTTCTGCGAGAAGGTGGACATTTGGTCTTTGGGCTGTGTGATAGCTGAGCTTCACTTGGGTTGGCCCCTCTACCCTGGCAATGATGAATATGACCAAGTACACTACATCTGCTCCACCTTGGGACTACCCCAGGGTAAGCTGCTCTGTGCTGCCCAGAAGACACAGACCTTCTTCCAACGGGTCCCATGTTCCACTGGTACCTGGCAGCTCAAGCCACTCAGGAAGGTTATGGCAAAGCCAATGGAGAGGAGGGAGCATGTCTTTTCCTCACTGGATCAGTTAGCAGCAGAGAACATCTGCCTGGTGCCCAATCCTGACCAGGAGGAGCTGGCCAAACGCTGTGACCTGTATGGGATGGTGGAGCTGGTCAAGAAGATGCTCACCTGGGACTCCCATGAGCGGATCACACCCAGCGCTGCCCTCCAGCATCCTTTCATCTCCATGCAGGAAGTGAAGTCCAGCTTTGAGGCTACCCAATACTACCAGCTCAGCCAGGAGGACTTGAGGGTATCCTGTAAGGATTCCAGCAAAGTTGAGATCTTTCCTGGCATAGAGAAAGGTGCCTTCATCTCCACTGGCCAGGGTGGCATCCAGAAGGCCATTGCCCAGACGGATGGGCTCAGCTTGGCTGAGTTGGCTGGGGACACTGGCAACAAGAACCAGCAGGGCGTCTGCTAAGCCCCAAGCCCTACCCACCACAGCAGTTGGTGCCACCAGCATCATCCAAGACGGAGCCCACCAATGGTCACTTGACTGTGCTGGGGCCTCCCAGCAGAGTGAAGCAGCACAGCCACTGCAATGGCAGCCCAGTTGTTGGTGGCATCATGGAGCAGAACCTGCGTGAAAGACAGTACAGCTCATTCTATGCCAAGGTACAGGAACAGGGAGGGGGCTCCTGGGCACAATCACTCTAGGATAATTGGTTTTGGGGTCCCTTGGTGTCCCATGTCCTCTGATGCCACATGGCGTGGGTGCTCAGGGTCCCTGGTGCTTGAGGTCCCCACAAAGAATGAGGTAACACTCACTCCCTCCCCATGCTTTTCCTGCCCCTGCAGAGATCTCGTGATGCAGCATGACCCCAAGCCTCCAGGGATGTGGAGAACAGGCTCTAGGGGTCGGGCTGGGATGACGACACTGTGTCCAGTATGCTGCTCCTGCCACAGAGCTTGTGACATCCCCAGCACCACTGAGCCCACATGGCAACCCTGGCACATACCCCAGCAGCCCAGAGCTTGCAAGAGACCTTCCTCATCCTCACCCTCAGGCACCCCTGCCACCAAAACCCAGTGCCTTGCTGGTGGAGACCATGGCTAGGACTGCACCAGGACACACTGTGCGAGATGCTACCAGCTCTGTTCCTCCTATTTATCCCCCAATAAATGGTTTTGTCAAAACCTGAGCGTTTCTGCTGATTCCTGGCTGGAGAGGTTTGGCGTCACTGAGACTCCCAGCTTCTCTTCTGGGGCTAGCACAGCACTCAGCAAAGGCCCGGTGCTCTCCCCACCACTGCAGCATGGACGACATCCCAGCTCAAGAACAATGCAAATTCTGCAAAACTTGGGTTTTCCACTTTTTTTCCCAAACTGTAGCTGGGGTAGCCAGATTTAGTGCAGACAGACCTCACAGTTCCCCAGTGATCCATTCACCAATCCCAAAGAGAGCCGCAGAGGCTCTCTCAGTGCTCGACATCACCTGCTCGTGAACCACCTGTGGCTGCTCCCAGGTGATGCTGGTGCCCACAGCAGGGCCAGCACTGGCTCCACTCACCCTTACCTTCACTACCCTGCTGGCTGTGTAAGGTTGTCACCAAACCAGTTGAATGCCTCTCCAAGGAGGTTTGTGGGGGAGGATAAGACACCTTGAGAACCATCCCTAGGCCATTCTCAGCAGCAGCTGGCGATGACTTGCTCAGAAGCACTGACCCCCACCAAAATCCAGAAAGGAGGATCATGGGCATTCAGGGCACCCCCCACAACATCCCCACACACCTCATCATTCATGGAACCCCCAAGTGAGGGCAGGGATCCCTCTGTAGCACACCTGGAGCCCCCTAAAGGAGCCAACACCCCCAGAATCCTCCCAGTGGGACAGACACACACTCAAGCATCCCTGGAATCCCCAAATCTGTGTTCTGAGCCCCTACCTGCCCTTTTACCCCAACTCCTGTCTCCCCTAGCTCCCAATCATGCTTGTGCTGGTTGCAGTGTGGGGGGCAATATCTGCCCCCTGCCCCGGCTCCTTGGCTTCCTCTTCTGCCAAGTGCATGCGGGTGCAGTTGGAGCTCAGCCCTGGGAGGGTCTTGCAAACTTCTCAGGGGGGAAATTTTGAGGGCTTCATTTTCCCCTCAAACTCCCAGCTCACTGTCATACATGTAAGTGCTTTTCCTGCTCCTCCACGGTAGAATCCACCATCCTCTCCATTCCCCTCTGTCTTAGGTTGGCCTTGTCTGTATTTTTACCAATCCTAGACTGCCTCTTCCCTCCCCCCAGAGTCCTCCCAGCAGAGGGAAGAAAAAAAATCTGGAAAGAAATGAACTCAAAAGAAACTGAACTGAATTTTTAAAAAATTATATTTTCTAATGTTTGCAACTACAATGCAATGTGTACACACTATGAAAAACCCCACCCCAGGGGGGTAAGAGGAAATAGGGGAAAAGGAAGAGGGTTGAGGGGGAAAAAAAAAAGAAACTCAAACCAAAACAAATGAAACAGACAAATATTTCAAATAAAAACTTCAAAAGAGGAAAACAAGCATAAAACGATCTCACCCCGTCCCGGGCAGGGATGAAAAAAAGGACCAACAGAAGCCAAGGGACTGTCCAGTCTCTCTCTCTCTCTCCTGCTCTCTCAAACTCCCCATCCCACGGCCGACAGGCAGGAAGAAGGAAGAAGGAGTAAAAAAACTCCTCCTCTGTTACGTGGAAGAATACGTGTGGAATACTCTGTAATGTCTGCTTCCTTGGATACCCTGGTTACTAAGGAAGCCATGGATCAAACCCTCCCACAGGCTGCAGGAGGTGGGGGTTAACACCTGTCCCTCTCTGTCCCCTCACAGGGTCTCACTTTGCCCTTGTTCTCGCAGTGGGAGCAAGTGTCATCCAGCTGATCTCCATCAGGGTCATGGGGAAAATTGAGTGGAGAGGGCTTCTTGGGGTGGTGGGAGCCAGGGATGGATGGATGGACAAACATACCCCTCCTTTCAAGGGGGGTATGAGACAGATGGATGGACAGACGGACGGACAGACGGACACACATACTCTCCACACCCCACCATTGTGCGTCAAGGATGGATGGATGGATGGATGGATGGATGGATGGATGGATGGATGGATGGATGGATGGATAGATGGCAGAGATGGCCAGACCCAAGGGTGGACAGATGGATGGGGGTAGAACAAATAGGAAAGCAGATAGATGGACATAGTAGCCTCGATGGATGGATGGACAAATGTCTAGACTAGATGGACAGATGGACAGACAGCAGGGTTGGCCAACCATAGGCCAGATGGACAGACAGACAGCAGAGACAGCCAGGCCAGGGGGACAGATGGATGAATGGCAGGGATGGCCTGGACAGATGGACGGACAGATGGATGGACGGACGGACGGACGGACGGATGGATGGATGGATGGATGGATGGATGAAGGAAGGGAGGGATGGATGGATGGATGGATGGATGGATGGATGGATGGATGGATGGATGGATGGATGGATGGATGGATGGGGGTGTAGGACAGACCGGAGAGTGGACAGATTGTCAGAGAGTCTCCTGGATGGGTGGAGAGACAGACAGAGGGACAGGTGAAGGGATGTACAACTGGATGGATGGACAGATGTCTGAGTCCCAGTGGACATCTCTGATAAGGGGTGTCCCTCAGGGGTCCATACTGGCACCAATGCTATTCAATGTCTTCATCAATGACACAGACAGTTGGACTGAGCACACCCTCAGCATGCTGGCAGGTGCCCTGAGCTGAGCGGTGTGGGTGACACACCTGAAGGACAGGATGCTATCCAGAGGGACCTGGAGAACCTCAAGCAGTGGGCCCATGGGAACCTCATGAGGTTCAACAAGGCCAGGTGCAGATGCTGTACACAGGTTGGGGCAGCCCCCAGCTGTGAAGGTCAATAATAACGATCCCAGTCATGGGGATGAAAACTGGAATACTTTATTGAACACGCAACATGCAATTTAAGGTTTCTGAACAGCACATGCTAACAGGGAGGAAGATTTATGGTAATCCAGGGAGGGCTTATTTTAATTAGGGAATTGCACAATACTTGCTAAGTTACAGGAACAGTCACTGTTCTGTTATCTCACAGATTTACATGAGGGGGAGAGCGCAAGGGTTTACAACATTGTCTGATAACATTCATTCCAGGGTTTTTTCTTATCTCAAGGCAGGAGACGGCTTTATCTTCAAGGTGAGCATCACCAGCTTCTCTGTTCTTGGTGATGGAATTTCTCTCAGCCTTTGTTGACTAAGGCTTGCTGTTTAACCTTTTTAGCTCTTTTTGCTGGAAGCTGATTTTCAGATTCCAACACCCAGCATCAATCTGGGCTGGAGTATTGTGATAGTTTTGGCTTTAGTCAGCATAGGGCCCCATTTGGGCTTCAGTTTTCAGCAGGCCCCAAAGGATATGAC
>JAWWEV010000056.1:19230-51777 GCA_035583235.1 Hafferia zeledoni
GGACTACGGAGGGATGAACTATCGGAGGGGAGGGAAGGGGCGTGGCGTGTAGGAAATAAATTGGGGTGACCTCCCCCCCCCTCCGTGTGCTCTCCCCGGCAACTTAGCTGTGGTGAAGCACCCCGTGCGCACAGCTTGGCCAATAAACCTTATTTTGCTTTGCTCTTTTTAACTCGTCTCTCTCTAAATTTCTTTGAGCCCAGAATTTTTCTCACAGAAGCATGTATGTCCAACCCAGTCTATGCAGGGAATAGCAAGGCCTGTGTCCTTGAAACGGTTTCAAAAGAGAACAGACTTGCAGCAAACAGCAGCCGGCAAAGACCAACCAAATCGCGTTGTGAGGCGCGTGGACATCAGCAATTAGCCAATAATGCGCTTGTATTATTTGTGTGCTTTTAGAAGTATGAAATATAAGTTTGTGTGCAATAAACAATAAATTGGAGCATTGATGATTACTTCTGTGAAGAGAAATCTCTGACTCCGTGCCATAACCTTGGTGGCTCCTTACCTTACAGGAGACTGTTTCTTTGTCTTCACATCAATGATAACTGTGATAACTCCCCTCCAGGAAAATATTAGCACCTTCACACCCCACCTGAGGGGTCATACCATCTAATGGGCCATTAGGAGCTGGCACAATTGGCAGTTGCAACAAACTAGACCATCAAAGATTCCCAAAATATCCCATGACTTACACAGTTAAATCACCCGTTGTGAAACTCCTTGCTCTGGGAGAGGTACTGTGCATTCCCACCTGAACCTGAACATATATAAACTTCAGCTTTGGGATTCTGCTACCACTCATGGGATCCAGAGGAGGACCAGAACCTCAACAGAACTGTGACCATCATCCTCACCACCCAGGGAACCCATGTGGCACTCAGCAGAGGGGCCAATGAACACTATTCTGTTTGTACCTCAGGGTGCTGGGTCATACATCTGGTTTTGTGGGTTGAAACCGATTTTAATCTGTATCATTGTATTTACTGTAATCTTTTTATTAAATTGTAACTCTGACTTGTAACCTCTCTTGAGTTGGGCTCATTTCTTTCCACCAGTTTACTTTTAAATCTCTTGCTGGATTTGTACATGACGTTGGGGGGTAGGAGATGGTTCCTGCAGGGGTCCCTGAGCTGAGGACTGCGAGAGAAATGTGTTTACTCAGAGAGACGAGAGGCAAAACCTCGTTTATTGGGCAATCGAGGCGCTTTTATAGGATTGTGAGGGGAAGGTGTTGGAACTTGGACAGGATTGGATGAGGGCTCCGGAAGAAGAGAGTGACTTGGGTACTCGACTAGCCAATAGGGCAGACGGAAGGACCAAACTCAACAGAAACCCAGGGCTTGGGGAATCATCATCATCATGCCTAGGCTTCGGGAACGAAGATTTGGGAAGGGCACTACCCACGCTTGCTGCAAGCATGCTGGTGGCTAAAAAGGCTGATACGGGATAGGCAAGTCCGGTCACAAAAGGCACATAGAGGGGTGAGATAACCCATGGGGTTAGCACAGAGGCGGAAACCGACAGGAGGGGCAGGCGCGCCGCCGGCAGCTACATCGGCATCTCAAGGCAGAGCGACCCCGAAGACGGGGCGGCCCCGGCCCGGCCCGGCCCAGCCAGCCCCGGCAGGTCCCAGCTGCTGCCGCAGCGGGGGCTGCGCTGGCGACACGGGGGGACGCCCGGGCGGGGCAGTCCCGACCTGGGAGACAGTCCCCACGCTAAGTGGCACGATGAGTCAACGGGAACAAAGCCTCAGGGGGGAACACACGGGAGGGGTGGTAACCATGCCGGGGAGCTGTTTGCCAGCGCCATTCTCCGTGTGAGTCTGAGCTTGTTCTTTCCACATTTCATAGTCTGGTTTAGTTTCCCAGAGATTTGGTTTCTGGAGAGAACAGTAGTCCCAAGCACTGGCATTGGAGATGAAGGAGGATACTGATGCAGAACCACCTTCTTAATTTTGGAGCCAGTTTCGTGGCAGGCTTGGGAGCTGAGTGCTTTATACTTTCTGTGAGGAGAAATGCCTACATATTTGTCTTGGGTTTGCCTCAAAAACTGATTGTAGGTCTGGGATGGCTTGTAACAGGCTAAGAAGCTGTGTGAACTCCAGCTTGTCTGGGACACTGCAAAAGCATCTTCAAGGTTTGCCAGGAAACCAATTTCTTCACCAAAGGGAAGAGTGGAAACCCACCTGCTTAAGCAGACAACCCTGTTCATGGGAACTGTCAGTGGCCATGTTTGCAGTCCCTTGGTTCCCTTGCCTCTCTTACACTGAATGTTGCACTTGTGAGAATATGAACCACTCACAGGCAACCTGAGCCTCTGATCCAGCAGCTCTGGACATGCACTATTCCTGGGAAATTTTTTTTCTCTGAAATCTCTACATGCTCATTCAATATGATCAGCAGGTGCACAAAGCTCTCACCTTTCTGCACAACAAGGGAGTTTTCATAAAGGAAGTTTTGAGTTAAACAGTTTCAGAAAAAAAATAAATGTCTCTTGTTTCTTGCATGGTCAAACACCCTATAGAAATCAGGAGCACCACTTAGGACTGGGTTTGGCTTGATGGCAAATGTCAAGTTTGATGGTTAACGTTCTTTTAATATGCTTGTCTGCAGGTTTTGATGGTCACTGTTAGGGTGTGCTGGGAAGCTCAGTCACAAGGACTGAACAGCCCATAAACTGTGCCCTCAAAACCCCTGGCAGAGTAAGGCAACTGTTGCAATGCTGCAAATGTTGCTACTTTTTACTCTCTGGAGTTCCCTGGGATTTCTTCACCCTCTCACACCTTCCTCTCCTGAGCTTATGCCATCACCAGGCTCTTTCCCTCCCCTTGAGAAGAACTGAGAAGGTTCCCACAGCCACGTCCCAGCTGATGACAAGAGTGCTCTGCATTTCCTGAAAGGTGGAGTGTCTGACTGGCTTCTGTTCAGCTTCTTCCCCTCTTCAGTGTCTGTGTGCTTTCCTCACCTCCTTGATTTCTCAGTCCCATGGTGCCTCCAGAAATTGGACCCTTCAGCACTTGATCCAGCTTTGCCATAGCAGTGCTTTTTGCCTCTTGGCACTCTGCACTTGCTTCAGGGGGGAAATCATTATGCCCAGAGAAACAGCAGTGATCTCAGTCTGGGACTGTTCTTGCAGTCTCCTTGTGGCTTTCAAGTCTGTCATTTTCTGGCAGCATTCAACACAATATGCAGAACCCTGAAGCAGCAAAAGACAGCAAAAAATAGATCAAGGTTTTCCACCCATGTTTGTTGCTTTCAGAGCAGTGACTCATCTTTACACCCTCTCAGACTTTCATTTTGCCCCTTTTCACAGCTGGCCCTTCTGAGAGTGCAGGCAGTTGGAAATTTACACAAGCGGAGTTTAGTGCTAGAAAGGATAGAGAAAAAAAGGACCTGATGAACTGTAGGATTGACAGAACTCATCTGGGCAGTCATTCTATCCTAAGACAGAAAGTAAAATCCACTGGAGGTGAACAGCAAGAGGATCAGTTCCAGGAGAGGGAGTGTGTAAACATTCTTTCACACTTGTTACTACCTGGCATAGAAGGGCAAATATGTATGTTGGCAGAAAACTGTCTTGATGTCATACAGACCTACAAGGGCTTCATTCATCTTGTACCACTGTCCATCCCTGGCCTACAAAGGAAGGCATCTTCAGATGAACTGCAGGGATTTTAAAGCAAAACCACAGCCAGGCCACACTGAAGGACACAATTCATTTGCACATCACTGAGTTGATACCTTCAGGAAGCAGTAACAGTGTCCTGTCTGTCAGTAGGACCTTCATGTGCCAGGATGGCTACAAGGAATAAAGCAATGCTCTCCAGCCACCTAAGATGTGTATGTGAAAAAGTCCAGATATTCTGGATACTGCACAACCTAAAGAGAGACCCAGAAGACTCAAGAATTATCCAAAGAGATTTTAGGAAATGCCCTGAGAAAACCTTATCACTAAACACAGGCTGCAGGTGTAGAAATAACTCTTCTTGGTTCATCAAAAGCAGGTGCTGCCATTTCATCATTTAAGTGGCAGAGAAGTGTTCTGGGCCAGCCCAGCTCTATCTAAACCCAGTTGCTGCTGATTTTCACACTGAGGCTTCCACTTGTCACAGGGAAAGAGTGAGGCCCCAGCCACAGCACTGTTTGTCATTGGACAGCTGCACTCAGTCATTCTGTGCAGACACAGCCTCCAAAACAGGATTCTCCTCCAGGAAAGGTCACCTTCCAAGCAACAAAATCGCAGTGCACTTGGATAGCTACCTTGCTCATCTTTCTGCTAGAGAAGCATCACCACTTCTTAAGCACTCTGTCAGGACATTGGAGGATGTCCTATAAACCTCTTAAGAGGCAGTGGCCAGCTATTCAGATGTTGAAAACAAGCACAGACTTAACTGTTGCAATCATGGAATCCTGGAATTGGTGAGGACAGACAAGATCCTGAAAATCATGTTCCACCATTCCCTCAGCACTCCTACGGCCACCACTAATCCATGTCCCCAAGTGCCACATCCACATGGCTTTTAAATCCCTCAGGGATGGGGACTTCACCTCTGCCCTGGGCAGCTCTGCCGGGGCTGGACAGCCCTTTCCTCAAATAGATTCTTCCTAATAACTAACCTGAACCTCACCTGGAACAACTTGAAGCACTTCCCTCTTGTCCTGTCCCTTGTTCCCTGGAAGCGAGGTGACACCCCCGCTTCCCCACTCCTGTCAGGGAATTGCAAAGAGTGAGAAGGTCCTCCCTGCGCCTCCTTTTCTCCAGGCTGAGCCTCCCCAGCTCCCTCAGCCTCTCCTGGTGCTCCACATATTTCCCCAGATCCGTTCCCTTCCCTGGACATGCTCCAGTCCCTCAATATCTTTCTTGCAGCGAAGCGCCCAGAAGTCACCCCAGGATTCGAGGTGCCTCCGCAGTACCAGGACAGGGCGATGGGCACTGTCCTGGTCCCACCAGCCACACTGCGGCTGATACAAGCCGGGCGCCATTGGCCTCCTCGCCCATCTGGGCACACCTGGGCTCATGTTCAGCCGGCGTGTGCCCAAGTGGACAAGCACAGGAGCAGCTGGACCAGCCCCGACGGCCGCGGCCCTGGGCGCAGAGGTCTGTGCCGCACACCCCGAGCGCCGGCCCCAGCCCCGGCCCCGGCCTCGCCCCGGCCCCGCCTCCGCCTCCGCCCCCGACTCGGCCCCGCCCGGTCTCTTCCGCTTCCTCCACCATTTCTGTTTCCTGCAGGGACGGCCGCGATGTCGGCGCTGGCGGCGAACCCCAACAACCCGGTGGTTTTCTTCGATGTCACCATCGGCGGGCAGGTTGGGGGCCGTGGAGAGCGGCCGTGCCCGGGGAGGGAGTGCGGGATAAATGGGCGCGTCGGAACGTTGTCGGGATAGAGGAGCAGCGGAGATTTCGGGGCTCCTCGTGGCAGGGTCAGCGCCAGGGGAGGGATATCGGAGCTGTGCGATCACGGGGCCCGTCGGGAGGGACTCGCAGGGGAGAGGAGCAGGGCTGCGTCAGGAGGGACCTCCAGGGATGGGGGATTGGATTTGTGGGAGTTCCCGGGATCGGGAAGCAGCTGTGTAGGAGGCGGCCCAGAAGGCTCACCTGGCCCTTGTCTCCCCAGGAGGTCGGCCGCATGAAGATCGAACTGTTTGCTGATGTTGTACCCAAAACGGCAGAGAACTTCAGGTAAGGAGCAGCTACCGTTCTGCAGCGCAGCCTGGACTGGGGCTGCAAAGGGTTTTCGGTGCAAGAATGGGTTTGGGTGGCAAAGTGGTTACCAAACTGCTGCACCTGCCTTGCGTCTCTCTCTTTAGTGTGTGGTATCCTGGTCCCTCAGTGGAGCCCATCTGGCTGCAAGGCAAAGGACCTCAGTTCCCCTCTGCTCCTGCTGTGGAGCCTCTGATCTGCCCTGTGCATTTAGAAGAGGCAGTGCCTTGTGCTATGGTGGTGATCTCCCAGTCACCCAGTTCTCCTGCCACCAACGAAGGGATGCACCGCTTGGAATCCCACTTCCATCAGAGAGATGTACATACCCTACTCTCTGTCAAACAGTGCCTGCCCTCCACATTCACCATATCTTACAACCTTAATGTTAAATCTCTGACCTCCTCACCACAGAGTGCACAGAAGATGTTTTGAAATGGCAGTGGGGAGAAACAGCCAATTCCTGTTTCATTGGGGGCATCCCTGATGCAGTAAGGAAAGTCCAATGCACCGATCGGTGCAGCCATCAGTGCCCTCAGAGTTCTCATGTGCCTCATACTTTTTTCTCTTTTGTTTTCCAGACAGTTTTGTACAGGTGAATTCAGGTAAGTGGGTTACAGTATTCTTTTAAGTGGCCTACTGGAGAAACAGGACTGGGCGAGGTAGAAGATGGGCTCACCTGGATGGTTTTTTTATGTTGTACCAGTAGAAAATGAAAGAGTTACAGAAACCTACTCCGAGGAAATAGTGAGGGGCTCCGTGAGCCACGGAGATGGCAGGTTTTCTCTTTTGGATGTGACTTTGTTTATGCCCAGGTCGCTCTAGAAAGCCTTATCTGAAAACTCATGCTGCACATTGCAGTGGGATCCTATGAAAGTGATGGTGTGGGTCTTGCAGGGAACTGAGTCATTTCATGTGCAGAGCCCAGCTGAGGCTTCCTTTTGCCTCCAGCAGCAGCAGCTGAGAGGCTGCAGTGCTTGATTGTATTTCAAAGCAGCTGCTAATGCATAGGGCAACCTCTGGGACTGATTCCTGGCAGGGTTTTGTGTTGGGATATCCAGTAAATTGTAAGGATTCTCCTTTTTACTTTCTTACAGGAAAGATGGTGTCCCTATAGGTTATAAAGGAAGCACTTTCCACAGGTAATTCATCCACTGTTGTTTAGGCATTAAATAGCAGCCTGAGCCAGATGGGGTTTGGGGACCTGCCTCGAGGCATTTGTGGGTTATGGCTAATGTCATCCTCCTGTGGCTTTGGGGGATCTGGAGGTGCTGTCAGGTGTGTGTACTGGGGTCACTGGGAGGAATCCCCTTTTCCTGGTGTGCCACATCAGAGATCATTGGCTAGCATCTGTCACCTAATCACTATCCCTGATCTAACAGCAATGGGTCCCAAGTGGCCTGATGTCAACCCCTAATTTGTTGTAGCTTTCAGACTGTAGCGTTCACAGACTCTCTTAACTTCTGTTGCGCAGCAAGGCAGAACTCCTTTTTACCTTACACTGAGCTTTCTGAGGCCTTTGTCTGCCAAGAACTAAGTATTGTTTTACTTCTTTAGGGTAATAAAGGATTTCATGATCCAAGGAGGTGACTTCGTAAATGTATGTACTCCTGTATCCCTTTTGTCCTGTTGCTATATTGTATAACATGCAGCTATTTCCGAGGGTCTGTGCTGATTTATGAGATCTCTTTCTGTTTTGAGGTATGCACTAATAACTGGAGGTGTCCTCATGGCATTGCTGCCATCTTACTGTAACAGACAATAACGTACTTGAAAACAAATCTGGGGCCTTGGGTGAACACACTTTCTTCTTGCCAAAATATTTCCTCTCTACAGTAGCTTGGCAATACTGCTGGAGGCTTTTAAAACTTGCAAAGAATTTCCTTACCGTTTTCCTTACCCCTTCTATTGTCCTCCGCCAAACAAGAAACCCATGGATTTTTATTAGCTTTGGAGGGGGACCCAAAGTACAGAACCAAGTGTCTAGTGCAAGAGGCGATTTAAATCGAAACTAACTCTTTGTTACTGAATTGTCTCAAAATAGAACAGACTGTGCCCACAATGATGGTTTTGCTCTGGCTTGGATATGAGCAGAGTATATGGGGAAGGCTGAAGGGCCATAGATCTCTTCACTGTCCTTAGACCAAGTAAAATTACTTCATTTCTTGAAGTATTTCAAAATATGAGGGGAGCGATAAAGATTTTTTAATATAAAATTTGGTTGTATAGAATTCACTGAGAGAACCAACCACACAGTGGGCAGCTCAGCCACACCAGACTCTGAGGTAGTTGCTAATTGTGACACTGCTCAGGTGTCCCAGTGGGCTTTATTAGTTCCACTGCAGCTCAACAAGCTTTACAGATTTCTTCAGTATTTGGAATTTATACAGTATGTTTATTACAAAGCCATTTGGGGAGCAAGCGCACTCACACTGACCCCTGAGACATGATGCAAGTTCCTGTCTCAGAGACAACAGTTTAATAGCTACTGAGAACATGAGGAAAAGAAGCTAGAGCTGGGCAAGCAGAGCAAAAGATGTGGCACTGCACCTGGTATATTACTGGCATTTTACTGTAAACTATTAAGTTTGTCCTAATAAACATGGTGTATGTTAGGCAGAAAGGCAGGGAAGGGAGAGAGGTTGTGGCAAGGCAGAAGAAATGAGGCTGAAGTGACACAGAAAGAGAAAATCAACACAGAAAAGGAATTAACTGTCAGAATAGCGAATTTAAGTGACCATGCCAGAGATACCTGTTTGCATTGCTTCCACAGCTTTCCCTGGAGGACTCCTCACTGCAGCGTTTTTAAGGCCGTTCTGTTGAAGGGGCCCTGCTCAGTCCTTTTGGCGTCATACAGGAGTGTCTCTGAAAGGGTGGACCCAAGGGCAGAGCAGCAGTCGCTCAAGTCAGTGTGTCTGACATGAGCCATGTGCCAGGCTTCTGCAGAGTTCTGAACTTCTGGGCTGTCAGAGCTTGCAACCTGAAGCTGTCAGAGCCCATGCTGCTTTCATTTATAAGTGTCTTGAGACCTGAGTGCTTGGGCTAGTAGTTAAGT
Source organism: Hafferia zeledoni (assembly GCA_035583235.1). Lineage (NCBI taxonomy): Eukaryota > Metazoa > Chordata > Aves > Passeriformes > Thamnophilidae > Hafferia > Hafferia zeledoni. The sequence continues at coordinate 27,986 of JAWWEV010000056.1, forward strand.
ACAAGATGTTTGGACTTGGTTGAAAGTATGGCAGAAACTAGGAAAATCTTTGTTTTAGAAACTGTCCTTGAAGAACAAGGAGATTGCTTCCCTGTTTTCAGTAAAGTCACAGAAAATAAGGTGAAATACCTTGAGCGGACTTTTTCCATGCAGCCATTTCTACTTTCCTTGTCGCACCAGCCCATTCTTCTACATCCCCTTTTTTTTCACTGTCAAGGCCAAGTGGGTCTGTACCAAGCAATTTATAGCCTCCACCTCACTCTGGGAGGCTTGGAATTAACCCTTACAACCCCAGTGTGTTTCTGCCAACATATGGCTGGCAAACAATGAACTGTGTAGTTAGAAACCAGTTGCTGTTCCTGTTCAGAAATGAAACACTGATTGTGTTCACTGCTGGTGTATATATATGGCAGTACAGCATCCATTTTGGGCTAAGTTTAACACCTTTCTCTTGCTTAGGGTTTTTTAATTTAATTTTTAAATTGAATTATTCTGCAGCAATTGCTACAGAACAAATACAGTGGCTGACTGGCCACTTCTCTCATGCAGGGAGACGGCACTGGAGTGGCCAGTATATACAGGGGTCCTTTTGCAGATGAAAACTTCAAGCTGAAACACTCTGCTCCTGGCCTTCTCTCTATGGTGAGTGTGAAATAATCACATTACAGATCAAAAAGCTTTTGGTACTTTCTCTGTGCCTTTTTCTAAGTGTCTACATTATTTGCTGGGCAACAGAAATCTCCGCCATTTGGTACAAGGTCTGGAAGACTTGCTTTGTAACTACTAGTCAGAAGACTATTCATGGATTAATATTTTGAGTAACTCAATAATCCTCATCCTACATCATCCTTTCTTTGTTGCCTGTTGTTGCTCTGGGACAGGCTTGGCTGATCAGCTTTCTGAAGAGGTTGATTCTTACAGTTTTCTCACAGTGGTCTTCACTAACAGTGTTATCAAACACTGACCTCAACAAGGATGAAACAGAGATACTTGGGAGTTCCAAAGCCACAGCAGTGTTACCGTGGTGTCTTTCATAACAGACCTTCTGTTCAACATAGTAAAGAAACTGCAACCATGACATGTTGTCTGGTAGGAGCAGTACCCTGATTTTTAGAAGAGAAAGCAAATGAAGCCAGTGCTTCAGTGTTCCTATCCACAACTGCTTCTTCTCTGGCTCTTTCAGCTGCTGTACCCTTAAAAATGCTTAGGGCTTTCATCATTTGGGTTAATTACTCATCCAGTTCAAAACACGGCTCAAAAAGTGGTGTCACGGCACAGCTAAGGAGCCAGTGTACTGTAGTATTGGAGAAGGAATCCACTCCAGTATTGGCACATTTGTGTTAAAGTGGCATGGCTCTGAAGTCGTTCTGCTAGGTCAAATGATGGATCCCAGCTGGATTCTTCTGAGGCTGGCTAGCAGTATCTAAAAACCCAAAGTGACCCTGTCCTATGCAGTCCTGCGGTTGCAAAACTTGACCAGTTCACTTGTCAGCACAGAAATGTGCTGTAGTAGTTCCTGGTTGTCAATATTGCAAATGCACTGCAGTGTTACAGAGATGTTTTCTTAACGGAGTGCAAGTGCTCTGGGTGTTGCACTCAGAAGTGAACTCAATTTCATATCTACATCCCACTGTTTCTGTGAGCTCTGTGTGAAAATGATCATTATCTTTCTCATCCTGATCATCAGAACAGACACCATTTTTTAATTTTTATTCTGAAGAAACCTCCCAAAGAGCAGAAATCACTGCTTGCTTTTTCCCTCTCCCGACCCCCTGGTTCGTGGCTGTCTTCCTCAGGACAATACTGCAGCCAGCAAGTACCCATCACCTAAAAGTTCAGCCTTTTTTCAGGAGTGTGCACAAGAGCCCGGACTTCAGACCAGTCTTGTACTGAATGTGCCTTTGTAGAAGTATAGTAAAAAGTTGGTGGCATGGCTCTTGTGCACACTGGTGTGACCAGATGTGTATCTTGCTTCCTTTGGTTTCTGTAGCAATAAGCTAAAAATAAGCTGGTCTAGAGCAACAGCTCTTTCTTAAGTGAGATGTGTCTGCCTTTTGTTTTGGCCAATTGTACACTTGTCGTATTTTGCCATTGTCAAACCCCAGGCAAACAGTGGCCCAAGTACCAATGGCTGCCAGTTCTTCATCACGTGCTCCAAGTGTGACTGGTTGGATGGAAAACATGTTGTGTTTGGTAAGTACCTGCAGCGGAGTCCTGGAGTGCCAGCTCACGGACATGCCTGTGGGACAGCTGTTAAAATAAACGGTGAGAATCACAGAATCTCCTGAGCTGAAACAGACCCACAAGGATCATTGTGTCCCACTCCTGGCCCTGCACAGGACAGTCCAACAATCCCAGTATGTGCCTAAAGCATTCTCCAAACACTCCTTGAGCTCTGGCAGCCTTGGGGCTGTCACCACTGCCCTGAGGAGCCTGTTCAGTGCCCAGCCATCCTCTAAGTATGGACTGCCTATTCTTCCCTTCTTGCTTGTGCTAGCAGAGGGATCTGTGCAGCCTGATACTGTGATGGATTATTGTTGAAAAGAATAATTTTTTCCCAGGTTAACTTTAATCCAGATAGTTCTGTGGTTGGTGTGCTGTGGTGCCACACAAATTCCTTGTGCCAGTGCAGACAGTACAGATCAGTCAAGATTCACTGTCAGAGTGAACTGCGCTTTCAGGAGAGTTTTTGGACAGTAATTCTGTGAAACCACATCTGCTAACTTGCATTTACTGCTTCTTGAGCTGTAGGAATTCCAAGCCAGCCTTAAGCTGATGTCCTACTTAGTGCTCCCCCTAATTCTTAAGTAACACTGATACTGTTCATTGCCAGGCTTGTGTTCGTAGAGAGGTAGTTCATGCTGGATGGCAGCATAGCTGGTGGCAGTAGGTCTCAAACCCTAGATTTCTACACACACCACCCCTGCGATGGGAAAAAGGCATTTAATCTGTGCTGAATGTGAAAAACGTTTGAATATGGGTTGTTTCCTTTATCAATTTAGAGGTTGGTAACCAACTCTGAAGTGCCAAATAGCTGCACACTGCAGGAGGCTTTTCAGGAAGGATAAAAATGCTTGTACCTGTGATGGGAGGGAAGAGCAAAGTTAAATGTCCATACTGAAGTGCATAAATTTTCTCATTCTAGGTAAAATTGTCGATGGGCTGTTGGTCATGAGAAAAATTGAAGTAGGTTTGAATTTGCCTATTTCTCTGTGAATGTCCACATTGGAAAGTCATGTACAGAGTTAACAAAAGGTGTCCTGTTCTCTTTGGCTGTCTGTTTACAGGGTACCAGGGAATACCAGTGCTGATAATTGGCATTACCAGTTGTCACCATTATGATGTAGCAGAAAATCTGGTGAAGCACAGGCTGTATGGGTTGGCTTTGGAAATGCTAGTCTCTCGTGGCTCTGATAGTCTTTGAGCAGAATTGCTTTTTTAAGGCTTTATTTGGGCATCACTGCAGTGAGAGCAAAGTAAAGGAAATTTGAGACTCAAGGAAGAGCAGCCGAGTCCACCATATCAACAGGTTTAGAATGATGGTTGCTTTGTCACGGGCTCTTCCCTTTCTGTATGAATACAAGGTTGTTTTGCTTGTGGCAGCTGTTTTTAGTAACTGTAGAAGATTTAAGCCAGAGCAGCCTCAAGTGACACAATGCCTGCTGTGTCTCATGAGGAGCTCTCCAGGTTTTGTTCTGTTCCTTCCCTCCCTTTCAGAGGACCAGATTCTCATCTGTGTCCAAAACCTCTACATACAGGGAGAATTCACCAGCTTGTGGCTGGACCTGTTGCCCAAATATGTAACGGTGCTTCCTTGTTCTTCAGAATTCCCTGTTTCCCATGTTACACAAATGTCTTTTAGCCAGTCTTCCAGTAAATGTCACTTGGCTTGGTTTGCTGTGCTTTTGTGAGGTTTTATGTTCTGTATTTGTTTGTCCCCAGAACGTGCCTACGGGTCCCAATAACAAACCCAAGCTGCCAGTTGTGATCTCTCAGTGTGGGGAAATGTGAAGCAATGAAAGAGCAATGTGGTAAGTCTCAGTCGTCACAGGGACAGTACCATGAACTCTGGGATGCTCTGCTCCTTACTTTTCTCTTGACTTATTTCACATTTCTTCAAACCTGCAGAGAGCTGTCTCAGCTCAGTGAAACACCAGAAAATGCTTCTCTAACATCATTCTTTTTTTGCCAACTCAAGTCCCTGAAACTGGCTTCCCTCTGAGCTGCACAAACACCAGAGGCAGCACAGCAGAGATAAGATTTTGCAGCTGCAGTTCAGGGGAAGATGGGGTTGTGGGAGTTCTTTCTTGGGTGGAGTTAAGCTGCCTTGAAGCCTCAGCTTTAGAAAGTGGATGAAAGGCACCTGCAGCAGGCACCCAGCTGGCATTACCCAGGCAGTCTGTGGTGTGGGAGGTCATCACAGAACTCTCCCAACTACTGCAAAAAGCAGAGTATCCATAGGTGGAACAGGCAGGGATCAAGAAAAAAAGAGGAAAAGGGAGGACTTGAGCCTCCTTGCTCAGACAGCAGTAGGACCGCTGCCAGTGAAGGACCAAGGAATTATCATCTTACATAATCTTACCTTAACCTGAAAAAAATACCACTGTCCTCATCTGAAGGATCCACTATTTACTATTATTCAGGCTTCATTTTGATTAAACCAAGAGGCTCAGGCTAACATACAGTATTTTGTTTCCATTTGTCTGCTTACTTTACTGTAAAAAACACAAGTATTTAAACAAATCTCTAGATTTCACTGTGTCGGGCTGCAACTTGTCAAAAATCTGATGAATTAGCCTTGTGGTTGCTCATTTTTCCCAAATTTCAGGAGGCTGGCAGGCTCTGACAAAATCAAATTCCCACATTTTTGATCTTCCATTAAATGATTTCCAAAGACAGCTGGAATTGCCCACAAAGACATGTCCCTGCTTCCGTAATAAAGTCTTAGAGATCTGCAGCACTTCAGAATCTTAGGAGCTCCTGCTACTTGATTAAATGACAACAAAGAATGTAATAATTCTTCCATTCCAATGGTACTTCTGGTGGCATTTGCAGGCTTTTGAAGATAAGGATAGCCTTGCTAACAGGCTTTCTTGCAGATGGGCACAGCTGTGCTGATGGGTTGGGTCCCCTTTAGGGCTGTCCTCAGGCCCAGACTTGTTGATAATTTCAGTTTGGAGTACAGCATCTTTGGCCAATGTCCATCTTTGGACTGGAAGCTTTTCATTCCTAGGTACAGGGCTGGTGCCACCTTGCTAGTTTCTCAGCCAGATCTTAGGAGCAGCCTTGCTGCACCCTGATGTCTGAGTTGCCTCAGGACGAGAACGGCTTGATGTCAGATAGCTGCATCAGCTACTTGTCAAGATCCTTGAAAATCAGCTGGGAGAAACAGGCACTGTAGGTTTTAAGTTCAGAGGTAGATGCAGTTGCCTGGCAGGCAGACCCAGGAGGACTCTTGAGTATCCTGGCTTATGAAAGCTGGTGTGTGCAGCAACTGGCACTCACTTAAGATTGCCATGTGGCCCAAGTGTCACTGTACAGTCTTGCTGTCGTAGGATTTTTGACCTGTTTTTATTTCATTTCAGTGTTCCTTCACCAGTGGTTAGACTTGTGTTGGCTCCATGCAATTCCAACTCCAGCCAACTCCCCCGCTGGCTGTGGGCCGGAGCCATGCTCTTGACGTTCTCCTGAAATTATTTAGTAATGGGCATCCATATATTTTTTCTTACATTTTGAAATGTAAATAAAGGATTTTTTTAAACATGTATGTAGTGCACATCAGTTAACATGTGTGGGAATGAATTCTTCTCCAGATGAGAAGGGCTGTAGCCTTTCCAGCAACATGCATTATCCCTGGCTGGTTCAGTCAGGAACATTTCCTTTATGTTATTGAGGGAATGAAGGGGTGAAAGGAGCTTTGACAGAGCTGTGCTGCACCAGTCCCTTCACTCGGCAGGTAACTCAGACTTCCTGGCTGGCAGAGGTTCATAGCGTCTTGGGAATCTCCAGAACCTTTCTGTGTGCAGCTTCACTGAGGCACACAGAATTGGTATAGCACAGATTCCATTACTGTGAGTGAGTGCTGGACTCTGAGCTGCGTTCTGATATAAACAAGTGTTTGTTAAGCATCTCCTGGGACATGGTGGCACCAAGCCATCGGGCTGTTTCATGCCATGGGTGTTGGAGGAGTTCACGAAGGGTGTTAGAGCAGAGCTGTAGGCTGAGAAACAGAGGATGGGGATGCTGTAGGAGGGAAATTTGGGCTACTTGTCCTGTGTGGTGCAGAGAGCACAGGTAAGGCTGTAGAAAGTCTGCCCTTCTTCACACAGAATGGGGCTGGGAACATGCCCATCTGCTGAGGGACAAGCCAGCACCCTGTGCAGGGCTGGACTCCAATAGGAGCTTCTCATCCAACTGTTTAAGGATAAAGAAGTTAGGAGAGCGTCTGCTCTGTCACATGCAGATGCTTCATCCCATGCTGAGAGGCCCCATTCCTCCTTAAGCAGCAGGTGTGAGGTACACTCTGTGCCTGAGCTGGGCCTTGCCCAGTGGTGACTTGCTGGAGGAAAGTCCCACAGGCTTGGCTATACTCTTTTCTCTCATAGCTCTTTAAAGTCCTGGCAGCAGGCTCTGTCTGTCAGGACTCCTGTGTTTTCATTCTTGGGGTTGCACAGCTGGAGAGGACACTCACTGCACTCCAGCCTGAGGCATCTCACCTTGTACCTACAGAACATCAAGCAATAAAAGAAGCACAAACATGCCAGCCCTTTCCTCCCCAGGCACACAAATACTTTGCAGAGGGCTCTCTACTATGAGAGGAGGGTTGAAGGTTCCCAACAGGCTGGCTCAGGTGCCTCAGAGAGCTCTGCCTGCCAGTGCAGTGCTGAAGTTTGCACTTCTGGCTGCTAGTGCCCAAATTCACCACTTTTTCACCAGGGAAACCAGCTTATTTCTGGGCCCAGGCTCAGCAGCACTTTTTCAGCCTGATGTATTTATATCACTGACATCAGCCAGTCGCACTTCCTGCATACAGGGGTCACAGAGCTTCCCCAGATTATCAGCAGCAAATCCATTACCACCTCTTTGAATGTTATTCAAATGCCTAATTATAATGCATTACATTTCTCTTCAACATGGAATGCACAGGGTTTCAACTTTCCAGCTTGTGTGTCTTGTTCCTTACCTGCTGACTGAAAGTTTTCTCATAGACCACATTTTTGGGTTGAATTCCCCCATGATGCTGTCACCCTTAGGTCATATGTAGCAAGGCCTGGAATCTCCTGCTGTAGAGCAGATGATGGAGCTCCTCTCAGCTCCAGCATCTTCCTCCAGCTGTGGATGCTGCAGCTGGACATGGTGTTTCTGATGGCCTCTGTGTTCCTCTGAGGCTCAGAGTAGCTTCCAGGCTCCATGGTGGTACTCCCTGAAGATGTTGAGGCCCACAATTTCAGCTGTAGGTGCATGACCCTGACATTCCCGCAGACCTCCTCTCAGAGCACGATTTTCTCCACCACTTTCTCCCTCTCAGATCTCTGCACAGTGTATTCCTTAATTCCCATTGTAAGATTGTTTTTTGGATTACTCACTAAGCACCATCTGGCTTTGATATCATTCTAGCTTCTTTATCCTGGTCATTACCGTGGTGCAGATTCTTGTGGGATTGTGTTACTGTTTTCAAGCCCTTCCCTTTGTTAGATGAATTGGGAGATCTGGTGGAAAAATGCCCAAGGGAGCTGGATGAGACCAGTGTCCATAAACTCCCATGGATTTTTGTGGTGGGTTGACCTTGGCCCCATTGGAGTCCCTCACCCAGCCATCGTGGAGTGTGGGGAACTGAGATAGGGAACTGGACAGTGATTTGTGTGTGATGCTGGAAGTGCTGATCCTGAGAAAATACACATTGGTTGCAAAGATGGTGGAGTGATGGGTCATCTCCCAGAGACCCAGGTAGTTGCTCATGACCTTTCCCTCCTCTTATGTGGGAGGGATGACATAGCAAGGACAGGGCTGGGATTCTGTGGCCACCAACCACATTTTTCAAGTGTCTGAGGCAAGTAAGTTGCTGGACAAGGATGGTGTTTTTTCCCCTGGACCTTCCCCCTGGGGAATCCAGCAAAAATGTTGGGCATCTCCAAAACATTGTAAGGTGAGGACATAGGGGAAAGAGATAAAGAAGAGCTGAGAGGTGGTGGTCGGGGAAGGGCTCCACCAGGGTATAAAGGACTCAGCAGTGATGCTTTCCCGCCAGCCTGGGTGGGTAGAAGGGCTCGGGCTGAGGAGCTGCCCCCGCCCGTCCGGGAAGGGAAGGATGGGATGCTTAGGGAAAAGCTAATTTCCCCGGGGTCAGCTCGGTGCTGTAGCTGCACGTTCGTACACGGCTTAGGGAGCTCCGACACGGCTCCAAATCCGTTATTTCTCGCCAGTAATTAACACTCCCGGGCCCCTTCTTCCCATCATTAACGGAAGAGGGCGCGCTGGGCCCGGGGCCGCCCGCGCGATCGCTCTGCCCCAGGTCTTTCCAGACAAGGCGAGCGGCGGCTCGGGCGGGCCGGGAGGGGCCGCGGAGGGAGCTCCGGGCGCCGCCGCCACATGGTCGCGCGCACTTCCCCGATCGTGCCCGTTGTGGGCGGGAGCGGCGGCCGCCATGGCCAATCAGGGCTCGGGGGCGGGGACTGCGGGTCGGCCGGTGAGAAAAGGGAGCCTGGCAGCCGCCGGCGGAACAGCCAATGGGCGCACGCGCCTACCGAAGGGCAGGTGTCTGCACCAATAGGCTTTCGACAAGGGGCGGTGGCGGGGACGGGAAAAGCCAATAGAATCGCTTTCTTCTTAACGGGCAGGCCGGGTGACGAATCGCAAGGCGCGCGGGCGGGGCGCGCGGGGTGGCTAACCGGTGCGCGCCGCCATTGTGGCCAGTTCGATCGGTATCGGGAGCGGAGAGCGGAGCTCAGCGAGCCCGGAGCAGGGAGCAGCCCCCCCCCCCACGGCCGGCCTCAGTCACCATCACACCGCGGGAGGCGGCGCAAACAGCAGTCACCACCACCGTCCGCACCGAACAGCCGCCGCCATGAGCAGCGAGGCCGAGACCCAGCCGCCCGCCGCCCCCGTCCCCGCGGCGGCCCCCGCCGCCCCCGCCGACTCCAAGCCAAACGGCGGGACGGGGAACGGGGGGAGCGGCCTGGCCTCGGCGGCGCCTCCCGCCGGCGGGGACAAGAAGGTCATCGGTGAGGGCGGGGGGTCCCCGGGGGGTGCCGGGCGGGTGGGAAGCCCCGATTCCCCCCCCCGCTCCCGCCGCGGCCGGGGGCGGCGCGCGCTGCTCGCTGAGGGGCGGCGCGTGGCCCCCTCGCCCCCCCGCGCGTGTCCCGCTCGCGCGGCGGCCGTTGGGCCCCCCACACCTCCCCCCACCCTCCGCGCGCGTCGCCGGCCCCGCGTGCCGGATGGGGGCGGGGCGGCGCAAGATGTCCGCCACGCGGGGCCTTTGTGCGCGCGCCCCGCCACGTGCCCCTGACGCGCCGCTCCCTCCCCCTCTGCCCCTTCCCGCAGCAACGAAGGTTTTGGGAACAGTGAAATGGTTCAACGTGAGGAACGGTTACGGCTTCATCAACAGGTGAGCGCCCGGCGAGGCGGGCCTTGTTACGGGGAACGGGCGCGGCGCGGGAGTCGTGCGGGTGACAGGCGAGGCGGGGGGCGGCAGTGGCGGTCCCTTCGCCGCGTCTCGCCCTTCTCTGCAGGAAGAGCTGGTGAGGTGTGACCTTCCTTTGAGCCGCTGGGGGCTTCCCGGGTTGGGTTTTGAGTCCTTTTACCTGGGCAAGACCCGCGCTAACCCAGCGAATTTACTTCTGCGGCGATGTGACTTATGTTGCAATCGTTTCTTTTGTGGTGGTTTGCGTTTTTGGGTTTGTTGGTTTTTTTCTCTTAAGAATATAAAAGCATAGTGGTGGCTGGCTGTTGGGGCACACGGTATGTGTTTAAGCTCCTGTGTGAGGGTCAGTCAATGCAAGCAAAAATTGCTTTGAGCACTTGGTAGTTCCAAGTGCACTCTCATGAGAACACCCTCTAATGTGGGGAGCAAAAGGAGCACAATTCATACTGTCTATTGCTGCTCTAGAGTGTGTGGAAAGGTCTCAAGAAAAAAGTGCCTAGAAGATTCTTTTTATGACAGTAGTTGATGTGAAAGCACAATTTTAACGCTTCAAGAGTTGTGTAAATACTTAAAGTAGGCCTGTTAGGGAGAGACGTCCTGGAAGTGCTCTGCAAACCAGTTCTTAAAAAAAAAAAAGGCAAGTTTGGCCCCCATCTGCTGTGGGGACCTTCTCTGGGAAGTTGCCAGAGCTCTTCCTCTTATTTCCTGGTACTTCAAGCCCCCAGTCTCAGAATGTGGCTGAAGACTGGCGAATCCCCCTTTAGGGCAGTAAGTGTAGTGCTTTTATTGGGTCTGTTATTTAGGTTGGGTTAAACACTGCCCTTTTGAACGTCTGTTACTTTGTGTCTGCCAAGCTCCTGAATTGGTTTTGTGTCTGCAGCTTTACAAACTTGCCTCCCAATCAGCCCAGCTTGCATTGTTCACGCTGTGTTCCAGCTCCCAGTGTTGTGCAGTCACCAGTGCCTGGGAGCCGTCCTGTCTTTGGAAACGCCTCCCAGGTCCCAGCCACAAACCCCACCTCGAGGGAAGGCTTTTCCTGTTTCCTCAGTAGTGGAAATGCACGGTGATGTCAGTCAAGTGAGGAAGCAGCAGCAGCTAGTTAAGACATCTGAGTGTCTTCCCTAATCATTACTTTGGCAGCCGTTTAATCCCTGAGGTTGCCGTTCATAATGAGAAACGCAGCATGATCTACTGTTATCAAAAGATTAGAGCCACAGCCTGGGAACTGAACGGGAAGACATTTCCGCGGCTCTGGAAACTGCCTGGCTGCAGGGAAGCCATGCAGGAGCTCCTGCCCTTACATAGGTCTGCTTTAGCCAGATCTGCTTGAAGATAAAATGAGCTTTGGAACTGAAATCAGCTTTGATGTAGGTGTGCTTTTAATGTTAGAAGTCTGCTCCGAAACAGGAGTTTGATTTTTGAGTCCTTGTTGATTGTTTTTTTGTGGTTATCAAAATAAGAAATGGGCATGCAGGCCACTGGCTTTGTCCCCACCAGAGCTGGAGCTGGTATTTGGTATTGTCTGGCCTGGTATTTGGTGCCCTGCTGGACTTAACAGTGGAGTCTTCTTAGTCTGTCAGCTTGTGTGATTCCCCTTTTTAAAATATATTTTCATAGATTAAAGATGTGAATGAGAGAGTGGCTTAGTGCAAGATCAACTAAATGGCTTGTTGGGCCTTCAGAACGGGGCTTTTTCTTGTACCCTTCCAAGTTTTCTTAGAGAAAGTGATGGCTCCTGCTACTCCACCATCCATCCACATGACAGCATGCTTGTTGCTTCCAGGTGTGCTTGCTGGAAAACAGCAACGGCAATGGTGTGGCCAGTGGCTGTGAAATGGCCTGGTGTGTTTTTTACCTGTGTATGCACTGTGAACTCTCTGTGACCCAGTCAGTCCTCGATCTAAATCTTAAATGTGCTCTTAAAAGAAAACTGTATTTGCAAAAGGAGTTTAAAACCAAGCATCTGGTCTGATTGGGCAAAAGGGGAAGACATCTGTGCTTGTGGAGCACAGAGGACAAGCACTTCCTACCTTCATTTTTCAGCTGAGGGTGAAGGAAGGTGCTTAGCATTTTCACTGAATGTGTAACTGGGCTCTTGTGAAGGTTTTCAGCTTTTGGACCTTGTGTTGTGAAGAAGAGTCTTTAGGCTCTGGCTTTGCAAAGCCTTCTGGGTGCTGCATTGTGGGGCCTTGAAGATGAGATCGGAGGGGCTCTGCTCTGCTGCTTTTTGGCTGCCTTTTCCCAGTAACCTTTTGGGCTTGTAGGTATCAATTCCATGAGGAAACAAGGTGACTTATTTTTACCTGTGATATCTGACAGAATAGCTGTAGCTTGGATGAAGTTTTTGGAAAAAGTCTTAATTGTCAATTGTCACTTTTTTAAACCAGTGGTGAGGAGCAACTGGCTTTATCTTATAAAAAAGCAACAAACCAAACATTCTGTTACCCATAGCTGTGAGCTTTCGAGTTCTGAGCCTGGTTTCACACAAGCTTACTTAGGTCTTTAACCAGTCATTCTAGGAAACAAAAGCCACTTTCCTGTAGATTCAAACTGTTCCATGCAATAGTGAAACTAACACCACAAGGAGTGTGTGCTGGCGTGATGGGAGCTGGGATGTCGGTGTGTCAGGAATGGGAGGAGATGGCTTGTGCAGCTCTAATCAGTGCAGGCATGTCTCTGTACCTCTTCAGAGCAGAACAGAAACTTCTGACTGAATCTGGTTGCCTGGCCTCATGGCAGTTGTGGAAATCTGCCATGATTATGCTGAAAGGATGGATGTTCTTGGGTCCTTGTTGATACAGACCTGAGCTGTTTTCCATTTCTCAGGAGGGTAGATCCACTCTTGACTGACCCTGCTGCCTTCATGGGCAGCTGGTGGTGCTTCTCCTCAGGTGAGGGAAACCTTGAGGCTGAGGGGGTGTAACTGGGACTCCAGTGGGGCGGACACAGCTGCTTCTTCCAAAGGCTGCAATAGCCAGTCACCCATAGAGCACTGCCAGGAAGAAGAGACAGGTCACTTTCAGGTGTTCAAACATCTCCATCGGTGGGATGTGAAGGATAGAGGGGTGTGCAGGAGTGAGGAGGAATGTGTCTTATTGGGCTGGAGCATGTGCTCTACACCTTGCACATGCTTTCTGCCCGTCTCTTTGCTGCATGCAGTGAGCAGGTTGAGCAAGGCTGATGCTCAAAGACTGTTGTCATAACAGATTTGCATTTTGCCTCTATGCCAAACCATTGAATTTTTAATTTATTGTGCATTTCATTCATGAATTTCAATTTCCTGTTGTCTTGCAGGAATGACACCAAGGAAGATGTGTTTGTCCATCAGGTAAGATCTTGAAACTGAAACACGTTCCCCCTCTGAAACTGTCTGTGCCTGACCCATGTAAGTAGGATTGAAGTGGGAGAGCCTCTTACTTGAACACAAACAATTTTTCTCTGTTGCATTACAAGTAGAACCTACTTGCACTTGGAGGTTTTGTGTGTCCACCTGAGGTACTTGGGGCTGAGCAGGCTGATGATGTACAGAGATGAGAATTGCACTGGCTGCCAGTGTGTGCTTGGAGATAACTGCTTGGAGTCCGGTCTCCTTGTGTGTTCATACAGTGGTTAAGTAAACATCTGGAAATAAAGGAAAAGCTTGCAGCAGGGAAAGAAATTAATTGGGCTGTAATAGGGATGAAGTGCCAGTGAAGCCTCTATTCCCCTAGGAAAAGCTTTTATAGATGTTACTGCTCTGGGCTTTCATTGTAAGTCTACAAACATTTTAATAAGGACTTCCTCAATGTAGCAGATGTGTATCCTTAGATATAATGTATAGTGACCAGGTAAACCTCTGGAAAATAGACCGGAGTAACACTGCACACCACACTTGTGGTTTATTTCATATGGAGCAGGTTGGCCTTAGTTTAGTCATTTGTTTGACTTGCAAGACTGTAATCAGCAATGTACTTTTTTCTGTCATAGGATCTCTTGTCAGGAAACAGCCCACAAAGAATTCATAGTGGAGCATGGCTCACTTAGGGTCTTCAGGATCATTCTTTTGTCTCAAGTTAGGAACGTGCTGCTGATGTTAACACAGAGGAAGGGAACAGCAACCCCCTGGAAAGTGTTTTGTGTTTAGTTTGTCAGCTCTCAGCTTCTTGCTTGTTCTATGTCTAAATTACCAGCTCTTAGAGGCATTGGTTTGTCTAAGGTTAGTCTGCAGTTAGTGGTGGAGAAAAGGTGGAGCAGGCAGGGACTTGGACCCTGAGGGGAGGCTTTCAGACCTGATTGGCAAGTAGGGTCACCTGTGAGTGACCTTGACTTCCTAGTCATATTTCAGGACTTGTCATCTAAAAATTACAGTTTGGTAGTGATTTGGTTTAATGTAACAATTTTTACAATGAAGCAGTTTTAGGGGTCTAATCTGAAAGAAATCAGCTTGTTTGAGAAGCTCTAGCTGTATCTGTTATTCCCCATCCCTGTTACCTAGCCTGGGACTCACAAGGGCTGCTGGACTGGCTGCTGTTGTAATAATGCTTTCCCTAAAATCACTGCTATGTGGCCTGAGCCTTGTGGGAATGTTTTTCTATGGATTTTGTTCCATTTAGGGGAAAAAATTTAGTCAAATTGTGTTGCAAATATTTTCCTTAAAGTTACTACACTTGCATTGCTGTTCAGGTGAAGTGTTTGATTAGCAGAATGTGGCTGAGTGTGTGTGTCTGCAGTATTAACTCACCTGTTGACGATGTCATCTAGTATTACAGAGCACCAAAAACTGTCTGTTCCAGTAATGACATTTGACATGTGGCCACTTTTAACAGAGAATTGTCTGGTGCTGGCACCTGTGAAGGGCCAATCCTTGGTATGTCATATACAGCTAGAGTAGATTTGGGATTAATTGGTAAGTCTTGTGGTGGAAGCAATGACATTGGAAGTCTCAGAGGAAGAAATCTCTTGGTTTTTGGCCAGTGCTATGTTTACATGGTATGGGACCCAGAGGCTGCTGGGCCCTGTGGTGGTCTGGGAAATGGTGGAGGGCTGGAAATCCAAGGGAGTGATTGGAAAGGCTGATACATTGCTGTATGTAATTCAGAGGAATGTATAAATACCATGGTGGTGTTGAATGTTAAGGTCTGGTTAGGAAGCCTACGGCCAGTGTGTAGTGTGGGAGTTTTGTTGTTTGTTTTCAGATTGCTTTCTCAGCCAGCAGACAGTGTCTTGACAGATGCTTCCAGTCAACCATAAAGCTGTTGCACATTTCAAATAGGCCAGAACTATAGTAACAGAGGTATATTTTGTGGCTTCCTGGATTTTCCCAGTGATTCAATTGCTTTTTCAGAAGTACAGATCTTTCTCCTAAGATCAGGAATTTCTGTATTTAGTAATCTTAAAAAAAAAAAAGAAAAGTCTTCAGATACACTCCTTTGTATTCTCATGTTGTGCCTGCACTGTTGTGTTGTTAGACTGCCATAAAGAAGAATAACCCCAGGAAGTACCTCCGCAGCGTAGGAGATGGAGAGACCGTGGAGTTTGATGTGGTTGAGGGAGAAAAGGTAAACACATCTCTTGGGTGTCAGAATGCACATGGAAAACTCGGACTGCAGGCTTTGGTGTGGTGCCTGTGGTTTGAGTCAATACCTGATGAAATCCAAGGAGTGAATGGTTTTTTCATTGCTTCACAATGTGGGTGTAAATTGTTGCTCAGTGCTAGATTGTGTTATGCTGTAACAATTGGGATGCTGACTGTGTCCCCTAATGCTGTCCCCACTCTTTAGGGCGCGGAGGCAGCCAATGTTACAGGACCTGGTGGAGTTCCAGTGCAGGGCAGTAAATACGCAGCAGATCGTAACCATTACAGACGATATCCACGTCGTAGGGGCCCTCCACGCAACTACCAGCAAAACTACCAGAACAGTGAGAGTGGGGAAAAGAGTGAAGGTGCAGAGAACATACCAGAAGGTCAAGCCCAGCAACGCCGTCCCTATCGCAGGCGGCGGTACCCACCTTACTATATGCGTAGGCCCTACGGGCGTCGTCCACAGTATTCCAACCCTCCCGTACAGGGAGAGATAGTGGAGGTAATGTTTGCTGACATGTGATGCTAAATGGGCTTGGTGGCTTTGGGAGCAGGGTGATGGGTCATGGCTTTTGACACTTCTGACACTCCAGATGGTTTTGCTAAGGTTTGGCAGTCAGATAAAATGCTGTAGCTGAAGGTCTTTAATGTTGCGGCTTTATAAACCAGCATGTTTGAATCTGTATGATTAACTGGAAGATTCTCCATCATGTGCACATCTGTGTCCTAGAACAGCTGCCCACCTTGGCTGAACCTGACACCTCTCCAGCTCCTTCCTCATGGCGTGACAAGCTCTAGTGTTAATGCACTTCTCCTTGGGGCTGAGGAGGTCTGTGGCCTGATGTCTTGCAGGGTGCTGACAACCAGGGTGCAGGAGATGGCAGACCAGTCAGGCAGAACATGTACCGGGGTTACAGACCACGATTTCGCAGGTATGCTGGAGATGAGTTTCTGGTCTCACACTCGTCTTTCAGCAACAGAGCCAGGACATGGCGATGCTCAGATGCTGCATGGTTAAAGCGTAGCTTGACTTTCAGGGGTCCTCCTCGTCAAAGACAGCCTAGAGAGGATGGGAATGAAGAAGATAAAGAGAACCAAGGGGATGAGACCCAAAGTCAGCAACCACCTCAACGTCGGTACCGCCGGAACTTCAACTACCGACGCAGACGCCCAGAGAACCCTAAACCACAAGATGGCAAAGAGACGAAGACAGCCGAACCACCAGCTGAGAACACGTCCGCTCCCGAGGCCGAGCAGGGCGGGGCTGAGTAAATACCGGCTTAACATCTCTACCATCATCCGGGTGCGTGGCTGGGGTCTGGGGGTGCCATTTGCTGACATTTTTCGTTGATGTTTTTTTCTCAATTTGTCCAAGGTTTAGACTCTTCTTGCTCATGTGTGCTGTAACTAATCTGTGAGCGTGCCTGCAGAACTGAACTGGGAGGCTTTGCTGTGCCATTGCTGGTTAATTGGGAGGACTTGGTTACAGGTTTGAATTGTTATTGATGGAGTTACACTTAAAATCTTGGCTGTATTTGGTAGTTCAGGCTTACAGCAGTCTCTGTCCACTCAGAAATTCAAACAGTGCAGGAATAGCAGGGGCTGGGATTTACTGAGCTCTGCCAATGTCTGAGCTTTGTCCCTGCAGGGGATGGGTGGGTGTCATTGAGACCTTGACATCCATTTCTACAAACTTGATGCTGAATTAGCAGAAGTGTCTTGGGAGCATCTTTTTATCTAATCAGAGTGCTGGAAAAAACTTGGTCCTTTTGTCAGATCATGCAGGAGCTGTGGTTGCAAATGCTGAGGTGAGGGCATGGCAGGGCTATGCGCAGGGCAGGGGCCAGAAGCTGGATTTGTTGTAAAGGGAGCCTGGCTGCGACTGGCACTTGTTTGGTGCCGATTTCTGAGGGACAGTTATATTAATTTGGGAGTGTTTTCATTGTCAGGATTTTTTCTGTATTTCCTTTCCCCAGTGTGGGTATCATGTCCCTTTTGTGACTTGCTCCTTGCGCATTGCCTAGAAGACAGGAGAGTGAGGAGAGGCATTTAGGCTGTGGTGGGAGCAGACCAAGTGGTCACACTGATGGGATGGCCAGGAGCTGCAGGAGTTGGGCAGGGAGAGCAGCTTGTTGTTGGCAACAGCCACAGCCTCTTCCAGCTGTGGGAGATCGGGGACTCCCTCTGCATGGACTCAAGTGCATCATGTTCGTTGTGCAGATGGATCACTTCATCCCTGTCTAGGCCTTGCTGCACTGATCTCTGTGCTTGGTGTAAACCTGTGTTGTATCCCGGTGTTCACCTTGATAGTCAACACCTCCTAGATGAATTCTTAGACCGCTAGCTTCAAAGGGACACCACAATGACACTTGGGTTCCTCTTGCTGTCGAAAAACATTGGAGAATATTGGTTGTGGCTTCTGTCACTTAGTGTGTTTGCAGAGGCTGGTGGGAGCAACTGCCCCCATGGCAGGAAGGGAGAGGTGCAGGTAGAATCTCTTTGGGTTTAAACTGACTGGCTGACTGACTGCTCTCTGGAGTCCTTGGTGTTGGTCCTGTGGGGAAGGTGGTTAGCGTGGTTGCTGCAGGGGGCTGACAAAGATCGATATCTATCGAGGGTTGTCTGTAAGCATGTGACAGGCAGCTCAGGGAGAATTTTTGAGTTGCAGGTGAGTCTTGGCACACAAAGCACCTGTGTAATCCTCTGTCACCTGTCTGATCAGCTTTTTTTTTTCTTTTTCAGTTTAGTCATCAAAGAAAAGACTAAGAAACGAAGAAGAAAATGAAATTCCAGCAATAAGAAATGAACAAAAGAATTGGAACTGAAGACCTTAAGTGCTTGCTTTTTGCTGTTGACCAGATTACTAGAACTATCTGCATTATCTATGCAGCATGGGGTTTTTATTATTTTTACCTAAAGAATTCTCTTTTTGGAAATGATAAACACGTTTTTTAAAAGCCTGTTTTTTCTCAAGATACCTTTAAAAGTTTGTAAATTGTTTCATATCTGGTCAAGTTGAGATTTTTAAGAACCTAATTTTTAATTTGTATGAAATATACGCCTGATTTTTTCAAGTCAAACTGCAAGCATCTGTTAATAAAGGTCTTAAAGAGTTACCAAATGTGCTTAAGTGTTTTAAACCCACTTCTGTGTGATGAGAGGGTTTTAAATGTTCATAGAAAGTTGGGGGTAAAAAGACTGCTTTATTCCTTGGACATTATGGGTTGGTGGGGTAAAACACAAAAAAAATTAAAGTGAAAAAAACAGTGAAGATGCAGTTGAGTCCCACTTGAGCAGATGGGCAAGTATGAAGAGAGAGGAGTGCCTAGTTTTAGCCCAGTGTGTTTCCAAGAGCTGCCTGCTGGGGCTGTTCAGCTGTGTCCATGCTGGAATATGGCAGTTATGGCAGTTGCAGAACTGAGGTGGTGTGAGGGTGCTTTAATAAAAGGGATAAAAATATACTCCAAAATCATAGAATCTCAGATGGGTTTGAGTTGGTGTGACCTTAAAGCTTATCCAGTTCCAGCCCCTGGGCAGGGACCCCTCTTACCAGGTTATTCCAAGCCCTGTCAACGTGGCCTTGAACACTTCCAGAGATGGGGCAGCCACAGCTTCTCTGGGCAATCTGTGCCAGGTTCTGGATTCCAAAAAATCCTGAACCTGTCATTGGGGCTGTTCTGTAGCACAGCTGCTCTTGATTTCTTGGAACACAGATGTGTTGTCCCAGCAGCTGCTGCAGCAGTTGATGGTGTCTTGCTGCTGGTGTGCAGGGAGGGGAACTGGGGAGGAAAAGCAGGAGGCCTGGGTTGGCTGTTACTTTCGGCTCTGCAGAAGTAGGGCAGCCAGTTGTTCCCTAGGGGTGCAGCAGCACAGAGGCAGCCGTGCCTTGTGCCCAAACTAGCTCTGGCTGCACAGAAGTGCTGGGGTGAAAGCCCAGTGAATGGGGGCTGTTCCCCCAGAGCATTAGAAATTGCTCATAGAGACAGTATGACTGCCATTGCAGAGCACCTGCAGGAGGGCTGGCTGTCTAATGCCAGCTTGGACGTTTCTCTACACACTAATGAACTCTGTGTTCTTCTTAATCATTATTCCTGTGAGCTCCATTGCCCCAACAGCCCTCTGCTCCAGTCTTTGCTCTCTCCAAGCACCCTCTAAGGTTCCCAATTGTCCCGCTGCTGTGCCAGCCATGAGCGTCCTGCCCTCTAGACCACTGTTTGACAGCAAACTGTCCTTCCTGCTGCTTATTCCTGTCACTCAACTTTAGCTTTTGGATTTCCTCTTTCTCAGGTCCCTGGGGTGTTGCTGATGACATTGACAGACTCGCTTCGGACATACTTGTTGGCAGGAGCGTGAGGAGCTGCAATGAGCAACAGATTTGCTGCCTTTTGGCTTCATGTGCAGAGGCAGATGGCTCAGGAGACCTTTGCAGCTCCTCTGGGTTGGAATGCAGGGTGCTTTGCAGCGTAGGTGGGCTGGGCTGCAGGAGTGCGACTGCAAACTCATCACACTTGTCTGTTTTGGGGACTTAGCATGCCCTTGCAGCACCATCTGCTCAGGTCTTGACCTGCTGCCTCTCAGGGTGACAGAGCCTGTGTCAGGAAGCTTCTGTCCAGCTGCCCTATGGCTGTAAAGTTTTTGTGTGCTGAGCTTAGGATAACAAGTAATGAAATGAGCACAAAATCATGATTCAGTTATTGGGGATGATGGGGAATTGAGTTGTTGGTAGTTTTGGATGCTGGTTTGTTTTGATAATGGTTTGCAAATGAAGAAGGATTATAATGCACTTGGAAAAGAGAATTCCCATTTTGTGTCGACTTGAAAACCCCACTGCAGGTAGAGCACCTCCCTCAGGCTTCAGATTGACTCACCTCTTGTGCCTGATGAGTATGGCTACAGTAATGCCAAATGATCCCCCATGGAAACGATAACCAAGTGCTCCAGGCTCCAGTTTTTGCCCAGTTTTTGAGTGCAAACATCGTGCTACCCCATGCCGAATGCAGGAGCAGTTTCCAGGGGAGGCTGGTGTGGGAGGGACTGGGGCTACCAGCCACATGGAGTCTGTGTTGCTCCATACAGAAAATTGAGTTCCTCCAAAGCACGGGCTGAGAAACAGAGGAGCTTCTTTGCCCTCAGTGTCCCAACAGCTTTCCCAGGGGACTTGGGGCCATATTTTCTTAAAGCAATGCTTTTCTGGGATTTATTTTCATGAAACCTGGCTGGAAGTGGGGAAGAACCTTTCCCTGTGTGACTGCTACAACAGCACCATTGCTTTTAGCAGCCACTGATGCTGCCAGTTGGCTGCAGTCAGTCTTGTGGCAGCTGCGGAAATGTACCAGTACACATGCTGGTGCTTTAACGGGGTCAGACTGGTGGGGTGAGCATCCCATGGTGGGGCCAGGTGCAGGGGGTGCTGCTGGCTGTCACACATGTGAGTCCATGGCATACATCTTGCTGGTGGCTGTTCGGCCCCAGGGCTGGGGATGCATCTGGGGCTGCCAGTGGCTGCTGGGGGCTGCCAAGAAAGCGTTGGGATTGTGTCATGACCGGCAGTCACAGGGGCACTTGAAGCTGCCATAGTGTGGCGACATGGCAGGAGAAGTGAACCTGGACAGCCAGCAGGGTCAACTTCCACCCCATAGAACCAGGCATAAGGACTGAAGATGACGTCTGGGTAGGCATCACCTGCCCAACGTTCCTGATGGTGGAGCTGAATTTCCACCAGCACTTCCCTGTGGCCATTGGCTCAGGCTTTGGCTGGTCACAGGGATTCAGCTCGAGAATAGCCACTGCTTTGGGTAAACATCAGCATGCCTTCATCAGGACCTGGACCACAGATGTTGATGGACTCCTGCACCTCCTCCATGCCCTTGTGGGGCCCTCACTCAGCCCTGTCCTGCTGGGTGTAACCCCCCCGCCAAGGGGCACAGGCTGGGCACAAAGGGGTTTCCCCTTGGCTGGGCTGGACCCTGTGAGAAGCACCTGCACCCCCTGAGCTGGTCCTTGACCCCACATCCCTGCAGGACGAAATGCTACTTGAGATGGGATGGGGTGGGTCAGGGCAGACTGACCTGTGCAGACATAGAGGCAGCAGGTCAGCAGGACAGATGCCACTAAGCACCCGGTGGAGCCGGCCATCCCCAGCCAGCATGACCATCCGAAGTCGTAGTGGACTCCAAGGAATATATTGTGTGACACCAGCATGGCCCTCTCCACGTAAACGTCCACTGCATACCACACAGAGCCCACAAGCCCTAGGATGCCTAGGAGGAATGGGGTTGGTTAAAAAGAACTGTACTACCTTGCCAAGCTCCCCAAGGCCCTGCTAAGGGGGTCCCACTAGCTCCTGGCAGGCCCCCCAGCTCCCTGTGGGACATGAGGCCTGTCTGTCCCTAAGCACTCCCAGCCACGCACTCCCAATGCCGAGTATGACTCCAGCCCCGTAGCACATCTTCAGTTTGACACAAGGATCTTCCTTGAGGAACTTGATGCAGTCAAGCCCAAGGACCAGTGTAGCCAAAGCGAGGCCAGCCAGGAGGTCTGCTGTGATCATCAGGGTTCGCGTCACCACGATCTTCACTGGGAAGAGAAGGAAAAAGCAACCAGAAAGGGGAATGAAGAATGGTCAGAGGAATGGGCCTCTCCACTCCAAATTGCTGCTCATGTCTCAACTAGAGTCACCCAGCTCACAGTGGCCCCATATCACACTGGGACCCACCAATTCCATTGCTGCCATGGGTCAAGGGAAGGTGCTCAACAGGCTCATCAGAAACTTAGTAAAAGGGCTTAATAAATCCACTATTAGACCAGCTCAAGAAACCGAATAACTTAAGGTGCACCCATCAGCACCCAGGGTGTGGCTACCTGCTCAAGACCTTCTTGGGTAGAAGATGCTGCTCCAAGTTGTGTAGCTGCTGTTTTGAACACCAAATGTTAATGTACCAGTGAAAAACAACATGGGTCATATCAGCTGTGATGGGACTGCACCCTGAATAGCACTCTACTCAGAGCAGGGTGGCAGCACTTCTTAGTCCATGGTGACTTCTTGTTTCCTTCTCCATTGCCTGCATCTGTGTTGTCCCATGTCATGACCTGATACAAGAGTTGTCTGTGCAGGGCTTGATGTGCCCTGTGCAGGTCAGGAGAATTCTCCCTACCCCGATGTGACTGTCCACCAGCTGTTGGCACAAGTCCTTGGGCTTTGGGAATGGTCCTTGCCCTGCGTGCAGCATGATGGGTTGCAAATCCCACCGTGCAATGGGAGGAAGGGCTGTACCTGGGCGCTATATGCCAAAAGACCTTTGTTGTCAGGAAGCACAGCTTCACAATCTCTCTCCTGCCTGGTGACCCCATAGCAGGTCTGGCTGAACCTGCTGCCCAGGCCAGGCAGTTGAGACAGGAGACCAAGAGTAACCCTGGGCTGGCATTGCTAAATGACAAAGGGCAGCCCAGTGCAGTGAGGATCCCTCTTCCCTTCTCTTTCAGGGAGACTCTGAGCTATGAACTTAACAAATGCCCCCAGGCCCAGCCAGCTTACCTGGGTGGTCAGCCAGAATGGAGTCATACTGGTCGCAGGTCCTAACCCCATCCTGCATGTTGGTGACACACTCCCTCCAAAGGCCCCGGCATTTGTGACTTACCTGGAAGCAGGAAAAAGACACTCAAGCAAAAAAAACATCAAAAAGCCCTCCCAGCTTCCCAGGGATCTCCCAGCCCAGCAGAGCAGATTTCAGGGTCCCACCACCATACCTGGACATGTCCTGGTGAGTCCCTACCCATACCTGCTCTCTGCCACCTCCTCCTGCTCCAGCATCTCTTTATCTCTCTAATCCTCTAACCCTTCAACTTTAGCAGAAAGTGGTGGGACAAACCCATGTCCCCTTTCCAAGCCTGTGGAGACATGATGCAACCTCATAGAGAGCAAGAGGCTTGCTCTCAGCTGCTCATGTTTAGGATGATGGTTGCTCTGCTCACCTTGGAGGTGGCAGCTCTGCTCACCTCCAAGCTGTCGTCAGCATTGACCATCCAGCAGTCTGTGCACGTGGCCAGGAGTAGGAAGAGAGTTGAGAGAAGAGCGAGCCCGAACGCTGTCATCTGCAGGGCTGCGCTCATGGGGTCACCTGCAAGGCACAGAGACATCCACCCCACCACCTCTGTTCTGGCTACTTCCGGGTACCTGATCCACCAAGGACAAAGTGCCACTGACGTCAGGTGTCCTCTGGATCCCTAAAAGTCATTTAGGCCCTGTCTTAGGGTGCTCAGTGCTGTTGAAATGCTCTGATACCCTCAGCCGAGGTTGGGCCACCAGGTTAACATGTAGAGAGCCTTTAGGGACACGGTAATTTTGCAGTAGAGACATTCCCACATCGGTGCCTGCTCTTCCAAATAGAAGCTGCTAACCATCAGTACTTACCTGTCTCAGGTTTGGCTTAGTTTTTTTACTAATCTTGGACTGTCTCTTCCCTCCCCCCAGAGCTTTCTCAGCAAAGGGGAAAAAAAACTGAAAAGAAACGAACTTAAAAGAAACTGAACTGAATTAAAAAGAAATTATATTTTCTAATATCTATAAACACATACACACTATTCACACAAGTT